>CM060707.1:60238475-60787462 GCA_030686995.1 Artemisia argyi
ACCAAGGAATGGTCAACAAAGTCAAATAGCCTAGATCAATGCTCCGCGGAAGTATAAGGTTTCCCCGGGTCGTTATGTCCCGACGAGGTGTGAATTGTTAACAAACGGTTTCGTGATTGGAATGAATTTGGATGAAAAGGGGTTTGAGTGTGATTAAACTAAGGAATTTATAACGAAATAGCTTAAACAAGCTATATAAACAAGACTGGAAATTTTAAAAACCCAGAAACGTTTAAAACTTAAAAACGTGTACGTTCAGATTAAAGTAATGCGAACGTACAAAATAAAACGCGAGTTTTAAAGAAATAAAATACTTACGGGCATGAAAATTACATTTTTACAATCCTAATAATAAAAGATACTTTTTAGAAAATTAAAATTACTTTTTTACACTATTTAATTATTTAATATTAAATAAAAACTATTTAATACTTATTAATAATATTTAAGTAACTTAAATATAATACAATATTATTTAAATACTAAAAAGGTGAAAATAAAATTTCCAAAATTATAAAATGAATAAAAATAAGTTTTAAAAATAAAAATAAGTATTTTTGTCTTTTTGTGATTTTTCTATTAATTAATTACTTATTAATTACTAATTATCTAATTAAACTAATTTAAATTAAGAAAAATACTAAATGAACAGTGAAAATTCTAATAAAATTTCAAAAATTATTTTACAACATATAAAAGCTATAAAAAATATAAAAACTAAGTTTTGCTTAATAAAAACTAATTAGGCTATTTTAAACTTAATATTAACTAATAATTAATAAAACTAAAATTAATTCTAATAAATACTAAATAAGAAAACAAAAATCTGAGAAAATTAATATAAATACTTTAATATAAGATATAATTAATAAAAATATAAAAATGACAAGTACTTAATAAAAATTTAAAAATGAAAATTAAAATTAAATTACATTAAATAGAAACTATCACTTAATTTTAAATTTGTTTTTCTTGATTTTTCTTTTACAAACCTATTAAATACTTAAAAACAAATACTTTTTGTAAAAACAAACTTTTTGTAAACTTAAAATAAGCTGAAATGAAAGCTAAAAAGCCAACAGTTGACTTTAGTTGACCATAATGGAAAATAAGCTAAAATGGCTTAAGGTGGGACCCACTCTGGGTAAATCTGATTCAATTGAGTTGTTAGAACATGTATAAGCTGGAATAAGCCAAAAGGGATCACAGAATAAGCCAAAAGTACCAAAATAAGCACATGGAAAGTTGTGTGAACTCAGAAACTGGGACAAAGTTTGGGGGTAATTCCAGGTGGGTCCCAGTGGTTACAAGGTCAAACAAAGGTTCAAAATCCCAAGCCTACCAACGGGGGGGGGGGGTTTGAATGGAACAAGTTTGGGTGGCTGTGAACCACCATGGTGGCCAGAAGATCACCACAAAGGTGGTGGTGTGGTCTGCTGAGCAACTGCACAGAGCAAAGGTATGCCCTGCAAGTCACTTTGGGGACTTGTGGGGCCCACCACAAAATTCACAAAAATAAAACAGATATGGGAAAATGAAGTTGAGCTGACATACAACAATTCCTAAAAATTTCAAAGCTTGATTCCAAATACACAATTCTCTAAAAATCCTAGAATTTTTGGAAAAATCTGAATTGGTGCAATTTGACTTTTGCTAAAAACTTAGAACTTTGACCAAAATGGACTTCTGATTGATCCTACATGCTAAATAAGTTATACTAAGCTTTAATTTAACTAAATTGGGTAATCTTAACAACTTATGAGCAGGTTTGATTTAGTTTCATACTAAAAATCCTAACAGTTAAGAATTAGGATGAGTTTGTTTAGTGATTTTGACTTTCTGCATTTGGGACTTGAAATTGAGACTTGTTCTAACCTAACATAACCTAATACAGTGAGTTTAGGCCAAATAAACAATAAAGCAACAACAAATTCACCTAGTAAAGGACTAATCCAAACACCCCTATAGAATCTGATATGACAGATAATCAAAGCAAATGACCAAACTAAACCATGAACTCAACTAATTACTATGTACTAAGCTTATAAAAACTTAAATGAACAGACAAGAACAAGCAAATACCACATATATCACTTATTACATAATACAAGGAAAATGAGTACAATTCCTTACATTGAAATCCAAGTGAGCTGATGACTAGGACTCAAGAAACCAAACTACTACCTAATTACTCACCATGAGTCCTAAACCATGAAAGATCCACAATCCACAGCTACCGTTACTCTCTTCTCTTCTTGATTCTTCTCCTTTTTATTTTTTTTTTCTATTTTTATGATTTTTGATAATTTGAATCAAAACTGATTCTGATGCTCACTTAACTTATAAAGAACTCATAAATGAGATTGAATGAGTTCAATGAGACAGAAACTAACCACTTCAAACACTATTTTAGTTTAAAAAAAAGGAATTTTAACATAAAACTTGGCACAAACTGATTTAACCCAATAACACTTGAAGTTATAATTAAAATAACATGACAATAAACTGAAGATGTGGATTACAATGTTTTTAGCTACATTTAGCAACTGAACAATAATTTAAAAAAAAGATTAAGTAAATTACAACATTCTAAACTAACTACTCTCCTTTTTTTTTCTTCTGTTTTCTTTTTCTTTTATAGCCCTGGAGGTCAAATGGTCAAATCCCACTTCTTTTTAGCCGTTGGATGGGCTTCTATCATCACAACCGTTCAAAGTCCTTTTTGGCGGGAAATAAGGAAAAGGCAGTTGGTGGTGTTTGGTGTAATAATAAATGAGGAGGGGGAATGTATGGGAGTAGGAGAGGGCATTAATGAAGTTTGGTGGAGTTGGTGAGGACTTTGGAGGAGGGGGGGAACACAGTCGCGGGTTTTGTGGAGGTTGAGGGTGATGAACAGTACCCTGGGGTTGTGGTGTTGACTGGGGTCAAACGGGGGTTGGGTGGTATTATTTTTAGGGAGTGGGCCGGTGGTGAATGGGCTGAGGGGTTTGGTTACTGGATCAGGCCAACAAGGATTGGGTAATGGTTTTGGGTATTTAACAAAAAATGTTCATTTGGTATTTAATAAATCACAAGGGCCATTTTTGTAATTAATGAAACTTGAAGGGCTGATCATACAATCTTTCCAAAGTAACAATAAGGTCCATAATTGCTTAGTTTAAATAACCAAAATCCATTTTTGCAATTTTTGTATTTTTCAAAATTCCCGGGGACTAAAAATGATAATTTTCAAAGTCCGGGGACTAAAATTGCCATTTTATGAAAATCTTTTATCCAAGGACCAATATTGAACATTTTGAATTTCCAAGGACTAAAAATGAGTTTTCATCCAAAAATATCCCACCGGGGACCAAATCTGCCAAAGTTTGAAACTCCAGGGACCAAAAGTGTAAATTTCCAAAACTTTTCCAATTTTTCACCAAAGGACAAAATATGACAACTTATGATTGTAAAAGGACCTTTGGTGATAATTTTCCATATTTTGAATATCCAGGGACTAGTTTTGTCATTTTATGAAAGTTGAGGGACTGAAACTGCCAATTTTGCAAACTTTGTGCGTTTTTCATTTGTTTTTGCTCATTTTGCATCTAAAACATATAAAACACGATTTTGAAATATTTTCAGTATTTTGATGCATTACTGAGTGTTTTTGTATGTTTTGCAGTTCAGATTAGACCAAAAATGATGAGTGTTTGAGCACTCATCAATCCCCCACACTAAACTATTGCTAGTCCCTAGCAATACTGTTTTGAAAACTTGATGGATTTTAAACTCTTTACCAAAAGCCATCACTTCTGGAGTAGCCAGGTGTAAGAACTGTGGCACACCTGATAACCGTGTGATTTTGAGCAAACCACCAGTTGTCAACGGATTTGAGTAGTCTTTACCAAAAGCCGTTTGCTTCTGGACTAGCCAGCTCTTGATGGAATAGTCAACATCTTGGTGAGCTGATTACCAATTATGGATTTTCCACGGCCTTTACCACAAGCCATAATCTTGCGGGCTAGCCAACTCATTTGTTTTCGGGGAGTTGATGAACCATACAATTTTGGGCAAATTGCCAGCCGTAAACGGATTTGATATGTCTTTACCAAGAGCCGTTTGCTCCTGGACTAGCCAATCCCTTTTGTCGCTTAGACAAGGCGGACTGATTTTCACAAAAATTTTGAAGCACCGGTGAAAAATTTTTGAAAATTTTTTTGAATTTTGGCTAAAAACGGGGGTATTATATAGTAAAATGTGATAAAATTCGCTAGCGAATACCCCCCACACTAAGCATGAATATTGTCCTCAATATTCAAAATCCCGGCTATTATGCCGACATTTTGAACGTAAAAGGGCAACATTACAAGCTAAGCGTGGAAAACACCATTTTGTATTTTCACATCATAAGTAACCATAGCATGGGGGACTCCCCCACACTTAGGGTGAAAACCCTATAAGCATGCTACTGTTTTTGTTTACCGAGTCGCTAGCTTGACTCGACCCCTAATTCATTTGTCATAGGGGAATGTGGAGGAAGTGATCTCCATCGGACTTTCATTCAAAATGTTTGGACAAACATATGAAGCATGGGAAAGTTCCACACCGATGAGATAATTGTCCGGCTCAAGATAATGATACATGAAAATGCCGGGATTAAAGATAGTGTCCTCACTCCCGAAGGAGTGAAGGAGAGAAGAAGTCACCCTGTAGGTGAAGAAAAGGAAGAAAATCATGATAAAAAGCATGATTTGATCTTCTTCCTCGAGAGCAGGCTCCGTAGCCTGAGTTTGGATTCCAAAAGGTAAGCTCGTAAACAACCCGGGAGGGTGGGTGGGAATTTGCAAATTCTCATAATTGAGAGCATCACCCCCCGGGATATCAAACTGATGAGCGAGTTCACCGGAGAACTCCTCATGAAGAGAATCATTCACAAGATGTGAATCTGTGGACTCATGTTCCATTGTGGACTCATCACAATCCTCGTCAAAGATTGGATTATTAGAAATCATAGTGAATTCAGAATCGAATTCAAATAGAGGATTGGTGAGAGTCGTATTAAATGTTTCAGGAACAAAGAGATTATCATTCTCTTGTGGACTGTTGGGATAAGAAGTGAGTGACGGATCATGATATAGGAGATTTTCAATTTCTCCCAGATCGGCTTGGAAATCAAGGAGACCATCATCACTTTCCAAGGAAAGTGGATCGATGTGAGCAAGTTCATCAGCGAACTCCTCAAGAAGAGGATCAACATCAGACTGAGGCAGTGGTGCCTCAATATACTCAATGTCTCCATGAGATATACAATCATCGCTATAATCTGAGAAAGTCTCAAATTGATCGTTTGAACACTCAAGAGGTGAAGGAATATCACACATATCATCAAAAGTTCCCTGTGACTCTCCTGGGATTGGGACAAGGATCTCAACACTAGACTTTATTAATTTGTCCGATTCCTTATCAGGAATAGTGCTAAGATGCTCATCCCCCATGATCGGAGGGTGAGTGTGAACTTCGGGTGTGATAATAGACCGAGGGAGTTGAAAAGGACTAGCAGACAGGGGTTTTATAAATTTCATTTGTTCTTCTGCTAGTAATTCTAACATAGTCTTTTCTCCCTGATTTTCCGAGGAAGGAATCACAACAGATGAACTTGATGACCCCGTACAGAATTGAGAAAAATCAAGGGTAACATCATCATCATCATCGTCAAGAAGAGCAGCATTGCGAAATATGGCACGTGTTTTAGCCGCTCTTTGCTCAGCAAGTAATTCTTCCATGCTCTTTTCGTTTCTGGCCTCTCGTTCTTCAGCAAGTAATTCTGCCATAGATTTGTCACGAGAGCTTTGAAACGATGAAGTAGCCAACTCCTCCTTAAGATCTTTCAATATCTCAAGAACCTCTAGTAAAATGTCTTGCTCAGTAACAAGAGGAGTTGCTTGGGTTATTTGGTACTGTGGAAGTGGGTCTGAAAACGAATAGTCGTAATTGTTACAAGGAAACGGATTCCCTGTTTGATAATCAGAGCTAGTGTGTGGACCTCCACAATACTCACAACAGTAAAACTGATGTGGCTGTGAGTCGTATGTGCTTGTGTCATAATTATTATCAGGAAACTGCTCATAGACAAGCGTGCTTCCTGATTGACAATCAGAACTGTAGTGCGAACCACCACAGTACTCACAACAGTAAAACTGCTGAGACTGATGATGTGGTAGCTGGTGGAATGAATCAGTGGTGTCATGGTAAGAATAGGGATCTTGGTTATAGACAGACCCGTTTCCTGACTCTACCATGCCACAACCGGGGCAATTACCACCATTATGAGAACTACCACACCACTGGCAAACCAGAAAGTGTGGATGAGACATAGAAAGAATCAAATGTGTATAGAGGGTGAGGAAATGAGAATCAAAGGAGTAAGAGGGTAAAGGTGAGTATTTTTGGGTTTTTGGGTAAACATTTTGTACAAATGATAAAGAAAATCTTTTTGGGTTTTGTTTTTATGAAAATATGAACAAGGATGGATAAATGTACAATGGAACAAATTCCAAAGACACTAATCAGAAAAACCGTTTAGATACGCACACAACCTCCCCGGCAGCGGCGCCAAAAATTGATTGCTCCCGAACCACCTAACTTATATTGACCAAGGAATGGTCAACAAAGTCAAATAGCCTAGATCAATGCTCCGCGGAAGTATAAGGTTTCCCCGGGTCGTTATGTCCCGACGAGGTGTGAATTGTTAACAAACGGTTTCGTGATTGGAATGAATTTGGATGAAAAGGGGTTTGAGTGTGATTAAACTAAGGAATTTACAACGAAATAGCTTAAACAAGCTATATAAACAAGACTGGAAATTTTGAAAACCCAGAAACGTTTAAAACTTAAAAACGTGTACGTTCAGATTAAAGTAATGCGAACGTACAAAATAAAACGCGAGTTTTAAAGAAATAAAATACTTACGGGCATGAAAATTACATTTTTACAATCCTAATAATAAAAGATACTTTTTAGAAAATTAAAATTACTTTTTTACACTATTTAATTATTTAATATTAAATAAAAACTATTTAATACTTATTAATAATATTTAAGTAACTTAAATATAATACAATATTATTTAAATACTAAAAAGGTGAAAATAAAATTTCTAAAATTATAAAATGACTAAAAATAAGTTTTAAAAATAAAAATAAGTATTTTTGTCTTTTTGTGATTTTTCTATTAATTAATTACTTATTAATTACTAATTATCTAATTAAACTAATTTAAATTAAGAAAAATACTAAATGAACAGTGAAAATTCTAATAAAATTTCAAAAATTATTTTACAACATATAAAAGCTATAAAAAATATAAAAACTAAGTTTTGCTTAATAAAAACTAATTAGGCTATTTTAAACTTAATATTAACTAATAATTAATAAAACTAAAATTAATTCTAATAAATACTAAATAAGAAAACAAAAATCTGAGAAAATTAATATAAATACTTTAATATAAGATATAATTAATAAAAATATAAAAATGACAAGTACTTAATAAAAATTTAAAAATGAAAATTAAAATTAAATTACATTAAATAGAAACTATCACTTAATTTTAAATTTGTTTTTCTTGATTTTTCTTTTACAAACCTATTAAATACTTAAAAACAAATACTTTTTGTAAAAACAAACTTTTTGTAAACTTAAAATAAGCTGAAATGAAAGCTAAAAAGCCAACAGTTGACTTTAGTTGACCATAATGGAAAATAAGCTAAAATGGCTTAAGGTGGGACCCACTCTGGGTAAATCTGATTCAATTGAGTTGTTAGAACATGTATAAGCTGGAATAAGCCAAAAGGGATCACAGAATAAGCCAAAAGTACCAAAATAAGCACATGGAAAGTTGTGTGAACTCAGAAACTGGGACAAAGTTTGGGGGTAATTCCAGGTGGGTCCCAGTGGTTACAAGGTCAAACAAAGGTTCAAAATCCCAAGCCTACCAGGGGGGGGTTTGAATGGAACAAGTTTGGGTGGCTGTGAACCACCATGGTGGCCAGAAGATCACCACAAAGGTGGTGGTGTGGTCTGCTGAGCAACTGCACAGAGCAAAGGTATGCCCTGCAAGTCACTTTGGGGACTTGGGGGGCCCACCACAAAATTCACAAAAATAAAACAGATATGGGAAAATGAAGTTGAGCTGACATACAACAATTCCTAAAAATTTCAAAGCTTGATTCCAAATACACAATTCTCTAAAAATCCTAGAATTTTTGGAAAAATCTGAATTGGTGCAATTTGACTTTTGCTAAAAACTTAGAACTTTGACCAAAATGGACTTCTGATTGATCCTACATGCTAAATAAGTTATACTAAGCTTTAATTTAACTAAATTGGGTAATCTTAACAACTTATGAGCAGGTTTGATTTAGTTTCATACTAAAAATCCTAACAGTTAAGAATTAGGATGAGTTTGTTTAGTGATTTTGACTTTCTGCATTTGGGACTTGAAATTGAGACTTGTTCTAACCTAACATAACCTAATACAGTGAGTTTAGGCCAAATAAACAATAAAGCAACAACAAATTCACCTAGTAAAGGACTAATCCAAACACCCCTATAGAATCTGATATGACAGATAATCAAAGCAAATGACCAAACTAAACCATGAACTCAACTAATTACTATGTACTAAGCTTATAAAAACTTAAATGAACAGACAAGAACAAGCAAATACCACATATATCACTTATTACATAATACAAGGAAAATGAGTACAATTCCTTACATTGAAATCCAGGTGAGCTGATGACTAGGACTCAAGAAACCAAACTACTACCTAATTACTCACCATGAGTCCTAAACCATGAAAGATCCACAATCCACAGCTACCGTTACTCTCTTCTCTTCTTGATTCTTCTCCTTTTTATTTTTTTTTTCTATTTTTATGATTTTTGATAATTTGAATCAAAACTGATTCTGATGCTCACTTAACTTATAAAGAACTCATAAATGAGATTGAATGAGTTCAATGAGATAGAAACTAACCACTTCAAACACTATTTTAGTTTAAAAAAAAGGAATTTTAACATAAAACTTGGCACAAACTGATTTAACCCAATAACACTTGAAGTTATAATTAAAATAACATGACAATAAACTGAAGATGTGGATTACAATGTTTTTAGCTACATTTAGCAACTGAACAATAATTTAAAAAAAACGATTAAGTAAATTACAACATTCTAAACTAACTACTCTCCTTTTTTTTTCTTCTGTTTTCTTTTTCTTTTATAGCCCTGGAGGTCAAATGGTCAAATCCCACTTCTTTTTAGCCGTTGGATGGGCTTCTATCATCACAACCGTTCAAAGTCCTTTTTGGCGGGAAATAAGGAAAAGGCAGTTGGTGGTGTTTGGTGTAATAATAAATGAGGAGGGGGAATGTATGGGAGTAGGAGAGGGCATTAATGAAGTTTGGTGGAGTTGGTGAGGACTTTGGAGGAGGGGGGGAACACAGTCGCGGGTTTTGTGGAGGTTGAGGGTGATGAACAGTACCCTGGGGTTGTGGTGTTGACTGGGGTCAAACGGGGGTTGGGTGGTATTATTTTTAGGGAGTGGGCCGGTGGTGAATGGGCTGAGGGGTTTGGTTACTGGATCAGGCCAACAAGGATTGGGTAATGGTTTTGGGTTTTTAACAAAAAATGTTCATTTGGTATTTAATAAATCACAAGGGCCATTTTTGTAATTAATGAAACTTGAAGGGCTGATCATACAATCTTTCCAAAGTAACAATAAGGTCCATAATTGCTTAGTTTAAATAACCAAAATCCATTTTTGCAATTTTTGTATTTTTCAAAATTCCCGGGGACTAAAAATGATAATTTTCAAAGTCCGGGGACTAAAATTGCCATTTTATGAAAATCTTTTATCCAAGGACCAATATTGAACATTTTGAATTTCCAAGGACTAAAAATGAGTTTTCATCCAAAAATATCCCACCGGGGACCAAATCTGCCAAAGTTTGAAACTCGAGGGACTAAAAGTGTAAATTTCCAAAACTTTTCCAATTTTTCACCAAAGGACAAAATATGACAACTTATGATTGTAAAAGGACCTTTGGTGATAATTTTCCATATTTTGAATATCCAGGGACTAGTTTTGTCATTTTATGAAAGTTGAGGGACTGAAACTGTCAATTTTGCAAACTTTGTGCGTTTTTCATTTGTTTTTGCTCATTTTGCATCTAAAACATATAAAACACGATTTTGAAATATTTTCAGTATTTTTATGCATTACTGAGTGTTTTTGTATGTTTTGCAGTTCAGATTAGACCAAAAATGATGAGTGTTTGAGCACTCATCAAGCGGCATGGAGAATTTTCAGATTCCCAATGAGCGAGATGAAACCAGCTGTTATACATTTACAGCTACATTTAGAGAATTACCAGCCCTTAACTTTTAAGAAAAAAGACAAGCTGGCCAATGTGTTGCAAAATCCGATTCAAAGAAAAACCATGCTTACAGAATTTTTTGCTATGAACCGAACCGATAAACTAGCACAAAGCTTAAACCTGACATATTCTAAATTTCCAGATCATTTTGTATGGGTACAGGATAAAAAGTACTGGAAACCTAGGAAAATAGGTGATTCTGTAGGCCGCATAGTTGCTGCTCATCCAAGTGAAGGGGAAAGATACTACCTAAGGATACTATTGTCAAAAGTACGTTGTCCCAAGTCATTTGATGACTTGAAAAAGTTTAATGGAGTTCGGGTGACGACATTTCGAGAGGCCGCATTGCTGCGTGGCTATCTGGTAGATGATAACAGTCAACACTTATGCCTAGAAGAGGCCTCTGTTTTCCACTTGCCATATGAACTAAGACAGCTTTTTGCCACTCTTCTTGTTTATTCGTGTCCAAATAGCCCTCGGGATTTATGGTTAGCCTATGAGAATGCAATGCTAGAAGACCTTTTAAGATTTAATCAAATGACACGTAGAGAGGCTACAAAAAACGCACTACAACAAATAAATGGTTTTTTGCAATCCATGGGTAAAAACATTCAAGATTTTGGTATTGTTCCCCAGGATTTCTCGAACACAGACCTAGAAGACCATACAAGAGAAATTAGAGCTGAAAAGGACATAATTGTTTCTCAAGAAGATCTCGATGCAATTTTGAAACTCAATGAAAGACAAAAGATCGCATTTGAAACAATAATTGAGAAAACGTATTCAACAGGAAGTGGTGCGTTTTTTGTTGATGGTCCCGGGGGCACCGGGAAAACTTTTTTGTTCAGAGCCTTATTAGCTAAAGTTAGATCAAAAGGTCATATTGCTCTTGCCACAGCTACGTCAGGCATAGCTGCATCAATACTCCCTGGAGGTAGAACCGCTCATTCGAGATTCAAAATTCCATTAGACTCAACAGAAGGGTCAGGTTGCAGAGTTAGCAAACAAAGTTATTTGGCAACTTTGATTAGACATTCTAAGCTGATCATTTGGGATGAGGCCCCCATGGCAAAAAGAAGTGCTGTTGAGGCTTTAAATGATCTTCTTCAAGATCTTATGAGCTCAAATGAACTTTTTGGAGGTAAGGTTGTTGTACTTGGTGGAGATTTTAGGCAAACACTTCCGGTAGTGCGAAAAGGAACTAAATCAGAAACACTAGATGCATGTATAACCAATTCTCCAATATGGCCATCACTTCATAAATTACGCTTAGAAGAAAACATGAGAGCTTTGTTAGATCCTAACTTCACTGAATTCCTTCTCAACATTGGCAATGGAACAGAAGCTTCACATAAGAATGAACTTGTGAACATTCCACCCTCGATGATCATTCAGACACATTTAGACAAAGAACCTTTAGATGCCCTCATAGACTCTGTTTACCCAAACATTCAACTCGACTCATTAACCACCCCCTGTTCTTTAAATCGTGCCATTTTGACCACAAAAAATTGTTTTGTTGATGAAATAAATGAAATTTTGATAGCACGGTTTCCAGGTGAAGAAAAAGAATATGTCAGCTTTGATGAAACCTTAGATCCAAATGACCAAACTCAATACGAGGATTTCTTGCATTCACTTACACCAAATGGTATGCCACCTCATAGACTGGTCTTGAAGCCAAACTCACCAATCATTTTGTTAAGAAACTTGAATCCTACCGAAGGACTATGCAATGGGACTAGACTAATTTGCAAAGATCTGAAAAGAAATGTCATTCATGCAGAGATTGCTTTCGGAGACTTTGCTGGAAAACAAGTCTTTATCCATAGAATTCCTTTGCAGCCTCCAAGTGATGAAGACTATACAGTCCCATTCAAAAGGGTACAATTCCCGATCAGGCTATGCTTTGCAATGACTATTAATAAAGCCCAAGGTCAAACACTTGATTTTGTTGGTGTTTACCTCAAGGAACCGGTTTTTTCACATGGACAGTTGTATGTTGCACTCTCACGTGCAAGAACAGCTAAACATGCTAAAGTTCTTATCAGACCACCTTTATCTGATACTCCTAACATTAGAGAAACTAAGAACATTGTTTATCAAGAAGTTTTGCAAATATCCGACTATATTGATAAGTATGTATATACCAGCACATTTTCATCTTTAATTTTTGTTATATTTTTAACCGATTAAACCTTTACATGTAAATTGCATTTGCAGGTAAAATGTCGGCACGCATCTCGCCTCCTGTAAATATTAATAAACTAAATGTGCAGCCTGGCTACTTCTGGATATTGTGCGTGGTTGGAACTGTTGGTGCACCTTTTGTATATACAGATATTTACGTCTAGCCAAGGACTGCTTTGGATAAAAAAAAAAAAGGTTCCATATTCCTTTAAAGCTAAAACTTTTCTAGAAAAATTAATTAAGAGTAAATCCAATAATGAGAGTATATGAGCATATTATATGCAGATATAAAAATTGATACATCAAATAATGGCTTGGTCATTTTAATTCATAGCCATCATTTTCCTCTGGAAAAAAGGTAAATTAGGTAGTTTTCATTCAAAATTTGTATTCAAAGATACAGTTTCAATAGCATTGAATGAAATAAGATTTTTACTCAAAACAAAAATCATATAGTGAGTACAATAGTCAATGAACCTAAATGAGATAGTGGGTGGCCAACTTACTGTATATTTTACTAAAAGTTGATTTTCTGCATTACAATGTCAGGACCATCCAGTAAACCCATACCCTAAAAGTCATCTCCCTTACCATTATTATTACAAAGTACTTTATTGTACCATGTTTTCATTAATTAACATAACTTGTTATCATCTTTGTAAGCAAAATTTTTATTTTTATTTCTTACAGGACATGGGACAGAACTTGTATTTGAGACTCTCTCAAGTCATCATATCCCTGATTTTCTGGGATTTTATCATTTTCCCATTATTGTATATGATTATATATATATATATATATATATATATATATATATATATATATATATATATATATATATATATATATATATATATATATATATACATGGGTGGTGCTTCAAAACTCACATTCCAACTACAACACTTTGGATTCACCTCATCAGGTTAGCTTTACTTATCATCACAAGTATTAGGAATAATCTTTTGTATGTTGCTTTCTTGATCTTAATTTGTTATGCTCACAAAATATACAATCTTAACCCTATTTTTAAATAAACTACCTGCTTAATTATCTTACAACATATCCTATCACCAGTTGTTATTTGTGTTATGATCTCACATGTATATTTTCAACTCCATGTAAAATGACCAGGCCTATCTCAAATGCTTTAGATATCACTCCTCACCTAAAAACAAAATGGACAGTTATCATTCAAGTTTTGGAAAGTGGCCATGTTCAACAAAGCAAGAGTGATGTCACCTATAAGCGATTTATCTTCACAGATTCTCATGTACACATTCTTATTATCTTTCTTTACTTTTGGGCCTTTATCTTATCCTCATTTAATTGTTACTTATATACTGCTTTCATGTCACTTACATGCACTAGGGAACCAAGGTCGGTGCAGTTATATATGGCAGCAGCAACATAAACTTGTTTCGTAAACTACTGTCACCATATAAGAGATACTATGTCTCAAATGCAGCGGTTACAAGAACTCCTGAAAAATTCCAAATTAGCTCATACATTTACTCTTGGATTATTAGCAACAAAACTCTTGTCGAGGAATTAATTGAGTCTATCCCCACTCCACTTCCTTGTCAATTCGAGTTTACAAAATTTTCAGACCTTTACAAATATGCTGACTCAGAATCTTCACAAAGTAGGTTCTCATTATCTCTTCCTAAAAAAACTATGTATTATTCATTTAAACAAGCTATTAATCTGTTTCTAATTCAAAATACAAATGTGAGGGGTATTGTTTTGCAATGCTTTCCAAGTGAAGAACAAGGATCACCACTGATCACAAAAAGGGATGTTGTCATTGTCAATGAAGAGTAAGAAGACTTGATCCTTTTTCTCTACCATTAATATTTTATCCTAACCTTCCAATCATTTCTTTGATGGAAAAAACTGTTGATACTGTCATTGTGGAATCAGTATGATGAGAAAGAAGGAAACACCCTGGCATAAATGATTGGACCAGGAGTTATGATCTTTGCCATGAGGCTCAAAGTCACTACATTTTACTGTAAGTGGCATACTTTATGTACATCAAGACTAAAATGTATCAATTATAATTTCTTCAATCAATGAAAAGTTATATAAATACAATCAACTTTATACAGGCCTCACATTAACTACAAGAGCAGGTTCGGGAATAATGATCGACCCACCTGTTACTCCTGACTTACAAATGCAAGAATGGTAATTTGTTCAGTATTACAATCTATGTATAATAGTTTACCTAGACTTCTGCTTTAACGCCTTTTTATGTGCACTTTCAAATGTAAGGTACAATGAGAACAAAGCTGAACTCCAGGACCTCCTTAACATGAAAAGTTATAAGAATAGTGACATCTTACTCCCTTATCCAAAGGATGAAGATATCATTTCGATTGCTACAGCTGTCGCTTCATTGAGAACTGTAAGTAGTTGTGCTTTTGTGAGGGTGCTTGCGTATTTTGAGACTACACATGAGTCCTATGTATAGTTAACCATACAATCTTACTTTCAATATAGATAAACGCAAGTTGGATCAAAGGGAAGATAACCCTTCCTAGGCAAGACAGGACCACATGGTTTACAGCCTGTGCCAACTGTAAAAAATCGTTGGAAGCAGATCTTACTTGGATTGTTACTTGTCCATCATGTCACCAAGAATCTGAAGTAGAAGCATTGTAAGGATCACTTTTATCTTCTTATCTATTAAATATTCTTAATATAAATCCATATAGATTTTTTCCACACTTCTACCTACTGATAATGTGTGAATATATTGAGCAGATCTAGAATGACAATTCAGATTGACGATGGAACAGCAACTTTGTCTACAGCTATATACACACCTGATGTTGAGAAGCTTGTGCCGTATACTGCAAAAGAACTCATGGATGTCGATGAACACGTAAGTTCATATTTAACATGTTTTGGTATATTGAATAAAGGTGCAAGATAGTGCTTGTGTTGTTTTGCATACAACATTCTAAATTTCAGTCATTTTCTATAATCTTCATTATTGGCTTTGTGTGGACTATTATTTAAATTAAATATTTTTTAGTTTGCTTAGCATTTTAGGTGATTTCAAATTCAATGTAAATTTTTACTACTGATCAGAATATCTACACTAACAAATATTACCAATGTTATGTTTGCCAGGGTATTAATCTTCATGATGATATTGTTGCATCAGTCCAGCAACATACAATTGTTGCCTTTATTCGCTCCTATGAGACAACCTTTCGTGGCCAAGCTGAAATGAAGGTTACTGTCATCAAAGCTTACAAATTAGATGAACTGCACCCAGTCTCATCAGCCTTCAACCAGAAAAACAAGCATCTGAATCTGTTGTCCCAATAATAGATCTTTAATAAGTTGCAATTCAATTGAATAAGTAAAATCTAAATTGTTTCATTAACCTTTAATCGATATATGTATCTACATATATATATATATATATATATATGTTTTGAATCGGTATATATGAACCGACACAACCATTCACATAACCGAAATAACTACCATAACTACTTTTCGGTTATTAAGTTTCTAACTAACAAGTTTGGTCCTTCATGTTCTAACTTTTACAAACAAAGCAATGTATTAAGATTATTCGGTCTTCATTCTCCTCCTTAATCTTGATCGTTGCTTTTCTTTAAATCTTGAACTCCGAGCATCTGTCGCATTGTTGTGAACTTCAATCTTGGTAGAGCCTTTGTTAGAATATCTGCTCTTTGTAGTTCTCCGCTGACATGTTCCACATTGATGTGTCCATTCTCTTCAGCGTTATCTTCTTTTCGTCACTTCCAGTTAATTCACTAAGTAATCTTTTCAACCATAAGGCTTGACATGCTGCTGCAGTAGCCGCCGTGAATTCTGATTCACACGATGATAGTGCCACTGTTGGTTGCTTCTGAGTACTCCATGTAATGGGTGACTCTCCAAAGTAAAATACTATGCCAGTAGTTCCTTTTCCTTGATCAGTGTTGATTCCATAACTACTGTCGCTGTAACCTGTAATCTTGCAGCCGCCTTCTTTCTTGTAAATTATGCCATGCTCCTTTGTTCCTTTGATATATCGAATTACTTGCTTAACCACCTTCAGGTGGTGATCTTTTGGATCTTGCATAAATCTGCTGAGTAACCCGACTGAATAACTAAGATCTGGTCTTGTATGTAGTAAATATCTGATACTTCCTATTAAGCTTCTGTAGTAAGTTGCGTCAACTGAGTTTCCATCTTCTGCCTTGACCAACTTTGTACCTGGATCCATGGGTATCTTCGTATCATTACTATCCGTCATACTTGTCTCTTTTAAGATCTTGTTAATATATCCTATTTGCTTGATTGTAATCTCTCCTCATGTCTGTGTAACTTCTATCCCAAGGTAATAAGCTAGCAATCCTAAATCGCTCATTTCAAACTTTTCTTCCATTTGAGATTTAAATAAATCTAATTCTTTCTTTGGAGTGCCCGTGATTATCAAATCATCTACATAAACTCCAACTATAATCGTAGAATTCTTATTTCTCCTTGTATAAACTGCTTGCTCGAGATTACACTTCTTAAAATCTAATGACTTTAATGTTTGATCAAGCTTCATGTTCCAAGTTCTCGGTGCTTGTCTTAATCCGTATAAAGCTTTAATAAGCTTATAAACTTTTCCTGAGTTTTCTGGTTGTACAAAACCTTCAGGTTGTGTAACGTAGACTTCCTCCTTCAAATCTCCATGTAAAAATGCTGATTTTACATCTAAGTGGTGAACTTGCCATCCATGATATGCTGCTAATGGTAGTATTAACCGTACTGTTTCTATCCTAGCAACTGGGGCAAATACTTCATCGAAGTCTATTCCTTGTTCTTGTACATATCCTTTTGCTACTAACCGTGCCTTATACTTGATGATCTTTCCTTCTGCATCTCTTTTGGTTTTAAAAACCCACTTAAGTCCTATTGCCTTTTGGTTTTCTGGAAATTCAGTAAGAAACCATGTTTTGTTCTTGTTGATTGAATCCAATTCAATCTCCATGGCCTCAATCCACTTCTTATCTACTGATGCTTCCTTATAATTACGAGGTTCTTCTTCTATGAAGAGTAAACTAGGTGTTTCAACTACACTTGTTGTTTCATAAACTTCTTTCAAGTCCTTTAAACCTCTAACCGGTGTATGATCATATCTTCCTGAGCTTCCTAACGAGCTTCTAAGTGAACTAATAATAGTAGCTTCTCTTTCACTTTCTGAGTTAGGTTCGTAAGTATGTGTTGGTGGTGTGACTGGTGAATCTGGTTCCGACAATGGATCTGGTAGTGGTTCTTGTACTTGATCCTCTTGGTGATATGTATCGTCTGCATCTCCTATGTTGATTTGTATAGGTTTTTCATTGTCAATTTCACCTTCCACAAAACTATACCAAAATGTGTCTTGTGTACTTACATCTTCTCCAATCTTATTCCAATCCCACGGCTGTATTTCCATAAACTTTACGTCCCTACTAACATATTTCTTCTTGGCTATTGGATCATATAACCTACATGCTTTTGATCCTTCCTCTACTCCCAAATAAACCAATGGTATGCTTCTATCATCCAACTTCTTCAAATGAGGTATTGTTATCTTTGCATAAGCTGTGCATCCAAATATTCTTAGGTTCTCTAAGTTTGGTTTTCTACTGTAGAGTGCTTCATATGGAGTTTTATCTATCAGGGCTCTTGTAGGTACCCTATTCAATATGTAAATAGCATGTCTAACTGCTTCCGCCCAAAAAATTAAGGGTAGTTTCATAGCTTTCATCATACTCCTAGTCATTGATAACACTGTCCTATTTCTTCTCTCCACTACTCCATTCTGTTGTGGTGAGTATGGTGCTGTCAACTGTCGTGCTATTCCATTATCCTTACAGTACTGTGTGAATTCATTTGAAGTAAATTCACCTCCTCTATCTGTTCTTAGCATCCTCACTTTCAATCTTAACTCCATTTCTATTTTCTGTTTAAATTCCTTAAATGTACTAAATGCTTGATCCTTAGATTGTAGAAAGTAAGCCCACATAAAACGTGTACAATCGTCTACTAACAAGAATATTAGTTTCTTGCCTGAGTGTGTTACTGTACTTATAGGACCACAGAGATCTCCATATATCAAGTCCAACGGGTTCTTAGATCTGAATTTAGCTTGGTTTGGAAATGGTGTTCTACTTTGTTTTCCTAATAAACATGCATCACAGATTTGTCCTGCATGGTTTATTCTAGGTACTCCATCCACTAGACCCTTCCTAGTCATCTTGTTCATAACATCAAAGTGTAGATGACCTAATCTAGCATGCCATAACCAATCCTGGTTATCTATATTTGCTAAGAGACAAATAGGTGTGTCTATCTGTAATCTAATACTGTAAAGTCTATTCTTAGATCTTTCTACTTTCATCAACAACTTCATGCTCTTATCATACAAAGTCAATTTATCTCCGTCCATTAACACTTTACAACCTATTTCCGTAAGTTGTCATAGACTTAGTATGTTGCTCTTAAGGTTTGGTATAAAGTATACATCTGTCACTACCTTATGCTCTTGGTTTTTACAACCTAATAGTATAGAGCCTTTTCCCTTTATCTGTACATACGATCCATCTCCAAAACGTACTCGTCCTGTTACGCTTTCATCTATATCCTTAAAATGACTTTTAGTTCCCGTCATATGGTTACTTGCACCGTTATCTAAATACCATATGCTTGCATCATTTGAAGCATATTTTCCCGGTTGAATTTGGCCTTCATTCAACAACACTCCCTCGTGTTTGGTTTCGTGCATAGTCATTAACAATGATGGTTCATCGTCTTCTAAGATAAGGTTTGATTGTTCCTGAGTTGTTGGTTTTGATCTACATTTATCTCGAAAATGTCCAAGTTTTTTGCAATTATAACACCTTACATTGCTAAAATCAAACTTACTCGAATTCTTATTTTGGTTATCTTTATGGTTCGAGTTATTTCTATTCTTATTTTTATGCCAGTTTCTTCGTGAATAGTTCGATCTACCTCCACGCCAATGTTCTGAAAGGCTCAAGGCGCACTAAGGCGCTAAGGGGGTCAAAGAGCCTCGAGTCGAGGCGCAAACCAAGGCGCGGGGTTCATAAATATGAGGCGCACTATACATTTACGTTTTTTTATAACATATGTGACACCTTATGCAGCTTAAATTACACAAAAATGTCAATATTTAATGCATAATGTCACTTAATAGTTATTACATCTAACAAAGCTTGCATTTAAACCCAAAATATCAAGCAAGCAACATATTAGAATCCATGAACTACCATAAATAACTGAATATACATTACAATATATGAGTTTATGACTTATAAAATTTAAGAAATTACCATGTATCTCTATCAACTATCAACAACAAAAAATCTATAGCTGTTTGGAAACACTTAACACCATTTGTGTCTGTTAATAAGCTACTATTTTTAGACATTAGATTGCAAAAAATATATATGTCTTTGTTGATTGTGTGTTTTAGTTATTTTTCTAAAATATTAGGGTTATTAGATACTTTATAACTTAAAGGGCCTAATGTATATAACATGTAAGCCCAAAATGTATCTAACTATTAAGAAATTAAGGCCAAAACCCCATTACATCTTCTAGTCGCAAAAATCCCAAAGGCGCAAAAGCCCAAAAATCCCCAAGGCGCTACGATTTTTACGGGATTCATGCATGTCGTGAGCCTCGATCTGAAAAAATCCCAAATGCTGGAGCCTCGTGGGATTTAGGGAGTAGGCGCGCCTTAGGCGCGATTTTTAAAACATTGCTCCACGCTTGTTAAAACTTTTCTTTTTATCTGAGTGTTCGTCATGTGCAAAAAGTAAGTTATCCTGGCTTTCAACTTGTCCTCCCTTTCGTAATTTTATCCTTTCCTCAAATGCTTTGAGTTTTCCAATGATCTCATCTAGGGTTATGTCGTCTAGATCATTTGTTTGTTCTATGGATGCTACTATTTGTATGAATCTATCTGGTGTGGAGTCTAATAGTTTTCTAACTAAAAGTGATTCATCTAGTGTTTTCCCTAGTTCTTTTGCCTTTGTCACATAACCATTCAATTTTTCCGCAAATGCATCCACCATCTCATCTTCCTTCATATAAAGTGAGTTAAATCCAATCATCAATGATTGTAGTCGTGCTTGTTGCACCTTTTCTTCTCCAACGTGTCTCTTTCTCAATGATTCCCATAATTCCTTAGCCGTCTTACAACTCGCTACTTGTAAGATTACATCTTTGGTTAACGCTTGGTATATGAAAGCAATTGTTGCTTTATCCTTCTTATCATCTACGTCTACCCCATCCTTATATTCAATAGTTTCCCAAAAACCTTGTGCACCTAATATTGCCTTAATTTGTATAGCCCATACCGTATAATTTGTGTTTTTCAATTTTGGACATTGGTATTGTGCAATCAGTATTACGGTTTTTGTTGCGTTAGATGTACTAGCGTCATCCCCGGCCATGTTAAATGTATTTCTTATGATTTTCACTTTCTAATCCGTATGGGAATAATTTTTCTTTGTATGGTATCTTCTAATATGAAATATAGTTTTTGAAATTCCTTAATACTATGGGATCAATTAATAGTTCTCGGGATTTCCTAATAGCATAAACTAATATGATCTATACTATATAAAATGAAATCCAGAAAATTGAAACTTGTGACCTTGTTAATTTCGTATAGAATACGAGATGTATTTGATGTTTCGACTTGTTATAATTCGGTCACCAACTTTGTTCCTTTTCCTGCGCCAAAATCCTTTTAAAATTTCAGTGCCTCGTTGTCTTTTTCAAAGTGTTATTCGACCCCAAAATTTAACCAACACTTCTCGGTTTTCTTTTGTTGTTGTCGTTGTCCTTGTTCTTGAATCAAACAAAAAAACGCACAACTCTCCTACACTTGTCGAATCTGCTTTTAATTTTGCCAACGAGTCTATATTCCAAACGTTCCACTGCCTTCACTTGGCTCTCCTTATTACTGCTGTTTGTCGAATGAATTCAACACGCAAATAAAGAAATACCACACTACACGTTATCACCCTTTGTGTGTTTGATCTCGGTATTGAGACACGCAGTCTCCTACACACAAACTTGTATTACCACGCCTTGGTAACAAAACCGAACCCAAAACAAACTGTTTGCTGCGCTCCTGGTTCGTTCCAATGAAAACAACGACAGTCACTTGTCTTGTTTTCTCCCCACGTTGTTGTTGTCCTTGTGTTCTTGCGACACAAACTCCACACTCTTCTCTTTCAAACGTATACGTATTAATCTAACAACAACGTCTCTTCGCGCCTCTAGAATTCGCGTATCACTATGCCTTGTGTTTTTTTCTTATTAACCGGTTCTTAACACAAAGTCTCCACTCTTCTTCCTCAACACCAATTCACTCTCGATGTTGTACACTTGCAACTTCTAAGCAAAACAGATCGTGCACTATCTCTTCTACGCGTTCCTTATTCACACTTGTTTGTTTCCTTGGAAGAATTAAGAAAAAACAAACGTCCCTTTGCTTTGAAGAAAAAGACCAGCGAGAGTCTCTTTTCCCAGCGTGTTCAAATGGCCTCCTTGTTAAGGTTTCTGTAAAACGTTTTTCAGATGTTTCGATGTGTATAAAACCTTTGCTCTTGATGCCAATTGTTGTCCCAATAATAGATCTTTAATAAGTTGCAATTCAATTGAATAAGTAAAATCTAAATTGTTTCATTAACCTTTAATCGATCTATGTATCTACATATATATATGTTTTGAATCGGTATATATGAACCGACACAACCATTCACATAACCGAAATAACTACCATAACTACTTTTCGGTTATTAAGTTTCTAACTAACAAGTTTGGTCCTTCATGTTTTAACTTTTACAAACAAAGCAATGTATTAAGATTATTCGGTCTTCAGAATCCACTTCACGTGTTGTTAATCCATCCATCATCAGCCTTCCAGAAAAACAAACTGCTAAATCTGTCGCAAAACCAGCCGCGGACAAAAAAAAAGGAACTGTTCACCCCATCTACGAAACAAGTTTTAGAAGAAATCAGCTCTAAAATTGAATCAAAATCTGTCAAAAGATCACTTCCATTTTCTACGAAAGATCTCGATACTGAAAGAACTGCAACCCTTCTTGCTATAAAGAAGGAGGTTGGTGATGAGGTGATGAAAGGAAGTCCAACCAAGAAGGCGAAAGACTCAAAATGACTCGTGAATGCTATGTGTATCTTCTTTTGTAGCCAGCGTATGGAATTTCCCTTTGCAAGTCTCAGCATCGTTTACTTTTGTTTACTAATGTAATGAATGATCCTCCTATAATATAGCTTTTGTTACAAGATTTCTAAGCACTCATTACATACTTTTGTAGTTGAGAGCATTGGAAATCTTGGGATGTCCTAAGTGACTTAATCATGTATAATATTTATAAGTTATTAGAAAGTTGTGTTTCTAGAACTAAATGGTGCATCAAATGATTATATCTCCTTTGTTTTAGCTCTGAAAATAAAGGTTGGCTACGTATATAAACATAACCAGATTGAGTTCAATACAAGATATGTCGGCCCTTAAAGAGAATTTAGAACCACACATGGGCCGTTCGTAGAACGGCCAAAAAGAACACCTAGTGTATATATATATATATATATATATATATATATATATATATATATATATATATATATATATATATATATATATATATATATATATATATATAAAGTTTTGGTAACTTTTCCCCAACTTGAATGCTTCCAGATAGTCATTGGGTTTTCTTTTTGTATAGTATTGTGGGCTTGGGCTTTATCAAGCTTGAGTAATTTTCAAGTTCAATTCACAAGTTTGGGCTCAACACAACGTAGCGAGCTTAACCAAAGTTTCAAACTTTCAACCTGATAATACATCAATTTCGAAATATTATATAAGTAGCTCAATATTAGATTAACTGTGTCATATACTCATATGACTACATGATGGATCACTCTTTGTACCAATAAAGGATGATATACTGATATGCGTTAGGTTTAGATTTAGTTTTGTAGGAACTTCAAGGTTAGATACTTAGATATAACTAATGCAATGTATCAGTTAAACCGCCTATATCAAAGCAAAGAAGCCCGACTTCCTCAAGTAACATGACTGAATATCATTTTCCGTTCACACGTATATAATTATCGCAATAGAAATAGAAATGTAGAACCTAAGTATAAAAGGCATAGTTACACTGAAATTCTATATATAAACTCATCTCAAAGTTTTGAATTTTGCTTCATGCAGGTCCCAAGATCATTAAGTAAAGATAGCTACGTGTGTTGAGAAAAATTCATGATAATCGATACTTGTTAACATACATTGATATTGACAGGATCCATGACCACTGGAAATGGATCTTTTCTTTGTGGTCATCATCATCGCAAATAACAACGAAATTTTCTTCTAGAATTACTTGGCTCGCGTGTAATCTATCTTGGTTCATGGATATGGACCAAACTGTTATTTTCAACATTTTTCTTCACCCTAATAAGAAATATAATGATACAAAACTTGACATAGTTTCAAAATTATTTCCACTTCGACCTCAAGGAAAATAATACAATGTCTTTATTCTTGTGTTCTCATTGAATCTTTGGTTATGTATTAGTCTCTATTCAAGCTCGATAACACGTCGCATATACATGTATCTAGAATGTAGCACATCAAGTCTTTATGAGTTTATCGGTTTATGTCACAAATTCACAATTTTCTTCTGTCCATTAAATATACGCGTACGGAAAAAAAATCCTTCATGTATTTATGTTTATGAAAACATATGAAACATGAAAGTTGATAGTGTTTTTATTTTAAACTTTGTTTAACAAAATATAATAGATGGATTTTCTTTTCTATTAGGTTTGTGCAATTGTGCATGATTCAATACGATCCTAATAAATTGACAAAACCCAAAACAGTGTATCTCGCTTGGTCTAAGAGATATTGTCTTGTCATTTCACTTTCCTGCCATGGAATTGTGAAAAGAAACTTGTTTGTCTTGTGATACGGAAATTGTTTGTCGATGTAGGCATTCAACTGCCCCGGGGACATCATATTGAGAGTCGAGAGCGACTGATCAAGCCCCTCTATATAGGAAAACAATAAGTAATTGTAAGCGTACACTGCACCAAGTTTGTCAACCGTGATTAATATCTTTCTTAATTAAGCCTTAAACATAACTTTCTACTATGTATCAAGGGAACCACATAGAAGCCCATTTTATCTTTTTTCTTACATTCTAGTTCGTGTTGGCGGTGTTGCTATCTTTTGTCTGGGTCCGATTTTCACATATGTATTACCATTAAATTGGTAGTCT
Source organism: Artemisia argyi (assembly GCA_030686995.1). Classification (NCBI taxonomy): domain Eukaryota; kingdom Viridiplantae; phylum Streptophyta; class Magnoliopsida; order Asterales; family Asteraceae; genus Artemisia; species Artemisia argyi. Next base: position 60,263,444 of record CM060707.1, read on the forward strand.
AGTTCTCTAGTGGTATCCAGTTTTTTGAACACGGTATCCAGGTAACATATTAATCCAAAAGTTGTGAGAAAATAATATGAAAAAAGCGTGAAATATGCAGCATCATGAAAAGAAAAAAACCACTCATATTACAGTTGAATAATTTACTATGTCTTCTATCTATCATTGTATCTCGTCTCTTATTCGAGTTTCCTTAGATGAATCCAACTCATTCTTATCCAGATTGAACATGCATCTGTCCAACTTATGTCCAACTTCTAAAATGACCAAAACAGATTGTTTTCTTTATGTCATTTCATGTTTGTAACAAGCCCAAAAAGTCATATTTTACGTGACAAAAGCGAAAAGTGTCCATTTCTTATATGCATTGCATATATTATTTGGAAGATTCGAAAGAACAAAATATAGCTTACGAACGTGTTCATCGAGCTATCTTTGACTAATTCAAACCAACTCTTTTTCTTTCATTACAACTGTCATATGTATTAATTTATTATGTCATCGATGACGAATTCATAAATAGAATAATATTTTAAAAACTAACCGGCCCTTCGGTTGGAAAAAGACATACTCTAGCTTTATCCTTCGACCACAAGCATTTTGTTGCATCTAAGTCAAACCACGTGATCCATATTTTTGTCATCTTGTGATCAAATGTGCAAAGAGATAATAAGCTAAGTATTTACATTTAACTTATTAACTTAATCCATAAAAGATAAAGCCTTCTAAAAAGATCCTTGGGAGATACGATATGGTTAAGTTCACCCATTGATAAAAGGATAGCGTTACACGTTAGCTTTGTGTGGGGTGAAGAGTATGTATGGTTACAAATTTAGGGCCCTTTTGATTCAAATTGGAAAAGAAAAAGGAAAAAAAAAATGAAATGCAAAGGAATAAGTGAGGTGGGTAATCAATTATTTAACCCTAATTTAATTTATGATTGTTCATTAACCACTACGGAGTAATCAATTCCTTACTCCCCACTAACCAAGCAAATTTAATATGAATACCTTACTCATTCCCCACTAGGGCTGTAAATGAACTGAACGTTCAGTGAACATTTCATGAACCGTTCGGTAAAAAGTTCGTTTATGTTTGTTCGTTTATTAAATGAACGAACATGAACAATATTTTACGTTCGTTTAGTTAAATGAACGAACATGAACAAAAGTTTCGTTCGTTCATTTATGTCCGTGAACGTCCGATTAAGCGTTCATTAAAGTTCGTTTATGTTTATTTATCTATTTATGTTCATATATCATATATTTTAATTTTGTAATTTAAAAATTGGTTTGTTTAAACAAAGCAACTACTTATAAAATAATATATTGTGAAGAATTCAATAAAGTTTATGTTTGTTGTCTATTTTCATTTATGTTCGATCGTTTATGCTCGTTTAGCGTTCGTTTAGTGTCTTAATGAACGAACATAAATGAACATGAACAATTCATTTTCTTAATAAACGAACATGAACAAGAAAATTCGTCCGTTTAAGCGTCCGTGTCCGTTTATTTGTTCGGTTAAAATTAAATGAACGAACATGAACAGGGCTCCGTTCGTGTTCGTCCGGTTCGTTTACAGCCCTATTCCCCACCCCTTTAACCTCTCACCAAGCACCCCCTTAGAACTTTATTTAAGCTGTGATTAACATTTAATAAAGCATTAATATTGTTTATTAAAACTAAAAACATATGCACATATATGTACACTAGCAGGGTACCCGCGCGTTGCGGCGGCGGGTACCCCAAAATATAATTTTTCGGTGAATCATATTTTAGTTTATGATATTCTTTTTTACAATAAATTTACGGATATTAAGAATTTCCTTTAGCCTGTGCTCGAGCCCGTTTGGCCCGCACCCGTTCAGGCTAAATCCCATTTGGCTCGTTGCCCGTTCAGGCTAAATCCCATTTTGAATAAATTGACTTTGTGAAAGTTATACGTATTTATATTCGTTTTTATTGAAAAAATTATTTCTTGAACAATGACGCAAGTTTAAAAAAATTTCGAGTCCGTTTGGTACGTCAAATGGGTCCCACAGTTAATATTATAAAAGTTTTACTACTTTGACACTTAAGCCCCTCCACCCCTTTCTTTCACTCCCACCCTTCTTGTTTTAATTGTCCACTTTTAGTCCATCCCATTATTTTAAAAAATCTAATTTTCTCTCTCTACCACGTCACCGGAGCACCACCACTGCCGGCCGGCCGCCACCTTCCGTCACCGGAAAATTTTCCGGTCAAAATATTAACTCCCCGAATCGATAGATCTATTCATTGTTACCATTTCTGGAGTTTTTTAGAGCTCGACACGCTCGTTTGACACCCAACACCACACAACTACCGCTGCCACCCGCCTCACCATGACCTCCTTTCTACTCGGTAATACCTCACGCACCTTTCTCCTTTTCCCGTTTTTATTTTACCGATTCTTTTTGTGTTAAAAACATGATCTCGTTAACCTTTTTTTTTACCGATTCTATATGTTTTTTACAATCTCAAATTGATACAAAAAAATTATTATAAATCCCAGGTTTTTATAATATCACTGGTTTTTTAGAATCTCAAATTTATAAAAATTCAAAAAATTATTATAAATCACATGTTTTTTTTTAATATCACGGTGTGAAAAAGGAGGTCAATGCTGGAAGGAAATATTGTACTGGTGTGAAAAGGGATGTCAAGAGAATTGTTGTACATGTACAAATACTTGTGCTTTAAATTCTTGTGCATTATGTTTTATAACTTGTATTAATATGTGATGGGGTGTATTAATTTTAAGAGATGTAAGAGATATGTGGTCCTTGTGGTCCTTCAAGGAGGTCGACAGAATTGCTGTACATGTACAAATACTTGTGCTTTAAATTCTTGTGCATTGTGTTTTATAACTTGCATTAATATGTGATGGGGTGTATTAATTGTAAGAGATATAAAAGATGTGTGGTCCTTAAAATATTGTGCTTTAAATACTTGTTCTTTGTGTTTGATACTTTGTATTTTACTTAAAAATCTAAATATGGAAATCTTAAAAATTAAATAAGAGAGAAGGTGCAAAATGTATTAGGGCAACTACAATGGTAAAAACTAGAATAGCTTTTCACTATTTAGATAAGTCTTTTGAAAGACTTTTTTTCCATTGCATGAAAAGCTTTTGGAAAAGCTTCTTAGAAAGACTTGGTATACTCCAAGTCTTTCATCAAAGTGGTATGTATTAAATGTGTGTAGCATTAATGACATTAAATGCTCCAAGTCTTTATGACTTGGTGCCATTGTAGTTGCTCTTATAAGTAGTATAGATAGTACATCTCAATTTTTTTCCCGAATGACTAGAGGGAACCAAAAGCTACACACTAAACTTGCATATTGGCCAACAAGCCATTAAAACCTAAAGCAAAAAGAATATTTGACGCACAAGACTAAATAATTAAGAATACATGTGGGGTGACCCTTCACGGCTTCACCACTCACACCCATTCTCACACATCACTCTTGTTGCACCCTACCTTCCTCATGCGTAAGCCTAGCCAAAAAAGGAGACGAAAGGTGTTTTCATTGTGGAAAGTAGGTGTTTTCATTATTGTTTACTTCTTTTGTCCCAATTTATTTGTCCATTTTTTATTTTTTGAAGTCTATTTTTTTCGACTTTGACTTTAACTATTTTCTTTTGTCTTACATAATACTTGATGCAAAATATATGAATGAATTGGGTTTGTAATTTCATTGGCATAATTTTGATCAAGTACTATATAAGACAAATAAAAATAATTAAGGTTAAAGTCGAAAAAGAAAGACTTCTAAAAATCTAAAGTGGAGAAATAAATTAAGACAGATGGAGTAATTGATTTATGAGTGTGTGAGGATATTTTATGAGGTATTTTTGAAAAGTGAGAGGAGTGGGTGACCATTGCGTGTGAAAGATGAGAGGAATGGTGATGTGGCACTAAGGTGGAAGGTGAGTGAGTGAAAGTGGTGACTATTGCAACCAGTCTAAAAAAGAGTAATAAGGACACACCATCTCACATGCCTAACCACAACTACAAAAAAGACAATAACAAGCCAGTGCACTAGTGGACCCAATATCACATGACCACCAGTAGCAATAAAACAAACTAAAAGCTAAACAAGAAGAAGCCAAACACACCAGACCTGGCGCACACTAAACCTCACAAACCAAACAGCAGCAATCCAACCAAATGACTACTGGCAAGCAATAACAAACTCAGATTTCTTGACAGCACTTCCTAGGATCTTGCAACCACGTCTGTCAATCGATAGCTTACTTTTGTTTGGAAACGTAGAGAGAGGGTAAACACATTACCTTTTAATTTTTATTATTATTTTATTTATTTATTTATTTATTTATTTATTTTTTGTATCGGATAAACAATTAAGTATGATAACTGAAAACAATAATTCTACAACACTAATAATAGGGAGGTTGAAAGAACACTTATCAACATAATGCAAAACAAAAACTAAAGGAGAGATCAAAGCAGACGCGATGATTTATAGTGGTTCGTCACGAAACTTCTCTTCCCCCTACTTCATTTCCACGATTTCCTACTCGAGAGTTTTTTCGGATACAACCAAACCCATTGTGTTTTGAGGCCCAAACACAACAAACCTATAACCCTTGTGTTTTAAGGCCTAAACACAAACCTTTCAAAACTATAGTTTGGAATATAATGTGTGATACAAGGTGTTGTATGGTAGTGATATATGGTGTTGTATAATGGCGACACAAGACATGATTGTCTAATAGATTTAAATAACTAATCTAGACATCAAGAAATCTAAGATTGATATGATTGATCTTCTCTTGATAAGAAGCTTTCAATGGATGAAGATGACAAGAGCTATAAGCTTGTTTTTGTGGATCTTCACATGCTAATACGCTTTCAATAGATGTGAGTTAGAAATATTATGATCAAGGGTTATTGAGTGTTATGAAGGATTGAGAATGCCTAACATTGCATTGCAAAAACTTAATTTAAATAGTGGTCAAAATGGTTATTTAAATAGGAGAACCAAAGAAGATCAGACCCTGATAGATCCATGGATTCTGGTAGTATATGTCCACTCTGCAGGAACTGTGGGTATGTGAATTTGAGATAAGACTATTTTGAATTGTCATTCAACACTTGTTAGCTTTTGTTTCTTTTTAGTTTACTGAGATAATTGACTAGGGAAAGTATGCTTGATGCTTGTCTATAGTGTTGAACAATCTACACCTAAACATAGTTTATGAAAGGTTTGATGCAAATGTGCATAATATGTGTTCCCCAAAATGTCTGAATTAGTTTGATTTGAACTAAAAGAGGTTGTTTATGTTTTCAAACCAATAATGTAATTTGAAATACTTCCTATAGAGGAAGATTTCTTGCTTGTTAGAAAATACAAGATTAAAATACTTTATTTGAAGGCAATTTATGAAAAATAAGATTAAGACTAATGCGAAAATATGAAAGTATGATCTAATGTAAATGATGAAAATCATTTTGATGCATATGATAGAACTTGCTTGATTGAGTATGAGCAAGTTTAAAATGTGTTGGATGTTTAATTTGTAGAAAAACCATATTTATTTAAACATTTTAGACATCATGACTATAAAACAAATTATAAACATCTCAATAATTTGTTAAATGTTTTGATTATAATGCAACATGATAAACATATTTGAACGTGTGTCGAAGCACGAGAAGACTCGAAACGTCGAAGACGAGAAGTGGTGAGGAATATTTGTTTTTGACAATTTATAGTTACGAGCAACTTACGCATTTTATGTTATATATTACATGCTACATATTTATTATCATTAAAACATATGGGACCATTTAGTTTAAATATCTTCATATTTGCACTAACATTTTTTAACTTTTCATAATTCAGTCAAAAACTTAAGTTGTATCTCTTGTATCCGAATAGACCCAATAAGAAGAAAAATTAATATGAGAATTGTAAGTAGGATTTTTAGCTACACATTTTAAATTAAAGGAAGAAATTTAGAGAAGATGCAACTATTTTTATAGATGCATATGAAATATGTGGTTGTAGATCACCCTTCTTATTTTAATTATAATTAGTATTTGATCATAACTCTCTCTTGTACATCTTAATATTAGAGAACTCAACATACACACTAAACACTATTATAATTAAAACACCCTTCTCAGTTATAACATGTTATAGGCGCATGTAGGTCTCAGTTTTTTTTTTTCTTTTTTTTAACAAGCACATTTCATTGAAATTATAAACAAAATTACACCACATAAAATAGAATTCGACATTTCAATAAAAATAAAAGTACAATACATAAAGAAACTACATTTCGCCTTGTTGTTGTCGTTCATGTTGTCGTTGCCAAAGATGATCCACAAGATCATGTCAAAGGTTGGTATGCATCTCTTTGTCGCGTAGATCTTTTTGTTTCTTTCTCTGTGTGTCACATATCTCGACCCATGTACATTGCATATTCACTACGCGACTAACATATATCTCGTTAAATCCAGTTATTTGAAATTTTTAAACTTTTAGTATCATGTTATGCAATGCAAAAATTCATAATCCTACGTATTTTACTTACCTGGTAAGCACGCACGAGTTGTGATATAATCCCCCCCGCAACACTGAAGGACACCAAAAGCCAGTTCCACATTTTTTTTTTGGGTACTTTCTTGAGCTCTTTAAATTTAAATTAGCTTGGTTTGTGTGACCATGTATGACTTGACAAAAGTTAGCCCAAGTGGGATAAATACCGTCGGCTAGGTAATATCCTTTGGTGTATGTTTTACCATTTATAGTAAACAGGGCCTCGAGAGCGACATCGTCAAAGAGGTCGTCATAGAAGTTTGAATGATATAGAACATTAAGGTCATTATTTGCACCCATTACAAAAAAATAAATAAATAAATAAAATAAATAATAATAATAATAATAATAATAATAATAATAATAATAATAATAATAATAATAATAATAATAATAATAATAATAATAATAATAATAATAATAATAATAATAATAGAAAAAAAAATAATGCATGCCAAATTTACAAATCTTGTTATGCAACTGCTTTAAGCATTATTGTCAAATATTCGTGATCCCCCTGTTTGAATTGCGCTTTGTAAGCATTCTGACAATTCTTCCATTCCCAATGCATAAATTATGCGATTTGGATTGTCACACAAAAATTTTACTTCTCAAGGGATCTTGAGAAGCTTACAATCCCCGCCAGACCAGTGTACCTGACCGATATAGTATAGTGTAGTGGTAAGAACCAGGGAATTGATCGTTCTCCATAGGGAATAGTGTTCGTTAGGATTAAAATTGATCTAAACTAGGTCTAGAGGTGAGGGATGATTCTTTTTGTATTTTTATATTTAATGGAAAGCAAGTAAAATCTCGGTTTTTGAAAGAGTGGGCGGAATTAGTTGCTAGTCAACTAACCCAATTAACTACAAATGCAATAAAAATAAAATAAATTTGTGTAAAACTGATATGGAGAAAAACGTGTTTACTTAGGTTTCACTACTCCCTAGCTATCTTTCATTGATTGATAGATTTGTTACAATTGCGTGGATGAGGGGTTGTATTCCTTAATACCATTCGTGGGGGCGTGTACGTCATTCCCCAACTCTGTAAGATCTTATCTCTTCCTATGACGAAACGTTTAGTATCCTATCATGGCCTCATTAATATTCTCTTATGCATTAAACACAACCGATTAATCATAGTACACATCTGATTCATGTTTCTTAAGACATCAAGCAAGTTACCAATAGGAGATTAGCCAGTTTTATTAAGCCTAACATTGATATCATTCATCCAACAACAATTAATAACAAACCATCAATCAATAATCAATAGCTTGGTTTTATTACATCTAAGCAAACACAAACAAACCTAGTCTAGCATGTTAAAAGAAAGATAAGCGTAAGATAGAATCAAACAACACATAGACATATTGAATGATTGATAGAATACTTATCTTCAATTAATCATGAAAAAAAAGGTTTAGAAACCTCAAAATAGCTGCAAAAGTCGACTAGGGTTCGTACCCTAAGTTTCTCCAAAGTTCCCCACATACAATGAATGAAAATTAGAAGAGTATATATAGATTTTACAACTTTGACGACATCACCTTATGGGACGTGACGCCCATCACCTCACTGTGTTTAGGGTTCCTTGATGGCCTAGATCCACTCTTGACACTGTCACCTTGTAAAGTTTTCTGGGTCGTCTCCTTTTACTTCAATACGGGATGGCCTTGGTGAATTATAACGTGACGCCGTCACTCTTTAACTTCCAAATTCCTTTCTGGCGCGTCTAGTTTAAAATAATTATCCACCTCTTTGTCAACAAGTGACGCCGTCACCAAGTAATGCGTGACGCCGTCAGGTACTGTTTCCAGCATAATTTGAGACTTTGTCGTATTCTTCACTTTTATGCTCTAAAAATGTCCAAAATGCTTCCTTTTTCATAATTCCTCTCAAAAGTACCTACAATGACAAAAGGAATGATTTAAGGCAATATTTGATCATATAATCACGATTTAAGGCTTAAATGACCCCATAAAAGCGTAACACTTTTCGTCTCATCAAATACCCTTACACTTGGGATTTGCTTGTCCTCAAGCAAATGAGTTTTTATTCTAATCAAAATACAAGTTAGGGGTCATTTAACATTAATATAAAAGTAATTACAACAAATAATTGTTCCACCTTAATCAAAATAAGCACGGAAATTATACACTAGCACCTCACAAATAGTGTTTGGATACTCTCATCTCTCGGGTGTTATAAACCTATATAACTAATGGAAATGGAAAAATATCACTCACTACCTGTCATAGCAAATAGATTACCATAGGCTTGGGAAAGGATCAGAAACCTCCTCCACTAGGCGTAAGTACCTAAGATAAAATATCAAAGAGGGCTTTTCAAGGGTTATAATGTTGGGTGTAGGGATATGGAAAACATGGTTTGTTGGATAAAAGATATTTTACTGGTGGCAAGTTAATCATCTAGGTCAATTACATGTACAATGCGGCGTTACTAAGCCAAGACTTGACTAAACTTAAGCTAATCAAAATCATAAACATAAACATAAATGAAAGAAACGGGATGGTAGTCCGTATGTTTTTTCTCTTTTCTTTTTCTATTTCCTTTTTTTTTCTTGATTTTTTCGATTTTTTTTTTTTTTTTTTTTTTTTTTTTTTTGCAAACACTTTTGCCCTATCATCCAAAATAATACATCATAGGGGTCTCGGTTCTCTCCTTACACTTGAAATTTTACATACTTTACATGTAACTAATCTAATGACTCGAATTAAGATAATCAAAACACTTAGAGTACTTTAAAATGTTTTGCACATATGGGGGTAATAATTGATGTTCTTCCCCATTACTTCATATCATTAGTACTTTACCCATGAGTCCCAATCGTCCCAAAATAATATGTACAAGATATGACTCGACTTAGCAACCATGTAATCAATTAGACAATTAACTAAGGGTTTACACAAATAACAATAATGCACTAAAGATGAGTGCATACAAGGAAGGCTAAGGCAATTTGGGTGTACATTTGGGGTAGATTGTAAACAAATTCTTCCTTTAAGTAATATGCTTAAAGTTAGAAACAAAAAAGATAGGCTCTGAGGGATGTACAAGGGGTATCGTGTACTAAAAATGAGTACATCGCAAAGGTGTGAGAGAATTACTTGACTCTATTAGTCAAGTAGCTTGGCTTCATTGGTCAAGTAATTTTAAAACATGTTTAGAACAAGGGTTATCCTATTGTACTCAGTCGTGTTAGTGGTAACCACTATATGGTCAGTAAGGGTTGGACCATTCATATACTTCAGAAAATCTTTTGGCAACCACTGCATACTAAGAGATGTGTCTGTCACTGGTACTAAACATCTCCAAAACTGAGCACTCTCGGGTTCATAATTATGAAACTCCTCCCCATACTCACTGTAGCAACTTACAAAAAACATATCCTCACCCTCTTCTACAAAATGTATGTAAGCAACATCCGAACAGGTGATGTTGTGCATAACAAAATCATTCTACCTAGCTCCCTCAACAATACAAACTAACTCTGACACTCTCCTAACACTTACTCTCCATCTAATGCCGGTATAGTTAACTAAGTAAAAATGATGATTCCCATGATAGGAACTGGTGAGTACTTATTTACTCACCTTTTCTTGACCAAAATGAGACTAAATAATCCAAAAAACTAACCCAAATAGACAAAGAAAGTGTGTTTTTGTGATTGTGAATGTGCAGGGACGGATATTTCACAAAAAGACGAAAAACAATAAAAAAAACCGGCAAAAACGAGCACGAGAGTGGAATGAGTGTAGAAAGTCAAAGCTGGGATGCTAAAAGTCAAATCAGAACTCATAAAGTCAAAAGAGGTCCTTGAAGTAGCATAAATGACAAGATTGACCCTTGGTTGAAGTTTCAAGAAATTACAAGATTAGTCCCTCAAGTTTTAGAGATTGGCAAATATGGTCCTTGGAATTTCAGGAATTGTAATTTTGGTCCTTATTTATTTCTATTACTAAATTCCTAATCCTAAAACTACAACAAATCTGGTCCAATCCAAATAAAACCTAAAACCCTTCCACGCCCAACTTTAAAAAGTCCATTCCCCTTTGAATAACCCGTGACCCAAAAAACCTCAGTCAAACCTAATTACCATACGGTCAAACAATAATAAAAATTTCTCACCTTTCCCTCCCCCCAAATTAACCCCGTACATTCTTCATTCCCTCACCATGAACCCTAAAATTTACTTACAACAATTACCCATTCCTACATTAATTAACCATTAATTACTACTTCTAGAAGCATACCCCATGTGCCAGAAACATGACCAGAGGAGATACGTGTTGAAGAATGACAACGTGGACTAATGGTGATCAATGAATGGGTGAAACACATCACCCAATCATTGGATACTTATTCTAGAAGCCCTAAGCACGTGTCAGAGAGACTATACCCAAGGATTGCCAGCTTGGACCAGCGAAGCTATCTTATTGGCTGATACACCTCATCCAAATCTTATCCAAGGGCTATTATTAAATTAAAGAAACACAGATGATCTAAGGGCCAAGAATCAAGCTTCTGGGAGCTTCTGCTGACCTCAGCTCAAAGCTTACCCTCAGGCTATAAAAAGCCCCTGACCTGTCCACATTGAGACGGTTAGTAAATTAGCTTTAGGAGTAAGAGTAGTGTTGTGTGTAGCTTATTTTAGTGTAATAGTTTAGCTTATTAAGATTTTAGATTCCTGTTTTTAATTTTCTCAATTATTGTATTGTAATCTCTTTTCAAATAAAATTCAGTTTTCATTCTTATGCAATCTAATTTCAAAGTTTTTATTAATTCAATTAAGCTTTCATACTCTTTTAACTCCTGTTCTCATAAGCTCATTCAAGCTTATCAATAGCTTGTCGTGAGTTCTATTACTCTACTTCTGTTTTAAATAGTTGATTGTAATTCAGTCAATGAAAGTCAATGTTCCTTCATGGTGATAATTCTGGGTAGTAAGTTGTTAGATTCATGGTTCCTTTTCTGGTGTTGTTAAGCCTATCTAAAGATAGGCATGTCTCGAATGTTCACTCTGCTCAGTTGAGGTTAGTTTGTGAGATCTCATTTTCATTTCTCTAGCATGAATCTGCACTTATCATTTCGTAGCATAGAACTTGCCCATTTAGATTTGATTTGATCAGTGTTGCTTGTATTCTTCTATTGTAGCTTGTTTGATGTTAATTGAATGCTTACAGATGATTATGCTTAATATTAGTTTGATTCTGCAGGTTATTGTTTGATCTATGATTCTGTGTTTTTGTTTTTGATTGTTGTAGTTTGCTGCTGATTTTCCGTCTCTTGTTGTTATAAAACTTAGTTTGATGATTGGATTGATGATTTGAACTTTATATCCATGTTTCATAGTGTAATCTATAGTATATAAGAGTGTTTGAGATAAGGCAATTTTTAGAGTTAAAATCTGATTTGGTCTCTTAATGAATTTGCTTCAGCTTTTAAATCATAATAGGAGTAGTTTTTAAGTGTTTTAAATCAGTTTCCAGTAGATTTACAGGTTTTGAGTATATTTCCATAGGATCTAGCATAAATCTGTTTTAAATAGTAGTTTAGGTTAGAAAATTGCTTAAGCCTTGTTAGTTGTTGACTTTGGATAAAAACTAGTTCGCAATATGCTGGTGCACTCTTTGAAAATTCTGGTATAAGAATTTTAAAAGTCAAATCTCAGTTTTGCCCCACTTATGACTCATTGTTTCAGCAGATATAATTGTCCCACTTGTCACTTTTGCAGCCCAATATCTGCTTAACCATAGGTGCTATAAGTCTGAATTTTGGTTTGCTTTTAGATTTCAGTATAGATTTGTAGTATTTGATCTTTATGTGGGTTCTACAGCTTGTTTAGAGTGCTTAGTTTTAAGCCAGAAATCAACCCTTTGGCCTGCTTGCTCCCCTGCTCTATAACTGTCTCAACCTGTCACTTTTTGAATCTTGATATAGTTTAGCTTCAGATAGATTTAAGTTTAGAATTTACTTGTACAAAAAGAATCATCCCTCACCTCTTGACTTAGTTAGATTAATTTCAATCCTAGCGACACTATTCCTGAGTTGAACGATCAATCCCCCGGTACTTGTCACAATACTATACTACAACGATCAGGTACACTGCCTGGCGGGGATTGCAAGCTTCTCAAGATCCCTTGAGAGGTAAAACCTGTTACGAGGGCGCAATCCCACGTATCAGTACTGGTGGTTAGAAGTTAGTTCAGCAGCTGCTTCAGCTTATTTTTCTGTTTTGTGCCTATTTTGTTGCCCTAAGATAGGGCTGCACATAGCTTGTAGGTGCCTGCTATTTTTCTCTTTAGTCTAGTTTTAGCTGTTTCAGCCCTTAGGTGTAGATCAGATTATTTGCGCTTATTAGCTTATGTGTTTGATTGTTCCAGCTAGATTAGGATAGTATTAGTTAGTTTAAGTTTATTTGTCCCTTTTTGCTTGTAGCTTATAGTGCCTTAGATTTAGCTTATCTTGTTAAGAATTAGTTTGTTTAAATTTCTATATGTGCTTGTTGAGTTTAAATGGTTGAGGTAATTGCTTGCATTCATTTTTCTTGTCAACTGGTACATCGAATTAGCGTAATCCAACTCATTAGTTAGTTTTCAATAAATAGATTTTCACAAAAAGTTGTTGTATTTTAGTATTTTATTAGTTTAAAAAAGAAAAAGCCCAAAAATAAAAAGTTTAAACAAAAAGATAGTGCCAGGATTCGAACCCTGGTCACTACCCTTTACCAAGCCTCACAACACAAGTCCAAACCAATGCACCCTTGGGATTTTTCTTGTTACACTCTACATTTTTTATTCTTTTATCCCTTTTCATTTACCTTTGCCACTAGCTTATAAATCTATTTAAGCTTTTACTAGCTTATTAATTTAGCTTTTTCAAAATTTTTATTTTTCATAGATTTAGAATACATTAAAGTAGTTATCATAAAATTTTCAGAATTTTCTATAATAATTTAGTATTTTTAAACATTTAATTTCCTTTAAATAGTTTTTAAATTATAATAAATAAATAAAAAGTCAAAAAAACATTTTTCTTTTTTTCAAAATTTTCTTTTACCTTTTAGAATGTAGGAAGCTTGTTTTCAAGCTCGTAGGATTAGTTTTGGTTAAAATTCACTTTTAAAGTTGCACACGTACGTAGTTTATTTCAATTAGTTTTCGCGTATTTAGTTTAGATCACGCTTTAGTCTTCTTATCTTTTACGTTATAGCTTTATTTGTTGTTTTTAGTTATTAATTCATATATTGTAGTGTAAAATTCCAAATTATCACTTTTATCACCATTCACTTCACGAATAATGAACCGAATCACAATTCCATTCATACCGTCACTTGGATCACGACCCGGGGAAATACTTTCACGAGTATTTCTTTGGAATACTTAACCTCTAAAATTACAATTATCAAATGGCGCCGCTGCCAGAGAGGGTTTGAAGTGAGTTGTTGATTTTCGTTTTGTGATTCGTGTTTTTGTAAATATTTTCAAAATATAAAAACTAAAAATATTTTCTCTTCAATATTTGTTTTTCATTTTTCTAATTACGAAAACCCAAAAATATTTTCTTTTCAATATTGGTTTTCATTTTTGTTTTACTTTTATCCTTAATCATTTTCACGACATAAAAATTCAAAAATATTATTCTTATCTTCTTAAACGTTATATTCTTCTTATCACATCCTCTATCTATTTAATTCTCATATATGTCTTCATTTTATCATTATGGGAGGTTTTATAATACTCCATCATTCTTTATCATAACCGTCGAAGATAATGGAAGCAAAAGCATAGAAGAATTGTTATTTGAGGAGCAGAGTCAAATTGTAAGAGCTTTATTTTGTAAAAATGACAACATCGATTCTTCGAGTGGCAATCCCACTCTATCTTTTGAATCTATCATCCCCGACTCTTCCCATCCTTCTCTCACACCGGTTGAGGGAAGCGACCCCGTTTTGGAAGATGTCGATATTTCTCTTAATGATTCTATTTCGACTGAGATTGTTTAAGATAATCCGTCAGATCCTTTGGAGCCCGAGCTCAAGGATTCTTTACCCAACTTTGAAAAATATGTTTTTGATACGACAGAGGAGTACGATTTACCTCCGATTGATAATTCGATTGATCCTGATGAGATGTTCTCCGATTCTGATGATGACGATTCTATATCTTATGGAGACATTGAGTATGTTGAAGAATTACCTTCTGAGCTTGTCAGCTTAGAAGAAGAGAATGATGAAGAAGTTGACACAGAAATACAAGATGATGCACTTCGTGAAAAATTATTGAATGTCAATCTTCTCATTTCTAAGATCGAGGCATTGAATGATCCTCCGAATTCTTCTCCTATCCCCATTACGGATAGTAATTTCTTACCCGAGCTTGAAATTTTTCGATTTGAAGAGACGAGTAGTGGCAATCCAACTATTCATGTTATCTCTCTTCCGGATTATGAGCGTTTTGATTTTGAAATTGATTCTAAACTTATTTTGAGTGCTATTTCCGATAATCCGTCATGTGACCCTCTTTTAGAGGATGTCGATCTATTTCTTGTTGCGGATGACTCGATACCACCGGGTATTGAGAATGACAAGAGTGACATTCGAAGAAATGTTATTGAAGAAATTAATGGTGATTTACTTGCCGAAGCTGACTAATTTCTCTTTGATTTACCTTCTTCTCGTCCACTTGCAAAACCACCGGATATAGTTCTTGAATCCGGTACGAATGATGATATTTTTGGAGTGGTGGACGAGATTTCTGAACATGATGTTCCTATGCTTGATATTTTACCCACCCAACCCACCCGTGATTCTAGATTTGACTTTGCTTTTGTCATCCGAGTGTTTCACCCATTCTTTACTTATCCCATTCACTTTTCCACTCCACCAGGAGTGAGGATACCGTCTTTGACCCCGACATCTCCAATTTTCATGCCGGGTGTCCATTCCAATTGCTCCCCCAAGATTAAGTAAATTCGGGGCGAGTCTAAGCTATACGACTCGTTAAAAAACAAGCACTTCGTGGGAGGCACCCCATGCTTATCCATTCATCTTCTTAAATTTCTATTTTCTTTCTAATGTGACGTGAGGAGGGCTACCTATTCCATTTTCTCGTGTTTCGTTGTTGTTTGTGAATGTCCAGGATTTGCCCGAATAATGAAGACTCTCGTGCTCGTCGTGTTGTCCTTTCTCCACCCGAGTTTCATCATTCGTTGCTCATCCATATATCCTAATCTTATCGACTAATGTTTTCTTTGGCATAATTAATAAACGGCCCTACAATTTTGTTAGGATTGCCTTTACCTGTAAAACATTGAGGACAATGTTCCATTCTAGTCCGGGGGAGGGTGAATCTTCGATTCGATTTGACCTTGCATTTTTCACCATGTCATGTACTCTCGCAACTCCGTTTTTCCTAAAGAAATGAAAAAATTGAAAATTTTTGATTAAAAAGCATAAAAAATGAGAAAAATTAAAAAAAATTGCACAAAAATATACTAAAGTTTGAATAAGTGTTTTGACACCTTGTTGACTTTCCAGCTGGCGAGAGTAGGAATAAATATTTTGACTTGACCGAGCGTGTTGAGCCCTAGCTTGTTCCCTTAACCAATGATAATCACATATGCTTGTGCTAGTCTTGTACACTAGGAGCTATAAAATATGAATTCTTTCTTAAGAGTGTGCAAGTTCCTGTACTTGACTTTATACATGCGCAGCTTAAACGCTTTCGCTAGTCTTTTACATAAGAAGCTAGAAAACGCGAATTCTTTTTCTAAAATTTGCAAGTTTCCGTATCTGACTTTATATATGCATGGAGGATTATTGGCTAAGTAATCGCGGGTTTCATTACTTGAAATCTTAAATTGCGAAGAGCGAGAAATGATAGAGTTTTTTTAGAAGTTAGATGCTAAATGTGGAGTAGTTGGTTCTCTTTAGAGCTCATGAAAGGTACTTGTGGCCTTTTGCTCCCGCAAAATTGTTTCACCGACATATAATAGATGTTCTAGGTTAATTAGTGGTATTTAGGTTTGGGCAATATTTAGTTCTTTATTTTCTTAAAACAATCTTTGCTTCAGAAGTTGGGTACATATCAAGGAACATCAAAAGTAAAAAGAAAAAATAAAGTCAAAACTAAAAAGTTGATATGTATGTGATTTTGGAGCTACCCGATAAGTTCCATTGTTGTTGAAAAAGAAAAAAAAAAATGAAAAAATGAAAAAAGGAAAAAAATGATGAAAGTGAAAAATGAAAAAAAAAAAAAAAAAGAAAAGTGAAAGTTTGAATGAATAAGAGCTTAAGTGTTATAAAAGTTGTTGGTGCGTGAGGTGCATGTGGATGATTCTGAATTAGTCACATGAGGTGCACGTGTAGTACTCCGCAACTTATATATGAGTTCATATGTACCCAATCCTTGATGTGGACCGAATTTTTAGAGTAGTGGTTCTTGAGAGAATATGAAAAACTACTTAGCGTTTAAACTTGGTATCTCTATCGGACGTAAAGTTATTAAAACGAGAAAATATGAAGAAATTCGTTTATCAACAAAAGTAAAAAAATCTAGATACATTAAGAAAATGGGAGTAAGAGGTTTCCACAAGTAACTTTTATGAGTAGTGCGCTTAGTTTGGGGGTTTGTGAAAAATCAAGGATGACGAATTTTATCCGTATGGTCATTTCTCTATGAGAAGTGTTTCTACTCTTTGACCCTAAAAGTTATTGCATAATAATAAAAGTTCAACAAACCGTCACAAGAATAATGTGTGAAAATCCAAAAATAGTAATGATAAGTAGAATAAGGAATAAATTTGGAAAACGGGGCGCTTTCGAGAATAAATGATTTTGTAACTTCTTTTGAACATCCTTGCTACTTTACAACGTTAATAGGAAGAGTTATGAAATTATTTTTCCCAAGAGTATGAATTAATCACATTGCGTAAGGACACGACAATACTTTAGTCCGGAGGATTTTGGTGAGTACTTATTTACTCACCTTTTCTTGACCAAAATGAGACTAAATAATCCAAAAAACTAACCCAAATTGTCAAAGAAAGTGTGTTTTTGTGATTGTGAATGTGCAGGGACGGATATTTCACAAAAAGACGAAAAACGATGAAAAACTGGCAAAAACAAGCACGAGAGTGGAATGAGTGTAGAAAGTCAAAGCTGGGATGCTAAAAGTCAAATCAGAACTCATAAAGTCAAAAGAGGTCCTTGAAGTAGCAGAAATGACAAGATTGACCCTTGGTTGAAGTTTCAAGAAATTACAAGATTGGTCCCTCAAGTTTCAGAGATTGGCAAATATGGACCTTGGAATTTCAGGAATTGCAATTTTGGTCCTTATTTATTTCTATTACTAAATTCCTAATCCTAAAACTACAACAAATCTGGTCCAATCCAAATAAAACCTAAAACCCTTCCAAGCCCAACTTTAAAAAGCCCATTCCCCTTTGAATAACCCGTGAGCTAAAAAACCTCAGTCAAACCTAATTACCATACGGTCAAACAATAATAAAAATTTCTCACCTTTCCCTCCCCCCAAATTAACCCGGTACCTTCTTCATTCCCTCACCATGAACCCTAAAATTTACTTACAACAATTACCCATTCCTACACTAATTAACCATTAATTACTACTTCTAGAAGCATACCCCATGTGCCAGAAACGTGACCAGAGGAGATACATGTGAAGAATGACAACGTGGACTAATGGTGATTAATGACTGGGTGAAACACATCACCCAATCATTGGATACTTATTCTAGAAGCCCTGAGCACGTGTCAAAGAGACTATACCCAAGGATTGCCAGCTTGGACCAACGAAGCTATCATATTGGCTGATACACCTCATCCAAATCTTATCCAAGGGCTATTATTGGATTAAAGAAACACAGATGATCTAAGGGCCAAGAATCAAGCTTCTAGGAGCTTCTGCTGACCTCACCTCAAAGCTTACCCTCAGGCTATAAAAAGCCACTGACCTCTCCACATTGAGACGGTTAGTGAGTTAGCTTTAGGAGT
Organism: Artemisia argyi; assembly: GCA_030686995.1. Taxonomy (NCBI): domain Eukaryota; kingdom Viridiplantae; phylum Streptophyta; class Magnoliopsida; order Asterales; family Asteraceae; genus Artemisia; species Artemisia argyi. Next base: position 60,282,076 of record CM060707.1, read on the forward strand.
AGGAGTAGTGTAGTGTGTAGCTTATTTTAGTGTAATAGTTTAGCTTATTAAGATTTTAGATTACTGTTTTTAATTTTCTCAAGTATTGTATTGTAATCTCTTTTCAAATAAAATTCAGTTTTCATTCTTATGCAATCTAATTTCAAAGTTTTCATTAGTTCAATTAAGCTTTCATACTCTTTTAACTCCTGTTCTCATAAGCTCATTCAAGCTTATCAATAGCTTGTCGTGAGTTCTATTACTCTACTTCTGTTTTAAATAGTTAATGGTAATTCGATCAATGAAAGTCAATGTTCCTTCATGGTGATAATTCTGGGTAATAAGTTGTTAGATTCATGGTTCCTTTTCTGGTGTTGTTAAGCCTATCTAAAGATAGGCATGTCTTAAATGTTCACTCTGCTCAGTTCAGGTTAGTTTGTGAGATCTCATTTTCATTTTTCTAGCATGAATCTGCACTTATCATTTCGTAGCATAGAACTTGTCCATTTAGATTTGATTTGATCAGTGTTGCTTGTATTCTTCTATTGTAGCTTGTTTGTTGTTAATTGAATGCTTATAGATGATTATGCTTAATATAAGTTTGATTCTGCAGGTTATTGTTAGATCTATGATTCTGTGTTTTTATTGTTGATTGTTGTAGTTTGCTGCTGATTTGCCATCTCTTGTTGTTATAAAACTTAGTTTGATGATTGGATTGATGATTTGAACTTTATATCCATGTTTCATAGCAAGGCTGAGCATCGGTCTGGGATCGGACCAGACCGGACCGGACCGGCAAGACCAAAGACCGAATTAAGGTAAAAACCGGGACCAAGACCGAGACCGAATGTGGTCGGTCCGGTCTTCGGTCGGTCCGGTCCAAATAGGCAAGAATTGGCAAGTTTTTTCGGTTTTTTGGTCGGTCCGGACCGGACCGGACCGGGCCGACTGGACCGAAGACCGAATTAGCCAAAAATCCTAGACCAAGGACCAGACCGAATGTGGTCGGTCCGGTCCAGTCCTATCCGGTCCGGTCGGTTTTGTCGGTCGGTCCGGTCCATCCGGTCCGTTTGCTCACCCCTATTTCATAGTGTAATCTATAGTTTTGCTTAAATTATCTTTTAGAATTCACTTTTAAAGTTGCGCACATACGTAGTTTATTTTAATTAGTTTTCGCGTATTTAGTTTAGATCACGCTTTAGTCTTCTTATCTTTTACCTTATAGCTTTATTTGTTGTTTTTAGTTATTAATTCATATATTGTAGTGTAAAATTCCAAATTATCACTTTTATCACCATTCACTTCACGAATCACGAACCGAATCACAATTCCATTCATACCTTCACTTGGATCACGACCCGGGGAAATACTTTCACGAGTATTTCTTTGGAATACTTAACCTCTAAAATTACAATTATCAGGAACCTCCTAAATCGTAATCCTTATGTAGTTCCGGTATATCATAATTAAGTTTTAAGCATTGTTAAATTCTTAAAACTATTTTCTTAGAGAAATAACAGTTAATTCATATATGGTGTTAACTTACAAACTCATCCAAAACATATTCAGGATCTTGCACAGTGCAAAGAAATGGATTCCAATACATAGCTACTGCATTAACGATTTAGATTTAAAAAAATAGCGTTTGAATGAATTAAAAAGCAGTAAAAATTATTACCTGTATGTGTGTTGTTTGATTTTGCATGCCTTGCAACTTCCAATGGTATGTGTTTGTGATTGTGTGATTTGATCAGATGAAATAAGATATAACGTGGGTAGCTTGTTGAGGGCTTTGTTCAATAAAGTTTGTATCTTGTATGTGAGGATGTGTGTGGCAGATGATCGGGTTTTACTCAATTGTCAATGGTTGGGTGTGTGTTTATTGGTTCCCGTGGAAGCAGTAGTATGAGTACACCATTGATCCCTCAAGTTTAGCGTCGGGTTTAGCTTGAGTTTAGATGTATAGTTAAATCGTGAAAGGATTATTATGCCCCTCAAAATATAACACAAAACGTGCGTTGACCGATGCCAAACGGGTCAAGGGATGCATTGGGCCTCAAAAAATTGGGTTTTGGACTCATGGCGACGATTTTTCCATGTTTGGAGCCCAAATGATTTTTTTGGGAAAGTTCATAGACCAATGATGTATTTTTGTCAAAAATCAAATAACGCCTGTGAAAGGGCTAGTGAGTGGCCGAATATCATGCAAATGGCGCAGCCACTGATGTAGTTTGATGGGGCGAAAAAAACCTTATAGCGTGTGATATGTCAGTTTGTTTACTTAACTTAGGACAAACATTATATTTATGGCCCTTGTTGACCGGACCCTCCATATTTTTTAAACTAACCCTCTCTATTTGGGGAGGGTGTACCTTCAAGGTACAAATTTGTACTTTTTTTTGTCTTGTAGTGTAATAGTGTGTTATTATTATTATTATTATTATTATTATTATTATTATCATTATTATTATTATTATTATTATTATTATTAAGTTTGTAATGTTTAGGTATTGTATTGTAATATTATTTGTTGTGTATATTGCCTATATTACGTTATAAAAAAATATTACGTTATAAAGACGTTAACTCATTTGCATTTATAAACTAATGTTTGTAATGTTTTTGTGTTGTGTATACTTAATTAATAATTGCCTAAATTACGTTATAAAAAAATATGATGTTATAAAAAAAGATGACATTGACTCATTTGCATTTATAAACTACTACAAGATCAATGTTTACACCTAAACTTAAATTATTTAAAAACAACAACTATTATAATAAAATTAAACGTCAACGTTAACATATTATTTAAAAACAACAATATCTACGACATATGAAGATTATTATTTCGGTTAAAAGATCATGGAGCCGGACACTTGACTGACAAGCGTGATCCTCAGGATTCCTTGCCTTTTCTAACTCCATTTCCAGCGTCTTTATTCTTTGCTTCAACAACTTGTTCTCATTTTTTGTAGCAACGCAGTTTGAGCAATGCGTTGAAGAAGATGTAACAATTCGCATTTTCAGATTTATTTCTATTCCCGAAAATTTTACTATTCATTTTTACGATTCATTTTTCCCGAAATTTGATTTTTTGTTTCTTGGCCTCGAGTGATAAATCATTTCCATGGCAAATTAAAAGTTTGACACTCATCAGATCATTTTAGTGAAAGTTATTAAGGAATTACACGGAATTACACGTTTTAGGGTAAAGCGTTATTCAAAAATTCTACGCACAACGAAACTCGACCGCGTTAAGTGACCCCGCATCAGAAAAATGTTTTGTACTCTCATGATTAATTAGAGAATTAATCATGACTGAGAAAAACATGACCAAAATAAGCCTCGGCCGTGAAAAACTGGAATTTTCAGTTTTTAAGCGTTTTTACTCAGCCGTAACCCTAGCCTATACCTGCACCGCGTTTCTAAGACGATTTGAGTTTTCAACTTATTAGAAAAAGTCAACATATTTTTCCCTCCTCCTTTGACCAAAAATCATTCCTTGATTTTACAAGTCATTTCTTGAGTTTTAGGCTTACGGTTTTATGTCTAAAAGACATTAAATACTAACCGACACTAGACTGAGCCCAGCCTAGACATTATAAGTCATTTTAAGTCATTAGTATCCTATTAGAAAAGTTACATTTTATTTTCTCAATTTTACGCAACTTTCGTACGTTTTACGTATTACGCGTTTTAGACCCGTGTTTCCAGTTTTAGCAGGGTTTGAGCAACCTAATAGAACCTACCACTCGTTTTATATTTTATTATAGAGTATATTGACATGTTTAACAATACTTTCAAGTTCCATATTTTTACGACACCCGGTTTTACGTTTTGAGGCTTAATCATTTACGGTTAGCATTTTACGGAGTCGAAACTAGCTCCATAAGCTTGGATAATATTATCAAAAGTCCACACTTGTTCCCCAAGCATATGAACCGACTTAGGGGGGGGGGGGAATTCAGCCCATAGGTGGCTTGATCTCACGCTAGGAAGCTTAGATTGCATGCATGTGTCCAACTTGGTCTCCAAGTGTTGACAAGTCAACATTGTAACCTCCTCATTTTTAGTATAAAAGAGAGCTCATTCTCTTCCTTTCTCCTTCAATACCAACGACCCAAAACCATCCAAATACACCATTTTGATCGTTGATCTTGCTCATTCAATCCATCACAAGTTCAAGTCATAGTACCTAGTTGATCCTTAACACCTTTCAACCATAAAACTCTATAAAATCACCACAAAAACTCATTAAATTTTCAAGTGTTCCTAGTGAAGATTTTTACTCAAGGTTGTTTTTATGTTAGATTAGTATTTATCAAAGGATTATAAGATAGGGTTTTTGGTATGGAAGCATGACTATGGTTGGAAAGGTTTTTGGAAGATTAAGTAGTGGTTCTTGGTTTTGATCTTGGATCTAGTTAGTTTCTTCACAAGTTGTAAGCAAACCCTAACATACTCCTTGCTTAATTATCATTTTCATGCTCTTTGTGTTCCTTTCATGCTATATATGTTCTTGTTATTGTGTTCATGATGTTTAAAAATGGATAAAACAAGTATTGGTATACATATGTTAACTTATGACAAGTAAACAAGTAAACTATTGACTTTTATGGAGAACCAATACCAAAATAGTATAACTATGATATTTCACACTTACTTACTGTTAAAAAGGACTTAACAAGGAAAACATAGCAATTTGAATCACCCAAAACGAGTACCCGAGTCAAAAGTTATGACCATTTGAAGTTAGCAAAACCAAAAGGCCGAAACTGCCGATACCTACTGTTTTGCATTCTGTCATTTTGAAAGTCACCCTTCTGGTCCGATTCATCAAAAAGTTAAAACACAAAAGTTGTCCGAAACGACGTTTTCGTTCAGGAGTAAAGAAGCTCGAGCCCTGAAAACGCTTTCCGAGTGATAATTTTCTTCAAATTCTTAACAGCCCATTTTTAGACCAAAGTCACTATATAATAGTTATGATTTACTAAGACCAAGAGGTCTAATGACCTAAAGCCAAGACCACAACCATGGCTAAAGCCAAGGTTGAGTCTCAAGACCATGGTACAATGACCAAGGTCACGGCGAAGCTATGACCAAAGACCATATAAACTTACTTAGGCGAAAACATGAACCAAGGAGTTGGCGATAACTTGAACATATAATTTGGATCTACTTCATCTAAAAGAATCATGAGATACAAGTTATAAGAAACTTACCCTAATAACAATCTTCATGTAAAAGTAAACTTTTCTAAGTTTATTGAAATATCGGACATGTAACTTTTCGGATCAAAACTTATATATTTGTTATCAAATACTACAATAGTAGGGAGCCTCATGTGAGGAGTTCATTAAGTAAGCCGTCGAGATGAGTTATGGATTTACGAATTAAAGTGTCCTGGCTCCTCGAACGTTTACTCCATGACTTCTGAATTATGTCGGCCCGAACGGTAGTAAGAGATATACAACCTATACATGTTTCATAAACCATTTATATTCAAAGACTTACGCTATATACTAAGTACTACATCATGAACATTATGCAAGACATATATAGGCAATTCTTCGTATTCTTAGACGTTACTCCAAACCTAAGTCGCAACGTTCTATTATAGGCTGCTCTTAGTGACTTTCGCGATTCGACTACCACTTTCATTTCACATCACTTAAGCTTAAGGTGAGTTCGTAGCCCCACTTTTCTCATTTACTTGTTTTAAACTCTTTTGGGGAGATACATGCTTAAACTACTTGCTTTCTCTTTTACTAAAGACAATTTTACTCATATGCTACGCTATACTTTTGTACTCTTAAACATGACGTGTAGTTTTATTACGATATGTGTCTTAATGTGTTAAACCTATTCTATGCGCTATATTCTTTAACTACTGTTTAACTCCTGGATGGAGCCGATGGAGAGGTATTGATAGTACTATCGGGCTGACGCCCCCACCATTGCCATATATTCCTGGCCTTGGGTGAATATAATCCACTATGAAGCATTTGTGCTTATTCTTATGAAGCATTTGTGCTTATTCTTGTCAAGAGGTTCAGTAGGCAGTGATACTTATATTAAGCATGCATATATCGTATACACATATATCGAAATCATACTATATGTTAGCAGTGGGTTGTGAACACACAGGTTGCAAGTCTCTTATGGCGGGACTTGCAACTGAGTGGATTCACGATGCCTTTGCTGTGCGAATATTCTTTTAAGGCTTTTCAACTGTTTTAAGACAAACTCTATGAACTCACCAACCATTGTGTTGACACTTTAGCATGTTTGTCTCAGGTCTATAAGGTGATAGCTGTTGCATGGAGCATAGAGTCGCTTGGCATGTTTTGAAGACTTATGCTTTTATCTTTACCATTCGATATGTTTTAAAACTCTTATGTACTGTATTATGGAACTCAAGTTTGTATCTCGGAATTTATTAATCGAATGGTAACTTTTCAAAACGTCTCATTTAGAGTTCGTTTTCTATACCTTGTACTTTGTATTATGAAGTAGCACCCCAATGACACAGTCTTCCGCTGTGATATTTTGGGGGTGTTACAGATTGGTACCAGAGCCTTGGTTATAGAGAACTAGGTTGCATATACTACCTAGACTATAGCTGCTATAAACATTAAGACTCTCCTCTTTATTTTGCCTTACACACACTTCATGCGCATATGCTTATTGCTAATTGTTTGTTTAGGAGAAACCCCAGACAATAGTCAAGTCATCAAAAATTTAGAGCTAAGTAATAATTATTTATTTAACTTAATCTTGTGACAGTTCTTGTTTGATAAGACATAAGATTAAGTTAAATAAAGGTTATTAGTTTCCTGTAGAGATTTGATGATTTGCCTTATACTTACTTTATATGATTCTAATACCTAGAATTGATTCATATATCCTAGTACGACACTCAAACCTTTCTACAAGAGCGACTAGTCCTTTTCGTCATATCACCTTCTCTAGATACCTACACTACATTACCCTTTCACAACTTAAGAGCAGATGATAGAAAGTCTACCCAATTATGTAGTATCAATTGTTGAGATATGTGTGCCTGGTAATATGTATACGTGTGAAAGGAAGCAATTATAATTATGGTGGCCAACATAATTATAAATGCGTCACGACTCACGTAGACATATGTGACCATGCTTACATTAATCAACGATTGACTCAAATTGACAAGATTTATGACTAAGTAGTCTAGGAATATCACCTCATATCTGACGTCGACAAAATGTCCCTCCTTGTAGATATCATGGCACCAAAGAGAGTAACTCGTAGCACTAGCCGAGGTGGTGCAACACCAAGGGGCGGAAGAACTGGTGGTCGTGGAGGTAGAGGAGCTGCTCACGACACTAGTAACCCTAGTAATGATAGTGGAAGAACTGGGGGACGTGGAGGTAGAGGAGATGCTCACGACACTAGTAACCCTAGTAACGATGGTGGAAATCCAGATGTCTCCACCATTATTGCCCAACAACTACAAAACCTACTTCCCACTATAGTCACACAAGTTGGCAATCACATGAACAATTCGGGAAACCACGGAAGCATAAATGACGCTACAAATGATGGAGGAAGGAATAACAACAACAACAACAACAACCACCACCATAGGACTGGATGTACGTATAAGGAATTTACGTCATGCAAACCAATTGAGTTTAATGGTAAAGGAGGTGCATTGGCATATACACGATGGGTCGAGAAGATGGAGTCAGTGATCGATATCAGTAACTGTGCAATCCACCAGAGAGTGAAATATTCTGCATGCTTGCTATCAGAAAAGGCATTGACATGGTGGAATATGCAGATTCAAGCAAGGAGTAGAGAAGCAGCTGTAGGCATGACATGGGACGACTTTAAGGGACTACTGAAGGAAGAGTACTGCCCGGTTAATGAAATGCAAAAACTAGAAGACGAGTTTTGGCATCACTCTATGGTAGGGGCTGGTCATGCAACCTACACAGATCGGTTTCATGAACTAGCTAAACTAGTTCCTCATCTGGTTACCCCTGAATCCAAAAGGATTGAGAGGTACATCTATGGCCTTGTTCCTGAGATTCGTGGGACAGTAAAAACAACCGAACCTCCCACAATTCAAAGTGCAATATTAAGAGCAGGGACCCTAACAGATGAGATAGTTAGGAATGGAACTTTGAAGACTAGTGATAAAAGGAAGGGAGCAGGTGAATCAGGCGAGCAAAAGGGTACAATGGTTGATAATAAGAGAGCAAGAGGATTTGCAGCAACAATTTATGATCAGAAAAAGTATGAGGGTCCACATCCTAAGTGTACTAAATGTGCTTATCATCATCAGAAATCTGAGCCATGCCGAGTGTGTACAAAGTGCAAACAATTGGGTCATTTTGCAAATAAGTGTAGAGCATCGATGAATGCGGGCAATATAGGAAACAACCAAAAGACATGCTATGAGTGCAACTGTAACACCCCAACCCGATAAGGGTAGAAGTATTACATTACAGTGACACATCAGAACAAACACAAGCATATGATTCATACATACAACGAAATTCAGGGTTACAAATGAAAATCTGAAACTACAAGGTTACAAAGAAAATAAATACTATGTCTAATAAAGTGAAACTTCATCTAATCGTCTCTAGTCCAAAGCATAGTCTTCTAAGTCCAGTCACACTCTCTTCCCATAACCCAGCTTCCTACTAAAACCTGCCGCAGGAAAAGGAAATGCGGCTGAGCGTAAAAAGCCCAGTGAACAGATATATAAACAAGGTAATGATAATGAAACAAACTGAAGTATAGTGCATTGGGGAATATCATAAAGAATAAACAAAAGGAAATAATAGAAAGGAAAGAAAGGATAGTCATCCACCACGAGCCCAGAAACTCAAAGTCATAATTCTCAAAGTCATAATTCTCAAAGTCATAATCTCAAAGTCATAATCTCACAATCAGAGGGGATACCTCTCAGGCAACCAGATAATATGAGGGGTGTCCTCATGTATCAAATGGGTGGAGTAGCTAGCTCCCAGAAATTGTGAAAGGCGTGTATTGCACACAGCACCAGTCACCTCAAAGTCAACTCAAAGTCATAGTTAAATCCACTAATCAGAATAGATCTAGGATTGCAATCCATACGCCCCTTACTCAAAGTCAATCTCAAAGTCATATACTCAAAGTCATAATGGCCATAATAATAATCATAAAAAGGGACGGCGTGAGAAATCACTCACCCACACATGAGTCATGCCAGTGGTGCATCACAGACATGCCTATGGTACCTCCATAGGTAGGGAAAACAGAAATGGCTCGGGTATCAAACTAAGAGTCAGGTCTCAAAGTCATACAAAAGGTCATATAGCAAAGGTTTATCTCAAAGTCATCTCAAAATCATATCAGAAATAATAGTCAAGGTCCATTCAGAGTTCATCAGGTCAAGGTTCATATTCAAAAATCAATTCATGGTTCAGTTCAAAAGTCCGTTTCAAAAGTTTCTATTAAAAGTCCAATTTAAATAATCTTTTAAAACAGTTTTCATAAAAATGGTCTTTCAAAATATAGGGTTCATGAAAGTTAAATAACCTTTCTTTTAAAAAGAAATTTAGCATCATTTATAAACATCTTTTCAAATCAGTTCTTCTCAAAACATTTCCATGGTATCATTAAGAAGGTTTTCATAGCATAGGTTCATAACGGAGGTCATATCAAGTGGGATCAACAGAGAAGGTTCAAGTAAAGGGGATCATAGCAATGGCATCAATTCGGGAACTAACGGATCAGAATATGAAAGAGATCATGAGAAACCTTTTGAGAAAGGTCAGAATATCTGTACCTTAAACCGCAAGTGCAAACATGACAGAAAACATAAAGGTCGGAAGCAAAACTCCTTCTTCAGCGAATCTACACGAATTAATGATCGGCTTATTATTAATAACTTATTCAATTCAGATTTCTCATTTTAGTCGGCTTTCCAGTTTTAGTAACTTTCCATTTAAAGTGACTTTCCACTTTTAACAGGTTTCCATAAATAGTAAGTTTCCACTTTTAGAAAGTTTCCATAATTAGAAAGTTGAATCATTATTAATGGAATCAAAGTATCTTTTAACATATTTACACATTTGGTCCTTAGGGTTTCATAACTTTACATTTTAACCCTTTACTTTCCAAAATTACACTTTAAACCTTTTTGTATTCAAAGTTACACATTAAACCCTTAACTTATCCATTTTACATAATGAGCACTTATTTTATCATATTATACGAATGGATACTCAAGTATTCATAATTTACACATTAAGTCCCTCAAGTTATTAAAGTTACGTATTTAACCCTTTAATTTACAATTTCAACTTTTAATTATCAATAATTACATATTATGTCCTTAAGTTATCAAAATGACACATAGCCCCCTGAATATATTAAATTACTCAAAACAGCTCCAAGTTTCTGAAAATTACACGTTTAGTCCCTCTCTTTTAATTATTTCCAAAACAACCCTAATTAGGTTTAAAATACATTTTAATCCATTTAATTGCAAAACTTACACTTAGCACCCTCATTATATATTTTATTCGAACAGTATACAGCCCAGAATAAGTTTCAAAAATAACCCTTTAGTTTTAAAAGTTACAAAACTCACCCAAAACCTTTATATCAAATCGTATAAACCAAAAACATAGATTTTAAAAACCCTAATCCTTCTAATCAATTATCAATCATCACATCATCATTAATATCATTAATTAACACCATTTCCAGCCCTAAACCAAAACCCTAGGCCCTCGACTTATTTCTTTCTTTTTCTTTTATATACGATTTACACAAACAAGAATAATTTCGAAACACATGATTTAAGCCATGATAATTCTTACAATAATTTTCCAGATCATATTACATTATAACAAGTGTAAATAAATTTTATTAGGAATTGTTATGGATCGGAAGGTATATTACACAATTACACTCGTTTTTAGGGTTTTAAATCACGAAAGGGATGTCGAGCATGCATGGGTCGAATCCAACAATTTATTTGATGTTTATAAGGTATAAAGGGTCTGAGAAAAATACCAAATAAATTCTGGAACGTGTGAAAACAGCAGTTCGATCAGATGTATACTCGATTGGCCAAAACACTCCAAAAATCGTCACGACTTCACCAAAGGCCTAGAAACCTTGAAACCAATTTTCGTGGGTTGTATATGATGTAAGAATCACCAGAAAAATAAGAAATAATTCTTGTGGAGGTCGAATGAATCAAAACGAATTTACCTTGTTTATAGGGCTCGACAAAAGGAAAATTGTGCCACGATCGAACCAAGCTTCAACAATTCAAAAGGGTATTTTTCTTGGCTTCTTAGGATGATGATAGATCACAGAAAATTGCTTAGGAATTATGGGGTGGTCGAATGGAGGCTATGGGAATTTTGTGTGTGTTTGTTAAATCGGCAATTAGGGTTAGGTATAAAAATGATATGGGTTGACTTTTAAATGATGAATGCCGATCCTAGGGGAGGGCTTGGGCCAGGAATTTCGTGATTTTAGCATGGGTAATTATCTCTTAATAATTATCTTCTCAATTTACCATATATATATCATTTAAATCAAAATAAAACTAATTAAAATACATTTTTACCTTAATCGGCCATATAGGGGCATTTTGGTAATTTAGCCACTTGTATAAATGTTAAATGTATTAGTTAAAATTATTTGGATACATAACTTGTTCATTGTTTGAAGTTTGGGACTTATTTGGAGACTTAATAAGCTTTTAAATAATTTTTAAACTTGTAAGGGCATTTTGGTCATTTCACATGTTCTCAGATTTTAGGTGTTACAACTTCTTCCCCTCTAAAAAGAAAAATTTCGTCCTCGAAATTTGAAGTCGCAAAGTTAGACGAAGTCGTAGTAAACCGCAACAGGTCGTCACAAACATCCTCACGTCCGGGGAGGTTCTTCCAAAAGATATTCAGACCAACTGGTTTCTCATGACTCGTAATTATTGTCAAAAACAGTTCCAGATTTCTCAGAAGGGCATATCATATTGAATTTGAATCAAAAGGATAATGTACCAAACATAACGGATGATAATCGGATTCTCCAAGAAGAGGTATAAAAATTCATAGGATTTACATCAAATTTATTAGGCGAATCAGATGAGAATACATTGAATTGTAGCAAACATGGGGTGATATACGGTTTAACTCTTCAGCTTCTCAAATAGTCACGGCTTTTAGATAACTTTCCAAAGGTATTCTCATAAACAAACAGGTCTCATTTCCTCAAAGTCCACAATCACATATTTTACTCATAGCAGATCATAATGAACAACTTCACGAATGCGAATCGTATACGGACAGAAAGCATATCGTTAGATATCATCAACGGCAGAATTTCATAATGGAACCTAAGATCCTTATCAGAAGTTGCAAAGATTAGCAAAACACGTGTCGAGAGTCCAAACGTATCGAATCGTATAATAAGGACAGCATATCAAACGTATAGGTAGAATGAACCTAAAGTCTCACTAAACTCATATGATCTTGATCAGATGCCAGAATTCTAAAGCTTCTAAGGCACTCCTCGAAATATCACATGCCCACCATAAGTGCACGTTATATGATGTAAGTATTATCACGTTGGCCAGGCGTCATAATACTGGCATCATATACATATGCCCTCATGATGATCATACTTTATCTCAAGTCGTGAACACCCAAACTTATTTAAATCCACCTAGTCCACCTATAGTCTCAGAGGTCACCAAAATCAAACGACATAACTAAGAGAACGAAATTACTCGAAGAGTAACGGAGATCCGAGAATGTCATTCAAAATTAAGGTACGTCATCAGTAACGTCAATTCTTTACAGCATCATCTCGTCTAAACACAATGACCGCTTTCAAATCCGTCCACTCATTTACGAATTTCAAAATTTCTTCCAAGTTGGGGTAGTCTGTTTACTCTTGTCCATCTTACCTCATGATTAAAAGAATTTAAAACTCGAGTCTGGTTCCTCCGGTCTTCAGCAGCTCCTCTTGGTAGTGTGGTATCGTAACGGCAGTCTCTGACACAATTACTGTGCATCCCTCCATCTGCAGGTCTGCTTCTGCTCTCAATTCATCTTAGTACAACTAAAATGAATAGAGAAACAAGACTGCGTGTCTTCGACAGGTCTTCTAACATAGCTCCAGGTTTTAAGGTACATGATGTTGTTGTTTACTCCAGGTTGTGTGTTGAATGGTTCGTCTTCTTTGGTCTGGTTGTCTTGGTGCCCAAACTGAAATCTTCACGTGTTGCATGATGTATGATTGAGCACTATCCCAGTTCCTCACTTCTTCTTGTATGCTTCTTCCATGGTAGTGCTTGTCGCAACCATCTTCTACGACTCTTCCACCAAGTTTCTAACTCCGATAACGATCTTCGATCTTGGTCCTTCTTGTGAAAGCTCTGTCTTTACATTATACAGGGTAGTGTTGTCTATTATGCTTTCTGAACGTCAATCAAATTTCTCTTCCAGAACAAAGGGTCGTCTCACCAATAATCTCTATGTTCTTCTTTCGTTTTAGAACACAACACAATGTCATACTATGACAATTTGTCCAAAACACGCGAAAACATGATTATTCTAGCCAACACCATTGGCATCATTCAAACTCACAAATGTGGTAACGAGTGCAAAGGCAATTTCAGAAATCATCTCAGGAAATTTTCACATCGCCTTCTTTCTTCTTCAGGAACTGAAATACTTCCCAAAGGTTACTCTCGGTTAGTTAACCCCCTTCTTAGAAGTTTTTGTGGTTGCTTCTTCAGTCCTTCAAATCTAAAATGATGCAATCAAATGCGGGGTTCAAAGGAAAAACAAATTAATCATTGATACGCGGAAACAGATAATGATTGCTGATGGTGGTACGTTTAAGTTCACGATAGTCGATACGTCATCGCATACTTCTCTTGTTCTTCTTCATAAACGAACGAGAGCATCCAAGAGAATCACAAGGGTTAACAAAAATCATATTCCATCAGTTCCTTCAAATACTCAACTTTTATAGCACCATGGTTTTCTTCAACTGAGATCAGTTAAATGCCCACTCTACTTCCTAGCAGGAAGGAGTACCAAAAGGTTCATCAGAGAATACCGGAAAATCTTCGTATGACAAAATATTTCCCAATAGTAGAACTTTCCAAGGGTTGATAATAATGGTTTTCAGGACAACTTGGTAATCACATGAGTTTGGGGTAGGTGTTTCCATAGTGACAGAAATTTTAGCAGATGTAGAGAGTCATCATGATGGAATAGGGTGAAGCAGATTTTTAAGGTCACATTTCAGATATGGTAGTCTATGGTATCTTCACGAATAGCCATTCAGTCCAAAAGACCGTACAATCAGACATCTCAAAGTCAAAGGATTCATAGAGTGAATACATTCGTCAAATCATACAGATAGTTCATATATCAGGGTCAAGTACATGGTTCAACAAAATGTTGGGATGGATAAACGAACAGTTCAATGTGTGGGAATTTCGTTTAGCTTCTTAGCATAAGTAGCAGGTAGGATGTGTATCATTGGTAATACGAATGTCGTATAATCGTCAATTGAGAGAGGTACAGAATCTCAGTTATCAGCATCATCATGCTTAGTTAACAAATCCATATAGAGATAGTATTTACATCATGCCCTTCCAAAGGAAACGGTAGGCAGAACAAGGTTCATCATTCAAAGAGAGGAAACAAAACTTCTCATATTCGTGGTTCATAATTACCAAAATTCTCATAGGAGTAGTAATGGATCATACAGAGTTAAGTAGTATCGGATGATACATTCATACCCAGCATGAGTAATGAATTTACAGAATGTGTCGAACACATTGTGGTTGAATGACCTACGATGTGGTCGAAAAGGTGTCAAACAGCTTATCAAACAAATCGGAGGCGGAGATCAAAATCCGAAGGTGGAACTTAAGTGTGTAAGGTATCCAGGTAGCTTTCCGAGGTATTCCCAACTTACTTGGTTACTAAGCTTAAGTTGCAAAACTTCTAACTTC
This sequence comes from Artemisia argyi, assembly GCA_030686995.1. NCBI lineage: Eukaryota > Viridiplantae > Streptophyta > Magnoliopsida > Asterales > Asteraceae > Artemisia > Artemisia argyi. Next base: position 60,297,095 of record CM060707.1, read on the forward strand.
TGAAGCAAGGGTCCTTATAAGGCTTATGTCTAAGAACAAAGGCACGATCAGATTGATGCGGAAGCAAATGATACTTACATAAATGTCTTAGTCTACCCATTCCTCACTGGTAATAACTTAGGTTCCTATGGGGAATCCTAATGTAAAGTTTCAAAGGTTGTCTTATGAGCGCCTACAGTGGAAACTTAGGGGTCCAAACTTCACAGGTCAAGGGTAAATGTATTACGAATCGCAGCCTGGTCTCTGATACCATAATTGTAACACCCCAACCCGATAAGGGTAGAAGTATTACATTACAGTGACACATCAGAACAAACACAAGCATATGATTCATACATACAACGAAATTCAGGGTTACAAATGAAAATCTGAAACTACAAGGTTACAAAGAAAATAAATACTATGTCTAATAAAGTGAAACTTCATCTAATCGTCTCTAGTCCAAAGCATAGTCTTCTAAGTCCAGTCACACTCTCTTCCCATAACCCAACTTCCTACTAAAACCTGCCGCAGGAAAAGGAAATGCGGCTGAGCTTAAAAAGCCCAGTGAACAGATATATAAACAAGGTAATGATAATGAAACAAACTGAAGTATAGTGCATTGGGGAATACCATAAAGAATAAACAAAAAGAAATAATAGAAAGGAAAGAAAGGATAGTCATCCACCACGAGCCCAGAAACTCAAAGTCATAATTCTCAAAGTCATAATTCTCAAAGTCATAATCTCAAAGTCATAATCTCACAATCAGAGGGGATACCTCTCAGGCAACCAGATAATATGAGGGGTGTCCTCATGTATCAAATGGGTGGAAAATAATATGAAATGTACCTGGCTGTTACATGTTAAGAAAATAATATGAAATGTATTTTTAACAAACAAATTATTTACATAACTAAGCAAACGTATGATTATTTACCACTGAAAGAAGACATGCATAAAACAGTCGTCCATGACTACCATCTTGCCAGGATTTCCGTTCTACAATAAATCCTCTATTACATCGACACCAGAAAGGATTTCTGTGGTGCTTAATTGTTCTTTGATAGATCTTAATTGTTATTAAAAAATTAGGGTTTCAAAATAATTGGGTTCTGTGGTGGTGGTTCTGTGGTTCTGTGGTTCTGTGATGGTTAATTGTCTGTTCTTATGTGATTTGTGTAGGTTAACACCTTGTTCTGTGGCTGGTTCTGTGGTGCTTAGTTGGGTAAAAAGTAGGGGAGGGTCCGGTCAACATTGGCCTTTATCATATAGTGGTGGTTCTTATGTGATTTGTGTGTGAGACAGCTGTGGTGATAATAGTACTGGTTCTGTGTTGCTGGTTCTTATGTGATTCTGTGGCTGTGGGTAGGTTAACACCTTGATCTGCCACCTTTTGAGTGGTATGAATACCTGCTCTGGCCTACCCCCAGTCCACAGGCTCTAGCTATAAGCATAATGAAACTGCTTAAGCAGTTTGTGATGAAACTTGATAAGCAGTTTGTTGTTTTTTAAGGGATATTTGAAACTTGGTTTTTTTTTATAAAAAAAACTGATATACGGCAATGATGATTTAAAAAAAATGATTTTGGCGTGGCATTTCCAAATGGACGGCAATAAAAACTTTGCAACATTTGAAGTTGCAGCCATATCTATTATGTCAAACTGCTTATAATCTGAGCCAATTGATATCTTTATGTAATATTGAAAAGGCGTAAAGCTTATTAGTACCTCTAGTGTATAAAATGGTGAACGAGACATTTCGGCAATGTTGACCGGACCCTCCCTTATTTTTTAACTAAACCCTCCCTAAATGGGATGGTGTACCTTGAAGGTACAATTTTTGTGATACTCTGCTTCTTTGTGAGACGTTGGTTGCTCCAATATGGTTACCTTCTTGTGATACTCTGCTTCTTTTGTGAGACTTGTGTAGCTCAGAATTGGTTACCTTGTGATGATTATTTGTTTCTTTGGTTAGTGGTTATGTGGTATAGTGTTTGCTGTAATAGTTATATCAATGCTTTCCAATGTGAGACTTGTGTAGCTATTGGTTACCTTGTGATGATTCTCTGTTTCTTTGGTTGGTGGTTATGTGGTATAGTGTTTGTTGTAATGATTGTGGTTATGTGGTATAGTGTTTGTTGTAATGGTTGTGTTTGCTGTAATGGTTGTGTTTCTTTGGTTGGTGGTTATGTGGTATACTGGTTGGTTGATTGAGCTTTGTTTATAATCCACCAAAGCTGCAATTTGTGGAATCTTACTGTTGAGCTTTGCAGTTTGTGGAATCCTTACTGTTTGGGCTTGTGACATGCCTGTTTTTGACAGCCTTGTTGTGGGTTGGTTTTGACCACACCCTCCCCTGTTTTCTGGTGATACTTTTGAGCTGTTGAGCTTTGCAGTTTGTGGAATCCTTACTGTTGAGCTTGTGATATTGTGGAATCTGCAAAGCTTGTGACATTCCTGTTGAGCTTGTGACATTCCTGTTCTAGTGATATTGTGGTTTTTAAAACCAAAGGCGATGACGAATGGTTTTTAAAACCGAATGGTATGGCGGAGTGATATTTTTATCACTTTCGCAACCTTCACATCCGAGCCTTCTAAAAATCTGAGCCTATAAGGCGATGACGAATCTGCAGTTGTGTTAGTTTGTGTTTGTGTGGTGTTTGTTTGTGTTTGCAGTTTGGACTTTGTTGTGGTTGTGCACTTTTGTGTTAGTTTGGACTTGAATGATTTTGGACAAAAAAAAGGACTTAGGCGATGACGAGAACCATTATCCGAGCCTGCAGTTTGTGTTAGTTTGTGTTTGTGTTAGTTTGTTTGTGTTTGCAGTTGTGCACTTTTATGTTAGTTTGTGTTTGTGTTTGCAGTTTTGAACTTGGTTCTGGTTGTGCACTTTTTTGTTAGTTTGGACTTGAATATTTTGGACAAAAAAAAAAGTCCTAGAGTGGACAAAAAAAAAGGACTTGTGCACTTTTGTGTTAGTTTGGACTTATATTTTGGACAAAATAAGTAGATAGAAATTAAAAAAAAAAAAAATTGTACCATGTAGGCCCCACCACTAGGGAGGGTTTGCAGGCCTACGGGTATACATAACCCATATTTATATGCTTTGATTTTATCTTGGTTGTACGGATTTGTTCAATCGGAAAACTTTTTAGTCAAATATGGTACAAGATCAAATGTTTCAGTTGTTCAATCCTATGAAACAGAAAAAATAAATGTTTATGACTTCACGACGTAAAATTACACAATATAAAATTGTGTAACTTTGTTTGTACACATGTTGTTATTAATCTCACCAAATATGCTGTTATCTTACCAACTTATCTTAATTGTGTAATTTAATTACAAAGTTCCTATTGATTGCTTGATCTGATATTGTTAGTTAAAATGACACCATCAACACGCTTCATATAAAATACTATTTCTCCACTAGTAGTTTATATTGCTAATTAAGTTACAGTGACAGAAATCCTTTTATTATATGACATCTGAAAGAATATACATCATGTTTGTAAAAGAAAAAAGGGCAATATCCCCCCAAAGACCAAAAAGTATTACATACAATAAACAACAAAAGAATCAAACCAATGGGTACCATCACAACTTTTCTATAGATCGAGACCCTATGTATATGTACATCAACACTTTAACTTGCTGATAACAATTTCAGCATAACAAAGACTCTAGAAAGTTGTCATCTTGAGGTTCGTCTTTAGCTTTAGAAAACACACTATCATAATTTGGTTGGCGATTCGTGAAAGCAGCACGTATAGGGTTCTCGAAGCCCGAGAACCCAAAACCTTGTGGGTTGTGCACCATCTCTAATGTAAATTGTGACGATGGTGGCAAATTGGTACCACGAGTTTGATCAATCATAAAGTTGGTAGAATGCATATATGACAATTGTGATGGTTTAGTTGTCATGGTGGCTGCATCGTTGTTAGAGTTGATTGGCAGTAATTGTCGATGACCCATGCCACGAGCCACTGGCACATCATGGTTGTGCTTCCCTTCATAAGTCGTTATGACTGACCTCATATCACTGGATGCTCGTTCTACATGTTTCCTTACACCACAACCAGGAGTAGTGCACTTGTAGTAGCTCCTGCATGAATTGATCATATGACGCGTTAAAAACTGACAAATTTTATTGTGCAAAGTTGATATCTTTTCAACCAAAGCGTATACACTCGCTAGTAAAGTATGAAATTTAAATCAAACAAAATAAAAAGATTACCTTGGGTTAGGATTCCCTTTAACCACTTTTTGACCATATTTTCTCCATCTATATCCATCATCAAGTATATCAATATCACTTATGGTTTGAACTACCACTCTCGGCTCTCTTACAGTCCTACCTCCTTCAATCGACGTCCCTTCATTTTCATTCTCCATCTTTCTATCAGACGAAAATAAGCAATAAGTAAGTCATCAACAATGACAATACCAAATTGGTAGTATAAGAGTACACAATATAAATAGTTACATGTATAGTAAAAACCTAGCTAGTTATTGCATACAAACTAATTATAATAATATGAAATAGTTATCAACTACAATTTGTACTTTGGAAAAATGGAACTCACAATTTTTTTGCTTGAGCTTCATCTTCCACAAACTCATCATCTCCAATCGAAACCGACGAATTTTCTGGGGTCCCAACAAACTCCCATTGCTTAGAACTATTAGATTGATCTTGGAGATCATTCATTTGACTAACTCCAAATGAGCTACTCGAACCCAATGAAGAAGCTGATCGTTTATTAGATTGCGGTTTTGGATGATTATGACTTCCCTTATAAACGATCTCCGTAATATCTCCTTCTAAGGATGTCTCCACCTTTTTCCTCATTGGACAATTTTGATATGAGCATTTGTAATAACTTCTTGGATTTTCGCTACCTTTTACATGCTTTTGTCCGTATTTTCTCCAATTATATCCGTCGTCTAGCTTTTTTGGAGCTGATTGCTGATTAAAGTTGTTGTGATCACGTGCATAATTCGACCCAATGCTTTGTTTCTGAGCAGAGTACTCTGTTTTTACCATGTTTTTGTCATAAATTCCCTGAAACGTTTGAATCGAGTCAGTGTTGTTTTATTACGGACGAAAAGAAACCCACATATGTTTTTTTTTTTTTTTTTTTTTTTTTTTCTTTCAAAAAGTTCTTTTATTTCATTTCTCACGATAAAAGTTGTTGCTTGATGATTAAGGAAGTATTTAATTGAGAGCTTATTTCACTAGCAAATAATCGATACCAAACACTATCAAAATTGTACGCTAAAATTGTCTATAAGTCGTGTTTAAAGCCAAACAAACATATAAAAAGTGAAATAAATAGTAAAACTTACTGATGGAGGATTTGATTGGTTTTGAAACTGGAAACCATTGAAATTGTTGTGTTCTTTCTTTGTACTTTGTTCTTGAATCTGATTATTGTTGTCCCAATTGAAGGCATGAAATGGAAAAGAACCAGTAGTTGGAGATGATAAAATCTACACGAAATTTGTAAAATTAAAGTCAGAATATATAACTAATCATGTGTTCATGATCATAAAAATGTTGACATAAGTGAATATTTCAAAACTTGTGACATGGGTTTTTAGTATTATCAAAACCCTATTTGGTTTTAACAAAAAGATCTACAAATATAAGTAGAAAAACATGTTCTTGATTTAAAAAGAAAAATGGTAGCAAAAATTGTAAAAAAGTTGGATTTATGAAAAAATGGTGATAAAAGTTACATGGGTTTTTAATATCTCAAAAAACCCATTTGTTATACACTAAAAACTAGTATAATTTAAATTTTGGTAAGAAAAAAAAAAAAAAAAAAAAAAAAAAAAAGACTTTTTATGCATGGTGAGAGTTGAGCATACATCAAGAAACCATTAATACCAGATTCACTATTGTAAATAGTACTTACTTGTGAAGAAGAAATGAGTGCAGGGGAATCGAGAAGGTCAGCCGCGGTAAGGCCACCCGAAAATGAAAAATAAGAAGAAGGCGAAAACGACGGTGGAGAAATGGGAAGTGAAGGAGGTGGTACTGACTTAAATTTAGGTACACCAGTTGTGGTTGATGATGGTAGTAATGGTGGTGGTGGTGAGTTTGATGATGATTCAAAAGATATACTACCTGAATAAGACATGAGGGAATTTGTAGGATGTGTTTGAGAAAGTTATGTTTAGAAAAGAGTTTTAGTATTTATATAGATAGATTTATCATTTATGCAATTATGTACGGAGTATTTATGTATGAAAATTTATCAAATAGACTATATGGAGGGAGATTATGAGAACAAGAAAGTCAATGGTGGAAGTGTACCAATTCTTACATGAATTTTACATGGAATTTTCCTTTGGCCCCATCATTACATGCATCATTTTATGATAATTCTATATAGTTATCTAGTACCACTTCTAAATTTATCTTATAATTGAACACATTGAAGCTTATCTTAATTAGCTTGGATTATATCAAATTTAATTTTTTTTGAACAAATTTAAAATATACACCGACGAGGAGAAAATTTGATCCTAAGTCTGTTATGCAAAATATCCTACAAGTTTTCTATAGCTCGATCTAGAATTACATACAACTTGTGACACACGTACGCCATTTTGCTTTCAAAGACTTAAAAAAGTCCGTACAACTTTGAGAGTCTTTTTCGCAAAATTAGAAATGAGAAAAATGGCACGAATGTCAAACACATTTTTTTAGGGGAATAATGTGTGCAGGGACGGAGCTGTGTATACAGTAGGGTTGGCCAAGGCCCACCCAAAAATTCCTAGAGAAACCATGCTTACCATATTATTAACGTAAATTTGTCCATGAAAACACAGTTTAGCCCATCCGAGATTTGTAAAAGGGATAAAGCTTGCGTCTAAACTAAGATATGAGGCTCAGTAGCATAGTAAAATATAATATAATTTGTGACGGTATAACCTATTTATAACCTTTCATTTATGCAAACTTTTAGTCCTTATAATTTACGGTATAAGGTTTTCTTATTTACACTATTGTTAACTTCGATTTTGATATTTGGCCCACCCATATATTAAATCCTGGCTCCGTCACTGAATGTGTGTTTACACGGATAGTGATTTTCCCATTGGTTTAACTTTTTAAATTAACCGCCTTAACTTTAACAACATGGGAAAAGCGACATAAATACCTACACACTCCCATTTTGGTTCTAGTATTAGTAAGTAGTAACAACTCTTGTCTTTTGACCTACAAGATTTTATTATAACGTTCTGACCAGCATTGTTTAATATAAAAGTTGGACACTTCTTCAAAACTTGGATCTCCCCGTAAAATCATCTAATTTCAACCATAAATTTAAATATCACTAGTAATAGAAGCCTCGATTGGTTTACAAGAAAATAAGGCCCATTTATAGAAAATAAAACGTCCAAGAGAAATTCAATGCACGGAAATAATATAATAAAGTTTTGTAGTAAGTAGTAACCATGGACAATAAAGGGACACAAGGCATGTAACATGCGGTGCATGTAGGCTCTCCGTATCTTATGTGATCGTTTGACGTGCATCTCGTCCATTGATCACGTCTCTAAAGGCGTATATTTATGTTTCAAACTTGAGAAAAGAAAAACAATATTTTAATTTCTTTTGAAATACATGTATAATATAGCATCACAAACACGTTCTAGAGAATGTATAGCTTGCATGCTTCTTTTTTCCTACTTGAAACCACACGCGCGTAATGACCACACCACAAAAAGCTAATACAATACGAACGTTCAACAAACGTAAACAGTGACAATCATTGCGTAGGTTACCCGAGAAAACCGAGCCATTTTGGCTCATGTGTATGTTACCTTACCTGTATGCACATTATGTGATCGTTTCCTGACTTTTCTCATAAAATTTTAAGATGTTTAGCAAGCAAAGTTAAAACTTTTGTCTACGCTAAGGATTTTTTTTCTTTTCTTTTAAAAAGAATTATTTCGGTAAAATATATTAATCATTCAAAACATTTAACTAAAATAGAATGTAGCTGAGTATCACATTAATCTCAAGTTATGACTTGACACCCTTAACACCTATACTCTCAATCTATAAACAAGGAAATGATGTTACTTATTTATTACTTTATGTAGATGATATATCATTGACATCTTCTTCTACAACATTGTTACATAAGACTATAGCCTTTGTACATCATGAGTTTTCTATAATTGATTTTGGTCCGCTGAAATTTTTTTATGGGCATCTCAGTCACATGTTCCACCACAGGGATGTTCCTTTGCTAGGAAAGGTATGCGGTAGAGATTCTTGAGCTTGCAGGTACGTGCAGTACGTTGTCATTCATGCAGGACTCAAGTTAATACAGAGCCCAAGTTAGGAGCTAATGGCACCTCGGCCTCTGATCCGACACTCTATAGGAGTATTGTCGGGGCTTTACATTAACTTACATTCAATAGACCAGATTTATCTTATGAGGTTCAGGAGGTGTGTTTGTATATGCATGATCCTCGAGAGCCTCATCTTGCTGCTCTCAAGAGGACTTTACATTATGTTCGCGGCACTACGGATTATGGTCTTCAGTTATATTCTTCCTCAACTTCTTCATTGTTTGCTTACACAGATGCTGATTGGGCGGATTGTCATACTTGTCGTCGGTCTACTTCCGGTTATAATGTTTTTCTTGACAATAATCTCGTGTCTTGGTCTTCCAACAGGCAATATACTCTCTCTCGCTCTAGTGTCAAGGCCGAGTACCGTGGTGTTGCCAATACGGTGGCAGTGATTTCCTGGTTGCGGAATCTTTTGTGCAAGCTTCATTCTCTTTTACAGTCCGCTACCATTGTCTATTGTGATAATGTCAGTGCGGTGTATCTATCTTCTAATCCTGTACAGCATCAACGCACAAAGCACGTTGAGATAGATATTCATTTTGTTCGGGGTCGGGTTGCTACCAGACATGTTTGTGTTTTGCATGTTCCCTCACGTTATCAATATGCCGATATTTTCACGAATGGACTTCCGTCTGCATCGTTTGACGAGTTTCGGTCCATTTTGAGTATTCTGCGTCCTCTTGCTCCAACTACAAGGGGCTGTTAGTGGACTATTACTGTGAGTAGCATATTTTGTATTGGGCCAAGCCCTTACTGTATTTTAGCATTATGTACTATTTTTTATATTGTACATTTGATCAATACAGAATTAACCCTAATTACAATGGTATCTGATATATCTAACTGCAGCACAATAAATGACGTGTTTCGATCAATTTCCTTATTGTACGAACGGCAATTACGGGATATCAGTTGTGTTCAGTGTTGCAAAAATCGGCCTTCAAGGCCGATTAATCGGTGATTAATCGCTAGGCGGGGTTAACCGTCATGATTTTCACTAATCGGCCTTATTAATCGGTTTGGTCAAAAATCAGTCAACATACCGATTAATCGAATAAAATCAGCCAAATCAAGCATAAATCAACTAAATCGGACAAAAATCGGATAAATCGGCCAACTCAGTTACGGATAGAAATCGGTCAAATAAGGGATAAATCGGCCAAATCGAAAAAAATGGCTAGATCGGCCAAATCGGGCATATAGTTTCCAAATTTTTGAATTTTATATATAAAAAATCCAATCAGATTAATCCCCGATTAATCCCCGCCTAACCGATTAATCGCTAGGTGGTACCCGGCCGCCACGCTACCACTTAGCGATTTTTGCAACCTTGGTTGTGTTAGTGCGAGAATTCTAACTATTTAAGCACTTCGCACATAAAATGTTCCTAGTAAAATAACTAGTCTGAATAAGCCACTCTGAAACTGATATTCACCCTCAAATAACATCGTACTTGATTTGATTCCATTAAAACTGATAATTAAATAAGTAGCACTGATAAACCATATAAGCCCCTCCTATACATCAGAATAATATGACAAATCAAGAGACCAATAACGCTCAGTACTGTAACAATAATATGGGGGGTTCTACAATCTGTACATGACAATATGACATATTCTTTAACAAGTTGCGACCTTTTGTACAGGCAACTGAAATATACTAACAGCACAGACTAAAAGTGTAGAGACAAGCAACTGTCAAAGCAAGTCATTTTCAGCATGGGCCATGCCAGGTTAAGGTCTGTTGAGCTGCCAAATATTTCGGCTTTCATAATAACTCGTGCATCAAAATTCTGATCAGACATATGTGAATATAACAATAACGGTCTAAATCTGGTCCCTCTTTAGCACACACGAACAGAAGAACGAAACATAAACATGACATATATGGAAATATACAATTCGTAACTACTTGGTATTTAGTACAAGACATGTTCAAATGTAACAAGAGTGCAGGACAATGTGATCAAACTACTACAGATACTGTGCAGAAAACACGCAAAACCTTAGACAAGTGTATGCTTTTTAAGGATGTATAATCATATCCCAAGGCGTGGGCCATATATATCGAGTGAAGTTGATTATTCAATTAATGGTATGTATCACGTCTTTGTCCTTCCAAGGCAGGTTGCTGCAGATATATCTTTGTCGGATCACTCGGATCAACATACCTGCTCAAACAAAAAGGGATCAACGTAAGTATACATCCATGATAATTTGCCAAAAATAACTGGCTAAAATGGAGACTGTCAAAGATGTCAATAAATCTTTATTCCATTAAATTAGTGCCTATTAGAAGTGGAATACTCGGCAGGCAGAGCAATGGGCTAGAACGGTAATCATCGTACAGGTCAGGTTAACCCGTTACTTTTTCTCCATATCCAGTTCTAAAATAAATAACCATTGTGTTCGGTATGACTATAAAAATGATATAGCTTTTGAAATAAGCGATTTAGTATGTTGTGTGCATATAAAATATGGTATCCGTGACTTTCAACCGTTTCACCCGTTTTACTATTTCAGCTAATATACTTTAGCCCATTTCGGTGATACATAGTAATACATAACCAGAATCGACCCATTAATAAGTAAATGGGTCAAAATTCGTACCTATTATACGCATGCAGATTTAAAGAAACTAGAAAACAAGAAACAATACTTACGCGCAGTTCACCATATCACCAATGGGAGTTTGGGCAGCCCTTAAAGGATCAACATAGGTTGCATTACTAGAAACAAACTGTTGATTATACTGTCTCACCGATTTTATCAGGTTGAGAAACAAGGGCACAAAAGTTCCACAACCTCCATTCTTGAACAGAATTTTGAAAGAGTGAGCAGGGTACATTGCCCTATTCTGGTCATTTGGTACTACCTGCAAGTAGAAACACGATCCCATAAGATAACTGGCATAGGCCGTTACAATTTACAACCCAAAACATCTTTTGTTGTTTACTTACAGGTTCAACAACTCCAGATATATTGTTGCAGTGAAAGACTGGTTGGTGAAATTTTTCATCATGCACGTAAAGCTGCAGGAATAAACAAAATATCAGAAATTAGAAAATGCTTGACCTTGCAATAAGATCAAGTTTAAATCATCATAAGGACCTACATAGTACATACTAACAATCATTTATCAATATGATGACCAATAACAATGGCGCGACTAAATTTTATATAAGTTTGGCGCTACATATTTCAAGACACAAGTTGATTTAATTAAGGATTATTATTTAGAGGACTAAGAGGCAATTATTTGTCAATTTGATAAACAATGACATATGCCAATAAATTTGACCAAGTATAGTTTCAAGATTGACAAACAAGCTTGTCATAAATTTGGTATTTTCCAAGTGCCAACAAACAAGTCAAATTTGTAGGCCAAAATCTTACGCCGCATAATTATTTAGGGGATAAATATGCAAAGCTTTTGTCATATTGGCTAAGCCTATAATATATCTGTCTGGCAAACAATCAATAAGTCAACAAATGAATACATTCTATATTTTTTGGTAGAAAACTAAATCTCTTACAAAGGGCATGAAAACAATCAGAGTTCAAGCAACAACATGAAAGGTTGTATCCATACCAGGGGCATGTCGAAAGCAGTAAAGATCTGTGTAGGTTTATCAGCAACAAACACCATCCGAACATTTGACAAAAAGATCCTACCCTTTGCTTTCACAGTTCCTCTAGGTGCCCTGAACATATTAATAAGCTATGTCAGATTGAGTTCAGAATAGATATACTTCATTTGTAGCTCTGCCGCTAAAGTTCTGTACACAGATTAACAATGTCTATGGTACACGAGCTAAAATATACATATATTTTATTATTAGATAAGACAATCTTTGAATAACACGATGGCAACAATAAAGTAATTTGCCTCATACAAATTAGATGTAATAACAGATACTTCTTAGATTCTAAGGTACCGGTGTTTGATACACCAAGCTTCAACTATTCTTCTCAAATGCAATGATCAACAATGAAATTTTCATAATTATACTATTTGGAGGTGTATGGTCAAACTGCCAAATCCAAAGATGAAATTAAGTCAAATTCAACCAAATGGCCAAAGTACAGATGAGCTGCGTTTTAGACTAAAAATTTGATATCGGCTTCATACCTCTTCTGATTAACCAATTTGGCCTGGTTCCTGGCTTACAGAGAAAGCCATCGATCTATTCATTTTCTTTTATGCACTCTATTGTCAAAGAAATCTATTGACCACTATGTCTTAGGACTTACCATACGCTATCGATGTATTACGGGTATCTTACGCAGACTATCTGTCATTGTATGAAATCAAATGATCTTTAACAATAAGATATATAAAAAAAGATAAAATCACATTTTAAATCCTTTAGTAAGTAGCAATACATTTCAATAGCTAGGATACAAGCATAGTGAACTTTTGTTGCTAATGTTTTTTGAAAATTTCTACCGATATAGGTTTACAAAACTTACATCAGTATAACTTGTATTAATAATTTTTTTTACTTCGGATTACTATATCAAAATTACAGAAACAACATCCATCACGGTTAATTACAACATAATGTAACTTAAACTTTTGTTCACATTACTTATAAATATGCATGTAACATGGTTAATGGGGAACGATTTATACCTGAAATTAGCTCATTCGTTTATGACTTATTCATCAAAACACTAGACCTATTAATATGAATAGTATTTCACGTAGGCAAAACTGATCATGATCATTAATATATATTTTCACTTGTTAATTATTAAATCTTTACATCAATAAAAGAAAACCGTAGGTAACAAACAATTAAAAAAAAAAAAAAAAAAAAAAAAAAAAAAAAAAAAAAAAAAGGATCCTAACAAGCTTCCAATCAAATTAATTTCAAACAATAACATATATATAAGTATATAAATAATTGAAAAAAAGAATGCATGTTACATACCCGTAGATATTATTAACCTCGAACTCGACACCATCTCTTATCAAAACAAACATCTCATTCACGAATGCAACCGGCATCCCGTTTCCATACAATTGCGGGTTTAAGGCCATTATTTATCAATCAAACAGAAATTATGTAAAAACAAATGAAATAAGTATTGCTTTTAAAAACAATTGATTCTGATATTTACGAATTCTACGATATTCCAGATGTTACAAGAACACAGCTTTTTATTTAAAGTTAACCGACTAAACAGATTTTCGAATATTGGACTGTATTTTTTTTATTAGTTGCAAGAATGGGCCAATTTGTTTTACTTAGTGGGCCTAATTAAAAGAGCCCAAAAGAAATTATCTAACAAGTTAAACGATGAGATTATCTTTAACGTGGCCTTATGGATACCTTATGAAGATTAGGAAAAACTAGAAGTACGGAAACGACCATGAAAATACTGGTTTAAACCGTATACGTTAGAGTAAATGCTCCTATCTTTTTTGAGAAAGTTTGAAGAAGATCCTTTTGTATTAACTTTACTAGCTATAATTCTCGCGCACGCGCGAGTTTTTTTTGTTTTTTTTTTTTTTTTTTTTTTTTTTTTTTTTAATTTTTTGAAATAATTATTTAAAAATTTTAATACCATTGTTAATTGCATCTTATCTATATTTTTTTTTATTTATCTTCTACTTGTGTTGTGAATAAATATAAAATAATTTTTTTTTTAAATATCTTATCTATATTTTTTGTATTTATCTTCTATTTGTATATTGATAAATATAAATTATTATCTAATAAGAAAATAATCTTTTTTTTAATAAAATTATTATTAAATCAGGTATGAATTGATTTTTTTGAAATGCAAAATTTTCAATAGGATTTTATTTTATTATATAAAAAAGATGCTATACAATGACAAATTTAATAATCAAGTGATAGCAAATGTATATAAGTGTTAACCTGTTAGGGGTGGCCAAGTGGTAAAAGCTTGTGATAATTATTGAAAAATATACTCCATCCGTCTCAAATTTATTGTCCATTATTGACTTTTTAAGTCTTTCTTCTTAAACTTTGACTTTAAATGTTTTTGTGGGTGTTATATAATATTTGAAGCAAAATATATAAATGGATTGTGTTTTAAGTGTACTTTTCAATGGTATAATTTTTATCAAATATTATATAATAAAAATATATATATTTATGGTCAAAGTTGAACCAGTTTGACTTTGAAAATTCAAACTGGACAATAATTTTGAGACGGAAGGAGTAATAAGTTTAATTCCGGCTAAAGTCCCATACACAAATCTATTTATCAAATTTCTACCTATATATGTCAAATTACACTTTTTTTTTTTTAATTTATTATTATTATTATTATTTTAATAGCTGCTAACTATCTTACAATATAGACACTACATACTATCTCACATGTCTTAAACATGGTTTGAAACAACTATTTTTGTTGAGAGCTTCTCACAAAACAATGAGTACAATTGAGACACAAATCCTTACAATAATTAGTGTCTTTAGTAACGTAGTATTTATTTCATGGTTCTAAAAGGCTCGCAAAGGCGTGAGCCTTGATCATGTCGTCACGCCGCCTTATGCCACGTCTTTTTGTAAAATCGATATATATGAAATATAATATCAATATATAAATATTTTCATATTTTGTGCTGTTTTATACCACGCCTTATAAACGCAAAAATTTCGCCTTAGCCATAAAAGCATAAGGCTTGGTCATGCCGTCACGTCACGCCTCACGATATTTAAAACCTTTGATTTATTTTGCATCTTCTTGTTGTAACATTAAGAATTCATGAGCAGCTATTCGTTTATACGGTCCATGATGATATTTCACTATACTTCGCCTAGAACTACATGTCGAAAGCCAAAGTCGAAGGAATACGACATACGACAAGCGGTGAAGAATTGCATCCTAGAAAAAAAACTATAGCAATGGATGTTCTTATACCCTCATAAAAGCTATTTATGCTCATGATACGATGTTGAAATTCTTTTCCAAGTCCCCAAAATATGAGTATATTATTGCAGAACTGATAATCAAAAGCAAATGTTTATCAGGTGTTTTGGATTGCGTTTTCAGGCAAATAAATAGCCAAAGGGGTATATGTACACTGCTAAATTCTTTTCGAGTCTAGTCAGGTTGACCCGATAACCGATATCATTAATTATTTAACTATAACCTGACCCGATAATACTATCAGGTTATCGAGTTCGGATCAAAACAACCGGACAAAATTATTTAACCCGATTTAACTCAACCCGAAAAGGTTTATCGGGTTCAAGTTCAGGTTTTTGTCGGGTCACCCGACCCTACTGACACCTAGGGATGGCAAAAGCACCCGAAACCGACGGGGAAAACCGAAACCCGAACCGGTTGGGTCGGGTTTGGGGGCGGGTTGGCGGGTTTGGATGCGGGTTTGGGTATTGATATATTTTTTTAGCCGGGTACGGGTTCGGGTACGGGTTCTAGTAATACCCATCCGATTACCCGTACCCGCACCCATATCCGTTTACCCGAATCTATACTCGCTTTATATATATTATAATTAACTAGGATATATATACACTACATATAATTTCTTCCATTATATTTTTTTTATATACGTATCTTTATTACATAACATTTTTTATTATGTACACGAATTATTCAAAAGCGAAATCGTTTGATACGATAGTTTTCTTTAACTTTTAAAAAAAATGAATACATTAGAGTATTTTTCTTTGTTTTTTTTGTGGATTTTAGTTTGACTTAATATTAATACCGCCATTTTTTTCATATAATATTCAATTGGGGATAATATTAATCGGGTACCCAGCGGATAATGGAGCGGATACGGGTTTGGATATTGTAAACGGGTACGGGTACACTAAAACCCGCCCCGAATCCGACCCGTTGACATCCCTACTGACACCCTTAGTTTTCACTAAAATCCAAAACGTTATTGTTACCTTTATATATTTAACTTTTTGCGTGTGTTCTAATTGTGTTTCTTTGCATTCTCTAAAATAACATTTATTAGTGGTTCAAATTTAATCTTCGTGTTAATGATATCTTTTTCTAGTCTATGAAGCATGGACGGTAATCCAATATATATTTCAAATAGGAATGCCTTTAAAAAAAATATATTTCAAATAGGAATACAAGAAGTGTGGCTTGTGCATTAATTATCTCTTTTTTCACGATACATATAAAAAAAATATCTTGGAATTAAAGAATATTCGTGGCAAACGTACCAGATAAATTCATATTTATATCGGATTTGTTTTAACCTATAAGTTGTTGTACCCATTAATGCGTATATGGTGAGTTAACTCACTAGCCAACGATGAGGCTAGTGTGGTTTAAGTTGGTCTTTACTGGATTAGCTTTTACTCACATTACTGGTATAGGAAATGGAGTATGTTTTAGTAGTATTCTGGATTCTGTCATAAGGTTTGATTTATAGATCATGGGCATGTCCATGCATGTTTCTTCATTGAACTTTTGTAATCTTTATAGTTTTTGTGCTAATATACTCTTCACAAGTTTCACCAAATAAAAAACTCTGTAGCCAAATTATTTCAATCGAATCGTAATAATTCAAGTGATCATTTAGACTAGGATGAGACCAATATTATTTCAATAATTACTTTAACTTTTGGCGTTTATTTTTCCTCAATCTATGACTTGGCTAAAACTTTCATTCTTACTCCTACAAAGACTGATCATATAGACTAACTAGAAAATTACATTTTTAATTACCTTTAACCAATACAATTTACATATTTGACTTAACGAAAAATATATTTTTCTTGTTTAACAATTAAAAGTGAATTTATGTGATTTTAGATTTCTATAAAACTTTGACAATTTTTGCATCTTATAAATTTAATTGATCTTCTTAGGATGAATTTCTATATTTATTACTTAGCTTTTAAATAAAAGCTACAAACTTGGTAATAAGAAATACAGATGAATATTACTACATCCACTTAAGGTTTACAAAAAAATTTCCACTCGCTGACGTGGCAGAGTGGTGATTGGTTGGTTTTCTGTGGGCCACAGAAAACCAACCAATCACCACTTTGCCACGTCAGCGAGTGGATGAATTTTTGTAAATCTTAGGTGGGTGTAGCACTCCTCATACAGATAACTTTCAATATTTCAACACCATTTTTTAGAAGTCACGTGTGACAACTTTTATACTTTTTAAATACAAATATTATGCCGGTTATTGTTAGTAAGTGTCTTCCAAGGTGAAGCGTGGTCAATTTACACTCGTTTGATATACATTTGAATGGTTTTACTAGAAAGAAAAAGAAAGACGTAAAGCGAATCGGCTGGTTTTGCTATCTTTAATTCTTTATAACGCTCTTTTCATCACCTTACAATCTCTCCTACCTAGCTTCTTGCTAGGTTGGGTTGTCTAATGCATTTAACGTTAAAAAGAATAAAAGTACTCTCAACTATGAAAGGGCTCTCGTTCGATTTCAATGGTATGCGAGTAGCCCATCAACCTATAGGTATTAGGTTCGAGTTTTGTATGAGACATTTAATTTGTGAGACTGCGTAAGATATTTGGTGGTATTTAGGTTCGTGAGTAAGTTGCCGTTTGGGAAAAAAAAGAACTCTCAAATATGACATGTCAACATGGGTCAAAATATACGCAAATCAACTGGATACCGCGTCACTACACTGCACATCTATTATATTTGATACTCCCCCGTCTCATATTAAGTGTCCACAATGAAATCTTCGAATGTCCAAAATTAAGTGTCCACTTATACCTTATTAATATATCTTTCAACCAATAAGATGAGAGTTTAGTGGGTAAAAGTAATATTTGATTGGTGGAGAGTTTAGTTAGTGGAATTTCCTAAAACTTTGTGCATTATGAAAGTGAACACTTAATATGGGACGGATGTAGTATTAATTTAAAACAAATTCATGTATTCTTACCTTAAAATCACATGACAGATTAAATTTACTAATCAATTAGGAGATAGTTACATAGAAATAGTAGTGTTCAATTTTGATTAAAATTAAGAGCCAACTAATCTTTTACTTCTCACGTAGTGACTCAACACAACCTAGCTAGTATAATATTGAAACTAACATGATCTCAATGCATGCAGGCACGAAGTAATGAAGTTTATTAGTACGTTATATATTACAGTACAATATTACATTAGACCTCGTTTTATGCGAGGCTAGCTTGTCAACTGTATAGTACAAAGAGACCCTTTTTTCTCGCAAGTTTATCAAAACCTTACAGTCGAAAGACTAGACCTAAAATAATTTTGGCAAACCATTACTTGAGAAAATCATTTGAAACGTGAACCTTTGTCCTTTGAAGCTTAAACCGCAAGCAGAAGACCAGGCATAGATGCATCATCTGTAAGTTTGCTCTGCCATACACACTGACACTTTTCAACACCTTGTAAGCCGGTATGTATGTCAGCTGACTGTTTGGCAAAACGGGTGACAGTAACTGAAGTGTTGAAGTACTCTCTTACCTGCATGGGCGGATCTACACGTTAAAAATGGTTCAGAAAAACTTTCTTAGTGTTTTATCTCCGTATTCTTGGTCCTTGGAATGAGAAATGGGCTTGAACTATAAAAACGTGTTCAAATGTTGTTGTATTTTCCAGGTTAGATAAACTAGCTAGAAAACATGTTCAAATGCTGGCCGGTGTAAGATTAAAAACAATAAATTTTGAAATCCCGTAAAAATTTTGATAGGGAAAATTTTGAGAAGCTGAAAATCCAGTAATTTCCTAACCTTAACTTATAAAAGTAGAGAATCACATGGAAAAAAAAAAAAAAAAAAATCATTTCGAGCATGCTATAGTTGTCTTAATTTCTTGAAAACGTCCCAGTTTTCTCTAACCAAACACGCCCTTATAAGCTTTGTTAAACAAATGATCTTACCAACGGACTACTGGGCGTTGATAAATTAGCTATGTATCGTTGATAAATGTATTTTAGTTAATAATATATACTGCGTCCATGTAACTTTTCCTCGATGCACCACTCACCTGGGTTATAACACCATCGGTGACTGTCCATGCATGCACCCAACTGACATTACAGTCCATTGGAAAGTACCCTTCTGCTATTACTATTGAACCAATGGAGACGACAGATATAGGGTTGAAAGCAAACAACTGATCATCAAAGGTGTTGGTGCAGGTAGAGCCAGTAAGCCACCGCATAAGATGGTTGCATGATGGAGGTCCGTGAAACCACCATTCGATATCAGGAGCTAAAAGGCTGTGGATAGTGGCAGCGTCTCGAGAGCTCAATGCCTTGTAGAAGTTAGAGACCATATTCGTGTTGCATTCTTCTACTGGTGTAGGGTGGTGTTGATCAGCCATAATTTTGTATGTGTGTTGACTGTTGAGAGACTTTGATTATGATATAAAATGTGAGAAGCTAAAAAAGCATGACAAGGGTTATATAGGAGTAGGAGAGGAAGATAAATGATGGGGTTTGACTAATGGTACATCAACATAATCTTTTTATGAAACTTTAGTTGAGATGGGCTTTAAAATGCACCACTTAGTATAAATAACAAAATAGCACTTAATGAACTCCGCATTTTCATATTAATATACATCTGTTTCTTGCTAACATGAAATGTGATATTGAAGTGTCACTACAAGGAAAACTAGCACAGACGACGAATGCTTTGGCGAAGACATGCATGTACTCGCTAAAAACAGTTAAACAACAAAAATTTTAAGTTTGAGGCTTTCTTTGTGCCAAAAAGTGAAGACAATTTGACCAAAACTCTTGGCGAGGGGATGTCCTCGCCAAAAGTTTGACTTTATCTGACTTTTTTTTTTTTTTCCCTCTTTCTCATTTTCGTTAATTATTTCCCGCTAATTCAAGACCCACCCTCCCCCCACCCTACCCCAAACTTCTGGTGTTGATACGTCCTCGCCAAAAGTGTTGACCAAAGCTGACCACTTAATTATAAACTTCAATTAACAGTTGTTGGTGCCATGGTTTTGCCTTTGGCGAGGACATGTCCTCGCCAAAAGCTTTGACTAAATGTTGACGAGTTATTTATGGTATCTAAACAAATCAATTGAGATGACTTTGACTAAACAATCTCATTTTTTGAAAACGATATCAAGAATGTTAACCGTCAGAACAACGTGGGTCCGTCCCGGGAGTTGAAATTGGAGACTAGTTTCAATATCGTGTTGAACTCGCTTTCGTTGGTATTGACTGCTCATTTCAAGGTGGCATACATTCTGTTAAGCAGAGGAAAGACGTCTTAGCAGTTACGATACTGAAATTGAGAAACTTGACTGCTTAATATATTCTGGTGCTGATAGTTAATGGTGAAGCATCGTGAAGTAGTCATGCATAATAGCTTGGCCCAAATTGGCTAATAGAATAAAAACAATTGAAGTAAAGTTGGGAAAAAATATGGATTTTCATGTATATAGAAAGTCAGAATGCTTGTCAAAACGGATTATATTAGTACATCAACATTGTAATGACATTTAAACCATGATACAACATATATTGCAAAAACTTACCACACCATTACATACTCAACTTTTCTCATGAGATAGCCTAAAAAAACATTTAACGACCCATCAAAACTTTTTTCTTGGGCCTTGACTTTTAGATGAACCCATTTTGACCTCTAAATTCACAACTCTGTTGACCCATCCTATACTAATTTTAACATAAAATCACTTCAAAATAACAGTCACTATGACACTGCAATCAAACCATTTTCAAAGAACATTGCACATAGTAATTACTTGTAATAAACCAAAGTTATTAAGATAAAGAGTTACTCTGAGTGAAAAACTTATTAAGATTGTTCAATTTAACACAGTTTATATATATAAGTATTCTATCCGTCAACTTGTTATCAATAAAATACAACATCTCCCATTGCAAGCTGATCATAGTTTAGTTTCGAAATTTTGTTGGCAGTTTAAACAGCTTATATAGTTATATGGATTATAAGACTCAAGTAAATTTGAGCTAATCCAGTCTTGAGTTTTGATCCTATTATGAGTCGAGTCAAACATGATCCTTTTCTGTTTAGGCAAAAACATAAATAGGCGAACTAACATTTTCTTGTATTGTTCAAGTTGAATGTTTAAAGAACCAAGAAATATACAAAAACCATGTAAAAGTGGTAAATTAAAGTACTAAAAGCAGACGAGGCACGGAAACACTATCACCAAGTTTGCTCTCCCACATTTTCTTGCATTCAGGTGACCGCCGTGAGGCCTCTAAGACATTACTAGATTTTGTGGTACGAGTAACTGTAACAGAAGTATCCAGATACTCCCTCACTTGTGTTATAATCTTGTCATTCTCTACGGTCCACACATGCACCCAATATGTTTTTCGCCTGTCATGAATATGGTAGCCCTCAGCCACCACCATCGAGCCAATACTAACAACAACAAGAGGCTCATAAGAGTCATTATCATCAAAATTACGTGTACCGGTTAGCACTTGCATCAGGTTGTATTTATGAGCAGGTGGGCCGTGGAACCACCAGTCGATGTCTTGAGCTAGGAGGCGGTGAACCGTGTAGGTGTCGTGGGCAGACAATGCCTTGTAGAAGTCACAAATGATGTTCTTGTTGGCTCCTTCCATTTTTATGTCTTTGGTTGAAGAGATGGAATTTGGTGTTTATATAAGAGTTTGGTGTTACAAATAGAAGACAAACTTTTTAATCGTGAGAATGTTATCTACGTGATTAAATACAATTGAGAAGAAATAGAAACGTACTCGACCAGTAACATCATATTTTTTTCCATTTTTTATAACTATGTGTTATGTTCAAAGTGAACAAAAAAAGGGCTAAAATTTACATTGACTGAAGAATAACGACCATTATTCTTTTTGTAATTCTATTTGTCACATACTAACTCCTCGTTTTCATTGAAGAAAAAACTTTTTATTTTAAAAAATCTTCATTTACTCTGTACTCATCCTGATAACTTATTAGCTTTCTAAAAGTTTTTCCTTGACACTTTTGATCACATAAGAGCATCCACATCAATAACTCACGTTATAACTTAACTCAGCACTACGTTAGCGCCACATCAGCTTTAACACTTTAACTTTAACTCACAAAAAAACACCCACAACAATAACTCAACCTTAACTCAATAGAATTTACAAAAACACTCCTTCATTTAAGGGGGTAAACTGATTTTTTTTTTTTTTTTTTTTTTTTTTTTTTTTTTTTTTTTTACAAACATGGCAGCTTAACGTAGCGTTAACCCCTTAACACGACACGTTAACGTGGAGTTAACGCAAGAACGCGCAACATGTAACTTCCATTTAACGTGCGTTATTTCCTCTTATTTCCTCTTTAACGCAAGAATTACGTTACCAGTAAACATGCTCTAACAAATCGCGTTTTCATTGACGAATTAGGATAAGTTACACGGTATGTGAAGAACTTAAGTTCAATTTGTATAGGCTCTATCATAAAATGATTAAATTAATCATGTATAAATTAAATTAACAAAATTATTAACCGGTCGCAAAAGTTCAATATATATCTCGTATTTGTTATATAAACAAAAGTTCAATATAAAACTCATATTTGTTATACAACTAATGAACCAATGCTACTAATTCAATTTTTTTTATCAAAAAAAAATAAAATAAATAAACTTTCACCATTTAAAAAAAAAATATATCTCGCAACCCGTTAATCGTTACGTGAAAAAAAATCATACCATCGTGACAAGAATTAAATTATCTTTCTATAGATATGCATTGTTATATAACTTTCAACGATTTTTTTTTTTTTTAAATCACCCAGATAGATCACATGTGATTCGTAAAAATAAAATCATGTGATTTTTACGAATCACATGTGATTTGTAAAAATCAATATGATTCGTAAAAATCATATGTGATTTGTAAAAATCAAATCATATGTAATTTTTACGAATCACATGTGATTTTTCTGGGCGGAAATTTAAAAAAAATGGTCGAAAGTATAAAACAATGCATATCTATAGAAAGATAATTTAATTCTCGTCGCGATGGTGTATTTTTTGTATCTTAAAGATTTACCGTTTGCAAGATATGTTATTTAAAAAAAATGTGAAAATAATTTTTCATTAATTTATATAAAAAAAATAGATGACTATAATTGGTTCATTGGTTATATGACAATTATTAGTTCTATTGATCTCACCTCTTGTCATATATCAAATGAACCAATTTTGGCCATTCATTTTTTTTTATTAAAACAAAAACAATAAACTTTCACATTTTTTTAAAAAGTTAAGTACTTCGTATCTCACAAACCGTTAATCGTTACGCGAAAAAATCATACGACCGAGACGAGAATTAAATTATATTTATATAGATATGCATTTCTATATACTTTCGATGATTTTTTTTTAAAAATTTCTGTAAAAAAAAATCACACGTGATTGGTAAGAATCATTTGTGATTTGTAAAAATCACATGTGATTTGATATTTACAAATCACATGTGATTTTTTTGGGCGAAAATTTTGATAAAAAAAAGTTCATCAAAATTATAAAGAAATGCATATCTATAGATGAATAATTTAATTCTCGTCGTGATAATGTATTTTTTGTAGCTTGAAGATTTATCGTTTGCAAGATATGTTGTTTTAAAAATAAAGGTGAAAATGATGTTTTATTAAAAT
Source organism: Artemisia argyi (assembly GCA_030686995.1). Lineage (NCBI taxonomy): Eukaryota > Viridiplantae > Streptophyta > Magnoliopsida > Asterales > Asteraceae > Artemisia > Artemisia argyi. The sequence continues at coordinate 60,321,082 of CM060707.1, forward strand.
AGATGAAAAATAAATAGCTAAGATTGGTTTTTTAGATCTATGACAAATATGATATGTATATTGGTCTCAACTATAACTATCCTACAATATTTATATCACAAATCTATCTCACATTTCTTAAGCAGGACTTGAACCAACAACAATTTAATTAGAGAGCTTCACAGAACACAACATGTGATACATTGATAAACAAACCCTTTGATTTTTAACTAGTATAATTAATTAAGTTCATCAATCGAGATGTTTGTTTTAGTTGAGTTTCCATCTTACAGTCGCATCACAAGAATTAGTGCTTGGTGTTATCTCAGATTAATCTTTAAACAAAACGAAGATATTATAAGCCAATAGGCAGAAAGAGACTAACGAGTAAAATATACAACAAATATATACAAAAAGAACCAAAAACCAAGAGTAACTCCACATGTGTCGCGGACAAAGATCCTTTTACCAAAAAAAAAAAATACAAGTTACTCCATGTGTTGTATCTAGATATATAAATCAATAAGTTCCACGAGGACAATCTTTGGTGCATGATTAGAGATCCAGACAAAAGATTATCGTTGAATAGCAAGGAAGATATCATCATGACGGTCATAATTAGCCTCTTCAAGAGACGATATGTGAATTATTTTATCCCTCAAAGCCCAAACATACCAAGTAAAAGCCACATAACCGCATGTAAAATTTTAGACTTTCTTTTATCGATTGAAAAATCAAAGACTTATTGTATGAAAAAAATAATAATAAAAAAAAACAAAGAAACAAAAATGTCATCTAGTGAAAGGTTAATTGAAGGTGGAACCTTCCACCATCTTAACCATGTAATCTTGATTTTCAGGCAAGTATGAAAACAATGGTCCCGAGTCTCCACATTATCGTCACATAAAGTACAAGAAGATTTTTGAATTTGAAAGCCTCGTCTAGATAGATTTAGATCGAGTGGGAAGACTATTTAAAAAACCAACCAAACACATATGAATTACTTTACGAGAAACCCATGAATTCCAAGAAAATATTTGATCTACATCATTGGCATCAAAATCAAGAATCTTCTTATCCATAGCTTTTCTTATCAATAGAATTATAAAAAACCAGATAAATCTCCTCATAAAGATACCTGACTGTTCTAAAGACCATACCCAATTATCATCTTTAGAAGGAGTTAAGACCAGCCTATCAAGAAGATTTAAGAGCATTGGAACCTCCCCATTCATCTGCCAGAGGGTTTTCGTTGCCAAGCCAATTGGATTGCCAATATACATCAACAAAGATCCAATGGTATGAAACTAAGCAAGAACTATACTTCTTGAGAGCAAATAAGCGAGGAAAACGAATCTTAAAGGCCATTCTCACTAATCTGGTTGTCATACCTGTTGAGACAACATTGACCAAGTCTCCTTATGTTTTAATGATGACAAATAAACTTTCGAAACACATAAAATAACAAACGATAGCCAAAATTCCCTTAACTCCACATCTGCTCTTGACGCGCTGCCTACGCGCCGACGCGCTAGCAGAGCGCCAGGCTTCCGTGAAGTTCAAGACGAATTTTGAAAGTCGGCTTTCCCCTTACCCCACAAACGTGTATCTTTCAATACAGGTATGTATGTGTTATGTGCTTAATTGAGAACACTCGAAACGAGTTTTAGAATTAGAGAGATCCAACTTTTCAAATACCCGTTTTGACAAAACGCCAACTCAAGTATTTTGACTAATGCCTCTAGCCAAGGCTTTTCTAAACCTAGAGAACTTATATACTTCACGTAACATCAAGTGAAAGTATTCATATGGCCATAACCCGTGCTTACATCTTCTCTAATCACGTAACGAGTTTACTCCCTTATTGGTCAAACTAAGTCAAATGTCCCTTTGCGTAAACGCATCCTTTCCTGTATGGGATATGCTTTACAATGATGCAAAGCACTTATTTTGTTTGCATCAAGGTGATTATTGGATTCGTCGAGTCGTGGAAATTCACGAGTTATGAGATTATGAATTCTCGACGTTGAGTTACTTGGAATTATAAGTAACCTTTGATTTTCTAATCTTCCTCTCAACCCATAATCATAATTGTCAACTCTTTTCTTTCTTAATGACATTATGGTTAAGCCTTAATCACTCCTTTGATTATTCCTCACTTCAAACTAATTCTCCCACCATTTCAAAATCCTTCCAAATCTTATCCCCAACATCCTCTTATATTCCTTGTACTTAATGTACTTCTTGTCCCCTACATTCCCACACCATATCTCCAAAACATTCTCACCTAACATTCCCTTTCAACCACTAGGATTACTCCACATCTTCATCCTCTTCATCTAACCATCTATTTCAAAACCAAATAAACCTTCCTCACAAAATACCACACATCCCACACACTTCCTATTTCATCACATGGGTATTTCATATTTGAAATCAAGCCATAGGCTCCCCATCCCATCCTATCCAACTCATCTCTTAAACCTCCAACAACTATATTTTCAAAATACACACACTCCCCTCACAACCTTTCTTCTCACACACACTAGCCAACTCATCCTCTCACACATTCAAAGTTGAGTCCACCTCCTAGGCTCCCATCACATCTTATATGACATCCTCCTTACACAATCCAACTCACCACCTTATCCCCTCATCTTTATTTCAACACATAGGGAAATCCTTCTCAATTTCAAACTTGAATTCTCACTATAGGCTCCCTTTCATCTCAACCATCCATTACACACAAACTCATCTCAACCCTCTATTTCACCTTCTTCTCCAAGAAATGGAATATCCTCTAGCATATTCCTTTCTTAACTCAACCATGGTTTTTTTTCTAACCCAACCATGGTTAGTTCTCAACACACTCCCTTCTCATCCAACCATGGTTTCTTTTCAAACTCAACATTGGTTCAACTTAACCCAACCTCACTCTCTCACTTCCCTCTCACACCATTTGAATTTCAAATTCAAATTCTTCCATCTCTAACATCCACACTTATTTTTCAAGTAAAGGTATATCGCATGGCATATTCTTTCTCTCTTTTCTATGCCATGTGAGGAATACCTATTCTACCCCTGTCTAATTATCCTTTCTATCTTTCTCTCTTTGATAATTGGCTTAGTCTTAAACACTTCACAAAACATTTTTCTAAATGGCTATTTGAGTTGGCAGGCTTTTAGAATGATTAATGTTAAGGTCTAAATGCGTGAAGTACAATTGGGGGTTTAGCAAGGTTAGGTATTTAAAAGACCAACACCCAAATTTGAGAAAAAGTAACAGTGGTCCTGGCGCGCTGCCCACGCGTCGACGCATAGGCAATGCACCAGTCTCATTAAACTTTTTCTCATTTTGGGTCTTGGCCTATAAATACCCCACCTTGCCTCTTGTATTCCTCACGCCTTGCCATTATTCTTTCTCTCTATATTTTGTATCTCTTATCCTCTAATTCCTTCTTGTGTTCTTGATCTTTCACATAACATTCTTTGAAAGAACACATATCCTTGCAAGGGAAGAATCACAAGAACCTAATCCACTCTTGTGAGTGTGTCGAGGGTCTTCTATCTCTATACCCTTTCTACTAGAATCGAGTCACTAGGTTAGGTTAGGGCTTGATTAAACAAACAAACACTTATTCTTTCAATTTGTTTGTAAGGGAAGTCTTGTATCTTGGTGACAAAGCCTAGATTATTGGGGATCTAGTTGGGGTTTGATACTTTTTGTGAGAAGTCTTTGTAGTGATCTTAGTGACCTTAGGGAAAGTCGAATCGCAAGATTCTTTTGGGTGGTTTCCGAGGGCGGAATACCGTTGGGAGTATCAGTGGAGTGAAGTTGTAACGGTTTATGGTCCACCAAAAGGATTATACTTAGTAAATAGTATTGGTTTCGTAGATTTGCTACTGGACGTACGGATGGTATAAACCCCCATCCCAAACCAATATATATTGTGGTGTATCTTTACTTGCTTTATATACTTTGGCTGTGTTTGTGGTTGTTGGATTCTTGTATAACCACTTGGTGATCTTTGAGGCTTGAAGTCTCTAAACTTCGAAGAGCCGAAAAGACCGTATTCACCCCCCCCCCCCTCTACGGTTCTACAATACCAAAAGAATGTTTTCCTTTCATTGTATATTTTTCTTACCATAAGGTTATTGAGAGAAGGATCTAGTTGTTTAAAGTTCAAACAACGGTTCATAATGCTTCACTAAAGGCCTCTTTTAGAAAAAGTAGCAATATTAGAATTAAAATCTCCACTTGAACCATAAATCTCAATGATAACTTTTCTTCATAAAGCAACATTCTCATTGAAGAAACGCCATTTTCATTTCCTGGAAGAGCAATGTTTTCATCTTCGTTCTGTTAGTTTTGTGGACATATTTATTACATGTATGTCCGGATTCGAACTTGAGACCACGGGATTGCACACTTTACGTATGAGAATTAATGTTTAATAATTAATGTAAAATGTTATATTTAATTATTAATTACACAATAACGACTTACGAGTGTTAAGTAATTAACGGTAATTGACTAACGGTCGTTAAGTATTAAATGGAAGGACTATAGATGAAAATAGAGAACAAGAAGGTTCCGGAATCCCTTGGGATTGATGAACCGACTGGTTGGGATTGGGGGGAAGCCCAATCTAACCCTAACTTGTTCTCTAAGTTTCATATACTATATAAACAAGGCTTGGGGTTCATCGTTTGCTAATCTTCTGTACACACACAATACCCTAAACTTGTTTTCCTCCCTCTTTTGTTTGTTCGGTCGAAATCCAAATCCCAAAGGGATTTTTGATTTTAATTTTTATATTCAAAAATTGTATTGGTTTATTATTGTGTTTTTCTTGGACTAGCATTCTCATTAATTCGGCATTAGTACGTTTGTATGATGCGTGGTTTTGCAACCTTGCAAAAGGTTTTACTTCTCAAGAGATCTTGAGAAGCTTGCAGTCCCCACCAGACAGTGTATCTGACCGATGTATTATAGTGTGTGGCAAGTACCGTGGAATTGATCGTTCTCTAAGGGAATAGTGTCGTTAGGATTGAAAATTGCGTAAACTAGGTCTAAAGGTGAGGGATGATTGTTCTTGTATTTTTATTTATTTATTTTTTATTTTTTTTATGAAAGCAAGTAAAATATCTCGCGTATTGGAAGAGTGGGCAGAATTAGTTGCTAGTCAACTAACTCAAAATAACTACTAATGCAAATAAAATTAAATAACAAGAAAAGTAAATGTGGTGAACTTCTTATAGTGAGAAAAGTGTGTTTACTTAGATTTCAGTACTCCCTAGCTATCTCTTTTTAATTAATTGGTTTCTTATAATTGTTTGGATGAAGGATTGTTTTCCTTAATACCAGTCGTGGGGGCGTGTACGTCCTTCCCCAACTCAATAAGCTTCTATCTCTTCCTATGATGACACGTTTGGTATCCTATCATGGCCTCCTTAATAGTCACTTATGCATTAAAAACAACCAATAACATCGGTGTACTCAGCCGAATACGTTCCTTAAGGCGTTCAAGCTTGTTACCATATAGGAGATTAGCCAGTTTTCTTAAGCCTAATGCGAAATCAATCACCTAATACAATCAAACATACCAACAATCAATAATTAACAATTAGGTTTCATTAGATCTAAGCAAACACTAAAAAACCTAAGCTAGCATGTTAAAAGAAAGACAAGCATAAAAGATAATCAAACAACACATAGAGATATTGACTGCTTAAAAAATTAACTTATCTTTAATTGAACATGAAAGAAGAGGGCTTGGAAACCCTAAGTTTGCTGGAAAATTCGTCTAGGGTTTTTCTCCCAAAAGTTACACACTTAAAGTTACACAAATCGAAAAATATATATAGATATACAATTCTGACGGCATCAGGTTTTAGCCTCTGACGCCGTTAGGTCGCCGTGTCTTAGGGTTTCGTATTGCCCAAGAGACTTCTGATGTCGTCCCGTTATAATTGTTCTGGGCCGTCTCGTGTTGAGTTAAAGGGAGACGGCCTTGCTCCAAATACACATGAAGCCGTCAGGTGTTAACTTGACAAATCCTTCCCGGGCGTCTCAGCATAAAAATCCATGGCATCTCATCTTAAAGTGACGGTGTCAGATCCAAAGCATGACGCCATCAGGTGTTAAATCCTGACTTTCTTGACTTTTCTTGTTCTCTTCGTTCTTGAGCATAAAAACGTCTTAAAAACTCCAAAATGCTCCATTTTCCAGAATTCATGTCCCAAGTACCTAAAATGACAAAAAAAACGAATTGAGGTAGTATTTGATCATTAAAACACGATTTAGGGCTTAAATCACCCCCTAAAAGTGTAACAAATATTTCCTTATCAAATACCCTTACACTTGGGATTTGCTTGTCCTCAAGCAAATGAGCTTTTATACCGATTAAAATACAAGTTAGGGGTCATTTAACATTAATATAAAAGCAATTACAACAAATGATTGATTCTCCCTAATTAAAACAAGCACGAAAATTATATACTAGCACCTCACAAATAGTGTTTGGATACTCTCATCTCTCGGGTGCTATAAATGTATATATCACAAATGGAAATAGAAGAAATATCTCTCACTACCTATCATTGCAAATAGATTACCATAGGTTTGGGAAAGGATCAAGCCTCCATCACTTTGGCGTAAGCACCTAGGATAAACTATCAAAGAGGTCTTTTAAAGGGTTATAACGTTAGGTGTAGGGGTAAGGAAAACACGGTTAGTTGGATAAAGGATATTTAACTGGTGGCAAGTCAATTGTCTTAGTTAATTACATATACAATGCGGCGTTGCTATGCCAAGACTCGACTCAACTTAAGCTAACTATGACCAACATAAAAATAAAAGAAACGGGATGGTAGTCCTAATGTTTTTTCTACTTTTCTTTTTCTCTTTTTTTTCGTTTTTCTTGTCTTTTCGATTTTTTTCGTCCCTACCATCCAAAATAATGCATCAAGGGGGCTCGTTTCCTCCCCTTACACTTGAACTTTTACATAAATCAAAATAAAGACTCGAATCAAGATAATCGAAACATTAGGAGTACTTTAAAACATTAACGTATATATGGGGGTAATAAATGATGTTCTTCCCCATTTACTCCATAACACTAGTACTTTACCCATGAGTCCCAATTGTCCCAAAACAATATGTACAAGATATGGCTCGACTTAGCAACCATGTAATCAATTAGACAACTAACTAAGAGTTTAAACAAATAACAATAATGCACTAAAGATGAGTGCATACAAGGTAGGCTAAGGCGATTTGGGTGTACATTTGGGGGTGGATTGTAAACAAATTCTTCCTTTAGCTTAAAGTTATAAACGAAAAACATAGGCTCTGAGGGTTATACTAGGGGTATCGTGTACTAAAAATGAGCACATCGCAAAGGTGTAGGAAAATTTCTTGACCAATGAAGTCAATGCAATTATAATACAGGTTTAAAACAAGGGTTATCCTAATGCCTCTTATCATGTAGTAAATCCTAACTACACGAATGTAGTCTCACTAGCGGTCTCGGGATGCATCACTAACGCAAGTTCTAGAATCTAAATACTACCGGTACACTCACAAGAACTAAAGATAAATCCTTTTCCCTAAATCTAAAGGCGAACCTCACATTTTTGGGGTAAAAATTTTTGAGTGGGGTTTTTGTGCTAGTCACATAACTCCTATCCATGAGACGCTTATTAAGACTAAAGTTTCACTCCAAAATGTTGCAAAAAATTTTAAATTTGGTGCCAAAATTACCCTAACAAGTATTTCTTTTAGTTATTATTACACATCTACTATTAAACAAAACAAAAATCAAGCGAAGTTGTAGTTTCTAAGGTATCCCAATTTTACCCCCTTACACTTAAATCAAACATTGTCCCCAATGTTCATTTAAAGGATGTAGAAGTAAAAATAAATGAGAATGAAAGAAACTAGTACTCCTCAGATTTGCGCGGTATGGAAATATGGTAACATGGTTAAATCTTCCTCTAAGAAAATGTACATGTAAAGCTTCACTCCTGAAATATAATCATCTTCTTGTCTAATATAACCTGTAAATAACAAAGAAAACTAAACACGAAATCTCACGTAAAATCGGTGGTATACTATATATAAAACTAAATCTTAGAAAGCAAATAAAGATATAATGCTTGCAAAATAAATATTAGCATATTCCTGGAGTTCAAGAATTTGAGATTTTATGAAACTTTACCATTCCGGCAGCAAAACAAAACCTGTAATTTTTTTTCCCAGAAAACAGGGCCTGACGCCGTCATATACTCAGGTTGTAACGCCTGACGCCATCAGGATGAACCTGACAGAAATTTTTAGCTTTTGTTTTCGGAAAATTTCTAGAAAAACCTGTGTTTTAAGACCTGGAATTCCTGCAAAACATCCATTGTGACTCGATAAAAGCATTTGACTCGAAAAAATACTAATATGTACATTCATATCTTATTATTAACGTTCATGTTCAGTCCGTTCTTTGACAAATTTGGATTTTCCCTTACACTTATTTTTTGCAAAATACCTTTATATGTAATTAAGACGAGGTTAAAAACAAAATAAAGCATTTTCACAAGTTTATTTGAGACATGAACAATGAATAATGAGAATAAAAAATACATACGGAAACAAATAAAAGCAAATAAACAAACAAACAAATAAAAAGCTTGGGTTGCCTCCCAAGAAGCGCTTTCTTTATTTACGAGTCTTGTAGCTAGACTCAAAGTCACACCCTACCGTGTATCACCTATGCTCACATACCCAAGTGTGAGCCATCTAATAGTTGCTTCGTCTCTCTTATATTCATCATTAAGCTCAAGACATCTACGGTAGTATTTCTTATTCTTTTCATGGGAATATTTTAGTCTTTTCTTTTTGTCGTTTTCGCTCAACAACTCAATAGGGGGAAGTCTATTGCATGCCTCAATTGAATGGTTCTTAAATCTAGGGTGTGAGCGTGACATTTGGTAAACAAAATCTTCATCTCCATCCGAAAATTTAATCAACCCATCAATAAGTTTTTCATCAAGATTTGTTAATCATTTAAAAGGTTTTCCAAATATGATCTGGGTTAATTTATCATCAATGAATTCTCCTAAGTTCTCCATAACCACAAAGTCAACAAAATACACAAAACTTCCTACAAACACGTGTAATGGCTCAATCCTAGCAACGACATTGTTTCCTTGATATTCTAACTCATTTACCATGATTTTATTATAGTTAGCATGCGAAATTATGTTCATAGGCAAAGATGAGTTAAGGTAGGCATCAAAGCTCCTATATCCAATCTTACATGGGAATTGCATGTTAAAGAGGCTATTATATGTAATTCTTGTCCTAGGATCAACATACTCAAGAGGATTCACTTCCTCCACCATCCTATCCTCATTAATTATATCGCCATCATCTAGGTCTTCATCGGAGTCCGAACAATAAAAAGGGCAAATTCTATGGTCGTTGTCATGGTCAGATTCCTCCATCTCAGAATCATTGCCAAAGTGATGGTCAGGTGAGAGGTTAGGTGGGTTCTCATTTTCCACTACAGGGATCGGAATGGGTAGTTGGAAAATTCTTCGACGAAAGATACGAATAATAGGAATCAAACGATCAATGCTATTGTTATCCATTGAGAAGGTTTACAAACAAATGAAACAAAGAAAAAAGATAGACTAATGATGAGACGAAAAGTGTACCGCTTTTAGGGGGTCATTTAAGCCCTAAGTCGTTATTATTTGATTAAATATTGCCTCAAATCATTTCTTTTTTCATTTTAGGCACTTTGGAAAAGAAATCTGGAAAAGGAAGCATTTTGGACGTTTTTGGAGCAAAAAGTGAAGAAAACGGTAAAGTCTCCGAATCAAGCTGGAAATAGTACCTGACGGCGTCAAGGCTTACATATGATGGTGTCACGTATTGGCAAAGAGGTGGATAAAAAGTTACACGAGAAACGCCAGAATGTTTTTTGGACTTAAAGCGTGACGGCGTCACGTTATAAAACCCAAAGACCGTCACATATTAACTTAAAGAGAGATGGCCCAGAAGACTATTGAATGTGACAGTGTCAGGAATGAACCTGACGACGTCAGAAGATATAAAGTGACGACGTCAAAGTATTCTTGCACAAGAAGAAACTTTAGTGAAACCGCCACAAGTTAATCAAGATAATCACAACTTGTGCGCGAAGTAGCTGATTTTGTTTTGGCCATATCTTTTGCATACGAACTCAGATTTAGGTGATTCAAAAGGCCACATGAAGAGGACGAAAAGGTCTTCGATTTGGTGAAAATGGTGGGCTGATGTCGTCACTTGTAAAGGCTGACACCATCAGACCTTTCTGACAGAAAGAATGCCTATAAGTACAGCCTCATAACTTCATTATTTGCAAGCCCCAAACCCTAAGTCCGATTCTAGGGTTAGGGTAGGTGTTTTTCCAGCAACTTAGAGGGTTTCAATCACTCCAAAAACATCTTGTATTGGTTTGTTGATTCTATCTTAATTATGTCTTTCATTGTTATTATTGATTGCGCTTCATTCATCATGCTTGGTTAATTCACTTTGTGTTTACCTATGATTGTGTGAAACTTGTTTATAATTGATTAGATCTTATTGATTCCTTGTTGATGTTTGTGTCTATCTTCATCAATTAGGGTGTGACAACTTCAATAGGTCTAGTTGGTTTAGTTTATACTTCTTGTTTCCTATTGTCTCTTGTTTGATTGATTGATAATCGATGTTAGGCTTAAGAAAACTGGCTAACTTCTAATTGGTAACTTGCTTGATTGTTGATATAAATAATGCGTAAAAACGTTATTAATATTTATCGATATCCCTATGTTTTGACGATCACAAAATCTTAAATCATTAAACGTAAACAAGTATTAAGTGACAAAATATCATTATATCCAACTTAATCACTTAAGGTATGAATAAACAATTGCCTAATACATTTTATGATCAAAGGAAGGTTTATTTAATCATTACAAATTATATAAAATAGTATAAACATTTTTTTTTTATTTTGAAAAACACATTTGGTAATTAAAGGAAAATGTTTAATTAATAATAAATATATGAATTCAAAATTTTAACCAAAATCAGTTAAATTTTCACCAAATAAACTTTCCCCAGAAAAGACAAAAGATTCTGGCCGTTACAGGTAGGCGGCCCCCTTAATTTTAAGGGGGCCGACCATACAATTAAAGGGTCCGGCACGCTCCTGTTGTCAGAATCTTTTGCTTATAAATACAGGTTCAATCATGCATTTTTTTCTCACCTTTTGCACTATAACTTTCTATCCAAATCCTCTCAAATCATCTTCCTAAATCCTTTGATCACAAGATTATAAGTTCTTGCTTCAAGTGATCCAATCCCTCATCATTCAAAGTGCAGGAGAAGAATACTCCTTCAACATCTAGTTAAGAAGTATTGTAGATGTGTGAATATTGTTAGTAGTTGTGTAAATTACTTGTAAAGGTGTAGAAGTTTTGTAATAGGTAGATTTAGGTGTGTTAGTAGTGTAGAGAAGTCGTGAAGAAGAAGTTGTGTTGTGAAGTAGAAGAAGTAGTGTTGTGAAGAAGAAGTAGTGTTGTGAAGGAGAAGGTGTGGTGTGAAGAAGTTGTGAAAAAGGTGTGTAGTGACTAGTAGTGTGAGATTGGTTCTAGCTATGATTAGAACTCGACATTTTGCTTAGTGTCGTTAATTGGTGTAAGCAAAAGTCGTGTAAGGTTTCTCCGCCAAAAGGGAGTTCGTTGATTTAGTGAAGAAAACTCTCGAGTAGGTGACTCGAGGAGTGAAGTAGGGCAAGGAAAGTGTCCTTGTAGCTGAACCACTATAAATCCCTTGTGTCTCGGTTTGATCCTTCCATCTCTTACTTATTATCTTATCTAAATCATTTTTACTTACGTAGACATAGACATTTACATATTGTTACAACTTATCATACTGTGCTAATATTGATTTCACATAAAGATCAAACTAAAAGTTCATTCACAAAAATAAAGCTTTTACAAACAACCTAAAAGGATAAAATAAATATATACACATATACATGTTCAATTGATCATTTCGATCAAAGTATAGTTTTCAAAACAAAACTTTAATTGAAGTTTTCCACATTGATGTCTTAAGAAACATGAATCGGATGTGTACTACAATTTTAATGGTTGTATTTAATGCATAAGTGACTACTAAGGAGGCCATGTTAGGAGCTAGTTGTCGGCTCGACATAGGAAGAGGTAGAAGCTTATAGAGTTGGGGAAGATCGTACACGGCCCCATGATCGTACACGTAAATTAAAACAAGGTGTGACAATTCAATAGGTAGAATTGGATAGCTAGCAAGGAGTAATATATCATAGGTAGATACGCTTCACTTCCCTCGTATAACCCTAGTTTATTTTCCTACACATTAGTTTAAGTAGTAGCTTTTGCGTTAGTTGATTAGCAACTAATTCTGCCCCTTCTTCCAAAACCCGAGATTTTAACTTGCTTTCCATAAAATATAAAAATACAAAAAGAATCATCCCTCACCTTTAGACCTAGTTAGATTAATTTCAATCCTAACGAACACTATTCTTTTAGTTGAACGATCAATCCCCCGATACTTGCCACTACACTATCCCTTGAGAGGTAAAACCTTTTGCAAGGTTGCAAAATCACGCATCAAGTTTTTGGCGCCGTTGCCAGGGAATAGTTATTGTTTAGGTTGAAATTTCTTTTTATTAGGTCTACTTGCTAGATTCCTTTATAGTAAGATTTTTATTTTATTTTTATAGGTTTTCTTTAGTCTATCTTTTCTTTGTGTGTTTGTTCGTATAATCCTCATTGATTATTCCGTTGGCCACTATGGAAAATGCGAATCCACCCCTTTCACCTAGCGAAGTTGCTTTGTTGCGTGAACAGATTGAGAGTGAGATTAGGGAACTTAGAGAACTCAATATATTGGTTGATATTGAACTTGATTATGCGCTTAATGACTTAGCTATAGCCATGGACCTAGATACAGAATTAGGACCCAATGACTTGGCAATTATGGAAGATGTTAAGGATGAAGAAGAGGGGGATCTAGATGATGATTATTTCAATTTATACCCCACTAAGGAGGAAATCACTTACTATAACAATCTTGTTGATAATCCTCGGCCCCCTTTCGTTAAGATTGACCCTAAGATTAAGAGAGGTAACCCTAGGAATGTGGAGAAACCATGCATGATTGGGTATAAGCACATTGATCAAGCCTACATCGATTTCGAATCCCCGATTAACATTATGTCTTCAAGTGTTTATAATGATATAGTAAAAACAAGACTCGAGCATAGGAAAGATCTCAAATACCCCGGTGGAGTTTGTAATTTTTTCGGGAGAATTAAAGGTTTACATGTCTTTGTTGGGAACTTTACTTAAATCGTTGACTTTATGGTTGTTGAAGACTTGGCTAATGTCATAGATTGTCGCTTATTCCATGTTGTATTAGGTAAGCCATTTATTGAGTCCAAGTTGAAACACGATCAAATAGAAGGAACGGTCCAATTTTCTAATGAAATCGATAGGATCACATATAGGATGCCTAATAAAATGAAGGAATTTCGTTATGTGCCTAAACTTGATATGGATAACATTAGTGCAATCGAGGACATTAACGAAGAAGATAAGAATAAAGGAATGAATTTTGTTTGGGAGAAGAGGAGCCTTTACTATAAAAATTACTTAACCCTCGGGCCTAAGTATAGAGTTGACATGGAAGTAGTTCAAAGGTTAAGAGAATCGATTGAAAAGTGGAAAAGGAAAACGTAGGCCATGACCTTGAGTCTAGCTACAAGACTCGTAAAAAAAAAAAAAAAAAAAAAAAAAAAAAGCGCTTCTTGTGAGGCAACCCAAGCTTTACTTGTTTGATTGTTTGTTTGTTTGATTTTATTTGTTTCCGTATGCATGTTTTATTTTTATTATTTGTGGCTCATGTTTCAAGTAAATTGTGAAAAAGCTTTATTTTGTCTTTAACTTCGTCTTGATTATATATAAAGGTATTTCTCAAAAGATAAGTGTAAGGGAAATCTAAATTTGTTTCTAAGAACGAGATTGAACATGAATCATGATGATATTAAACAAACATGCATATTAGTATTTGTGTGAGTCAAATGCTTGTATCGAGTCATAATGATGTTTTGCAGGATTTCCAGGAATTAAGGCGTGAGTTTTTCCTGAAATTTTCTGGAAACTTAACATAAGATTTCTGTTAGAGCACTCTGATGGTGTCAAGGTTATAACCTGATGGCGTCAGGTGTAAAATTCTGAAAAATTTTGCGAGTTTTGTTTTTCTACCGGAGTCTTAAAGTTTTTTTTTAAATCTTTAGTTTTATAAACTCCAGGAAATCTGCAAACATTCATTCCACAAGCATTATATCTTAAATTGCTTTCTAGGATTTTATTATATATAGAGTGTGCCGCCGATTTTACGCGAGGTTTGCCATGATTGTTTTCTCATGTTTAACAGGTTATATTGGACAAGAAGATGATTTATATTTCTGGAAGGAAGCTTTCAATGTTCATTTTCTTGGAGGAGGATCTAACCATGTTATCACATTATCCACACCAAACGAATTAGGGGAGTATTTGTCTCATTCTTTTACCTTCATTACTTTTACATCCTTTTTATTGAACATTAGGGACAATGTTCAGCCTAAGTGTAAGGGGAGGGTAAATGATGATACCTTAGAGAATGCAATTGCACTTGAGTTTGTTTCTTCAAAAGTAGGTGTGTAACAAAACTAAGAGAAATACTTGTTAGGGCGATTTTAGCGACAAACTAAAATTTTTTTACGACATTTAGGAGTGAAGCTTTAGCCTTAATAAGCGTCTCATTGATAGGAGTTGTATGACTAGCACGAAAAACTGTACCACTCAAATTTACCACCCCAAATATGTGAGGTTCGCCCCTAGATCTGTTAGGAAAAAATGCTTATGAGTGTACTGGTAGTACTTAGATTCTAGAACTTGCGTTAGTGATGCCTCCCGAGACCACTAGTGAGACTACATTCGTGTAGTTAGGATTTACTACAATATAAGAGGCATTAGGATCACCCTTTTGTTTAAACCCGTATCATAATTACTTGACCAATGAAGCCAAACTACTTGACTAATAAAGTAAATTAATTTTTCATACACCTTTGCGTTGT
The DNA here is from genome assembly GCA_030686995.1 of Artemisia argyi. NCBI lineage: Eukaryota > Viridiplantae > Streptophyta > Magnoliopsida > Asterales > Asteraceae > Artemisia > Artemisia argyi. Next base: position 60,336,249 of record CM060707.1, read on the forward strand.
ACTCATTTTTAGTACACGATACCCCTAGTACACCCCTCCGAGCCTATCTTTTTCGTTTCTAACTTTAAGCATTTTACTTAAAGGAAGAACTTGTTTACAATCCATCCCAAATGCGCAACCAAATCGCCTTAGCCTTCCTTGTATGCACTCATCTTTAGTGCATTGTTGTTACATGTTTCAACCCTTAGTTAATTGTCTAATTGATTACATGGTTGCTAAGTCGAGTCATATTTTGTACATATTGTTTTGGGACGATTGGGACTCATGGTTAAAGTACTATTGTTATGGAGTATTGGGGAAGACGTCATTAGAATAGTTAATTGTAAATTATGTAAAAGTTAAAGTGTAAGGGGAATGCAAATTCCCTACTATGTATTATTTTGGATGGTAGGGCAAAAGCGTATGAAGAAAAAGAATCGAAAAATCAAGAAAAAGAAAAAGAGAAAAAACATACGGACTACCATCCCGTTTCCTTTTATGTTTATTTTATGTTCTGTTAGTTTATGATTAGCTTAAGTCAAGTCGAGTCTTAGCTTAGCAACGCCACATTGTACATGTAATAGACCAAGATGATTAACTCGCCACCAGTAAAGATTGCCTTTATCCAACAAAACCGTGTTTACCATATCCCTACACCTCACGTTATAACCCTTTAAAAGACCTCTTTGATAGTTTATTCTAGATGCTTACGCCAAGTGGTGGAGGTTTGATCCTTTCCCAATTCTATGGTAATCTATGTGCTATGATAGGTAGTGAGAGATATTTTCCATTTTCATATTGTGATATATACTTTTATTACACCCGAGAGATGTGAGTATCTAAACACTATTTATGTGGTGCTAGTGTATAATTCCGTGCTTGTTTTGGTTTAAGTGGAACGATTACTTGTTGTAATTATGTTTATATTAGTGTTAAATGACCCCTAGCTTGTATTTTAATTAGAATAAAAGCGCATTTGCTTGAGGATAAGCAAATCTCAAGTGTAAGGGTATTTGATGAGACAAAAAGTGTACCGCTTTTAGGGGTCATTTAAGCCGTAAGTCGTGATTATTTGATCAAATATTGCCTCAAATCGTTTCTTTTATCATTTTAGGTATTTTGGAGAAGAAATCTAGAAAAGGAAGCATTTTGGACGTTTTTGGAGCAAAAAGTGAAGAAAACGGCAAAGTCTCCAAATCAAGCTGGAAATAGTACCTGACGGCGTCAAGGCTTACATATGATGGCATCACGTATTGGTAAAGAGGTGGATAAAAAGTTTCACGAGACGCGCCAGAATGTTTTTTGGACTTAAAGCGTGCCGGCGTCACGTTATAAAACGCCAAGACCGTCACATATTAACTTAAAGAGAGATGGCCTAGAAGACTATTGAATGTGACAGCGTCAGGAATGAACCTGACGATGTCAGAAGATATAAACTGACGACGTCAAAGTATTATTGCACGAGAAGAAACCTTAGTGAAACCGGCACAAGTTAATCAAGATAATCACAACTTACGTGCGAAGTAGTTGATTTTGTTTTGGCCACATCTTTTGCATACGAACTAGGATTTAGGTGATTCAAAAGGCCACGTGAAGAGGACGAAAAGATCTTTGATTTGGTGAAAATGGAAAACTGACGCCGTCACTTGCAAACTCTGTCAGACCTTGCTGACAGAAAGAATGCCTATAAATACAGCCTCATAACTTCATTATTTGCAAGCCCCAAACCCTAAGTCCGATTCTAGGGTTAGGGTAGCTGTTTTTCCAGCAACTTAGAGGTTTTCAATCTGTAACAACCGTGGTTTTAGTAGGTCAGTTTGACTGATAGTCTTGACTCGGTTGACGTTTGTTTGGTGTGTCTTATGTGTCTGAAGTGATATAGGTGAGTTTTAGCACTAAATCCCTTTGCGTAAATGGTTTTATTGTGATTTGAAATGTTTGGAGTTTGGGAAAGTTTATTTTGATCACCTTTGTGGTGTATAAATGACTTGTGTAGTTTTGGTGTTTTTGTGTTTTTGCGTAACGAGTCTTCGTTCAAGTTAATGAGCGTAAGCAAGTTATGTGTGTTTTGTTTTTATGAGTTATATTTCAAAAAGAGTGTGAAATTCTATTTTTGGAAATTTGTTTTGAAAATGATAATTTTTCCGGTTGTCGAAAAAGTTAAGGTTTATCGCGTAAGACGTTAGGATTAGTTACGGGTATTTATAAAATATGAAAAGTATGAGGTTTTGAGTGTAATAAAAAATAAAAAAAAAATGTATATATATGGATAATAAAATCGGTTGGAAGAGGATAAGGGGGAAAAGAGACTAATCGTAGCCCAATTACAACTCTAAGTTAGGTAATTATCCACTAAATAGTTATAAATACAAAATCAAAGTTCCCAAAACTCTTTTCCTGTAAATTTGAGTCGATCCAAGAGAGAAAAAGAAGAATAAAAATTAGGGTTTGTAATTTGGAAGCAATAATCAAGAATTAAGGTAAAGTCCTTAAACCCTATGTTCATATAATTGATTAATTATTGGTATTCATGTAATATTAAGTATGATGGATCTAGAGTTTGTAAACTTCTGTAAATTAATTAATTAAAACATTTTGGGATCAATTAATGATTATATTATGATGATTGGTGAAGAGAATAGAGCGTAAAACATGCTAGTTATTGAGTTAGGGTTTGGACAGAAAAGTAGTGCTGTAACGATTCGAATGTCTTTAACAGATGGTGATGATTTAGATCACGAAATTTAAGTCTAAATTGAAGTATAATGAAAGAGCTTTCCAAAAAGTCCGGCCACGATTGATTTCAAGGTTGGGAAGTTAGTCTTTTGATTTTTCTTTGATAAAGTGTCAAAGCTGTTAAACCGGGACAGAATTTAGGTAAAAGTTTGATAGTGAATTGTGGGTGTAAAAGTGGTATTTAGGTTATCCCTTCTGGAATAGTTAAGTTTTAGGTTATCTTAGACTACCACGAAAAGGATTCGCAATAAAAATTTGTAGAAGTATTTTATTCTAATTAAAAAAAATTTGTGTGCGTTCAGATCCGAATTTGGATAGTTGACAAGTTTGATTTTCTTTTGAGTACTTGTGTGTGTTATTGGTCCATGGACTTCTGGGATTAGTTTTTATGCTTATGAGAGACCATGGTAAATTTTTGGTGTGAGTTGTTGAGCTTTAATTGTCATGATTTCATGTGGGCGAATGTACCCTAAAATTCTGCGTTTTCTGATTTTAAAAGTGCAAGGGATTTAGTGAGTGTTAGGTTATGGTAATGGTTAGTATGGTGTCTAGGGGATCCATGGTGGGTCATATGAGTCTTAGACATCCATCATATGTGTATTACATTGGTTGTAGCTTTTAGCTTGACTTTGTGTAATGTGGATTTATTTTTGTGTGTTGTAGATTGTGATTTGTTTTTGTAGAAGCTGCAAGGTTTGAGGTGAGTTCATAGTCCCATATTTTTAACTTGTTTTAAACTTGGGATGGGAATGCTACTTGTCTTAAATGTTTAAGTTACTTTGATTATGTGTGTGTCAAAAAAAAAAGAGCTTGGACTTATAATGTTATCGTATGCATGCTATGTGTGATTATCTGCTTGTGTAGATATATATGTGATTCGATTAGGAGGATGCTTATCCTGTTGCTCGCGCATGCGACCTAATTAATGTTTATTGGGGTCGGGGGACACGAGCCATCCTGATGTAATCATTGTGGGGTCGGAGGACACGAGCCATCCTGATGTAATCATTGTGGGGTCGGAGGACACGAGCTGTCCTGTTGTGATCATTGTGGGCTCGGAGGACACGAGCCGTCCTGTTGTTGCCTTTGTGTGTGATTATTGACTTGCAAATACGTGTAGCTTATATGATAACTGTAATTTATTTGTCCAGCTATATTTTATGATCACAGTGAACTGGTTGCCTTGAGAGTGTATGTGTGTCTAAACCTATGAATCTCACGAACATTATGTTGACGTTTTAAGCATCCTTTTCAGGTGAGCATTCTAAGGCTATGATAGAAGAAAGTGATTAGACGAGACCTTAGTTGCATTGGAAGTGGTTTATCTGTGCGTTTGGAGTTTATCATGTTGTTTCCTTTCAGTTATTGTTATGACACTTCATGTCTATACCTTGCCATTTTATTGCATGTAGTTATTATCTATATAGAAACTATGGGTTGTGATGATATCCATGAAGTTACACCCTCGCGTTTCCGCCATGGCGAGGTGTGACAGATTGGTATCAGAGCCTTGTTTATAGAGAATTAGGTGGTTGAACCTAGACTATAGCCTAGGAGTCCCTCATATAGTTCCATTTAGGATCTATGTGTAAGTATAGTATTTTATATGTCTATTTTCCTATATTTATGAGACGTTTTATTGAGTTTTGGACGTCTATTCTATCCCCTATACGTAGTATTGTATATATCGACTTTATTATATCGTCTTTCGCGCGTAAGATGCTTCGTTGGACTACCGTTGTCGTTATCGGATGCGAGAGAAGTGGTAGGATGAAGCGGACTAACCGCAGAATCCGAGTTCCCGATAGCATGTATCCATGTTCGGACAAGGAGAGGACGTTTATGGGAAACGTTGGTGGAGAAGAAGTGGAGAGGTTTGGAACCACGGTAACTTCTAGAGATGGAGCCATTACCAAATACCCTTGTTAGTGTCCTCACTTCACATAGGAAGGAGAGGTGGTTTAGTCTAAACCTCGTGATTTTGTATGTTGTCGACTTCCTCAACGTATAGGAAATGGAAATGAGTGGTTGAGTAAAGATGAAAGGGGAGTTAGGATGGAATAACGTGGATTCGGATCTAGAGTCCACAGCGAGTAGTAAGTTTAATCGATTTGAGTGGGGAGGCAAGTGCGAGAATGGAGTTTGAGCCATTGTGCGACGTCTTTTGTTTTGTGTTATGTTTTGGAATGTGTATATTGTCTTTTGCCGTCTGGAGCCATGTTGGAGCGTGATTACTCTTGGATATTGTATCGACCTTATCCAAGTGATTTTGATTATAGAGTTTACGTGATCATTGGAATTGTTCCATGCGAGATGATTGTTTGCGACGTCTTTTTTTTTTGTTTGTGTGATTTTTTGCATGATGTGTTGTCATAGGAGGGAGTACACTTGTGAAATGGGGCATAGATAATTATGGTGGCCAACATAATTATACATGTGTCATAACACAAGTGGACTTGCAAGTATGATAACATGGATTGTATGGTGTATTAGGTGTTATGTGGTATATGTGCGTTATCATTGAGATGTGTGGTTTTGGAAGTAAGTATGCGTGTGGAATATGCTTATAACTATGGTCGCGAACATAATTATAAGGATATCACACACATGGACTTGTGACCATTATTGCATTGATTGATGTTTGTTGTTATATGTTGTGGTAGATGGTATGTGATATCATGTTGGTGATGGTTGTATGGTTAGAGAAATATTCTCTTAACCGTTTGGTCAGTCGTTATGTGTTGGGGTGTGTAGGTGGTAAGATTACATACTACCTATCATATTTTCATACCTTGATTATTGGTGGTACTTATGTTGTGGTATTTGAGTTGATTCGTTTGCTAGACACTTCGTTTGTATACCTAATTCTTCGGTTGGCATTCCTATTAGTACCATGATGGTACAGATGCCATATTCTTTCTCTTTGACGTCGTGATAGGTGTTGGGTAATCGAATTCATTTTGTTGGATACTGGTTCGTTTCTTTGGTTATTCCTTGCATTCATTCCGCGAATGAATATTATATTGTTCTTCGAGTATTGTTGGTTCGTGACAAGATGGTGCGGATATTTAATCCCTCACTTGCACACCAATTGGATTTTGTGACACGTTTTGTGACCTGTTAGTATCGGTGTTTTTCTATGATTTTGGTTTGATTGTTGTACGAATGAGTCTTTGCCTTCTTCGCTTGGTTTTCAATTTATTTGCGTGAGTGTTCACTGGTATGAGTTCGTTTGATGATTATTTTGATTACGTGATTCCTCCATGTCTTTCGCATTCGTATAAGAGGTTGAGTTAAAGTCCTCATGGTATTTTAAAATTCGTTTTTGGGTATTTCAAGATCATTTGTTAGAAACTATTATTTTTATGGTGAAAATGAAGTGTGAAAAAAAAATGGTTATGTTGATGTCTTACATAAAATGGTTTATATATATTTTATAAAAGATGTATAAGTTTAAGATATGTCTTGTGAAAAACAGTGTTCATTTGTTTTTGGGAAGGTCGAGTACGGGAATAAGAACTGTCTATGGTTCTCATTTACCAAACTTGTTATGTATTTGGTTCATCGAGTGTTTTTTTTTTTTTTTTTTCCGTTGAGGTACGCTTGTGGATGTTTTATGGGAACGTGTATTTTATATTTTCTTTGTATGGGTTTTCATGAACATTTTATTCGTGTCTACTATTATTGGGGGAAAATTTCTCATTGTGTTTTTCTAGCTTTGATTTTGATGTTCATTACTTCGCTAGTCGGTAATTCGTACCCCTTTTGAGTTCGTTGACATACATTTTAGTTCGACTGGTTTCATGGTTCGCGTCGTTTACTTAGGATAGATTGTTGTTTTGATTATCAATTTTTTCGTTGAAGAAGAAGAGGGTGTTTGCCAAGTTGTTCAAGTGAGAGGTGTAGCTTTACGATGTACGTTCTTCAGGAAGGTGGTCAACGATAGCGAGTGTTCGTAGACATTAGTAAGATAAAAGTGGTGAAGAGTGGAAAGTACCTAAGACACCATCTGAGAGACGATTTTCCTTAGGATTGACAGGTACTATTGATGATTCATTTCTATCTTTCGATAGATTGTGTAGGCATCGCGGAGGTAGAAGATCCGTAAGAGGAACTGTGTGATACATGATGTAAAGTTGGGGAGTAGAACTTGGAGATGTTATTCGTATGGAGCAGAAAGTGTTATATACACGGATCATAAGAATTTTTAGCATATATTTGACGAGTGGCTAATATATGTAGAAGAGAAGTTGGGTGTGGAATTTCTCAGTGACTACGATTGTCTGATTCGCCACTGTCAAGGAAGGGCGGACATCGTGGTAAGAATGCTGAGCGGGAGTGAACGAGTGAAACTTAGATGTTTGTGAGCAATGATTATGATAATTCAGTTCGGAGTTAAAAGGATGATACTGGCAGCCCAGAGAGAGAGGTTCAATGGAGTGAACATGTGAGAAGAAAGATTGCGTGGTTTAGATCAGCAAATGGAAAGGAATGAGGATGGAGAATTGTACTTTGCGGACCAGCTATTGGTTTCATGGAGAGGAAGCGTAAGGACATCAATCATGCAAGGTATTTGATACATCCGAGAATGGATAAGACGTATTATTACCTTAGCAAGAGATGTATGGAGGAGTGAGTATGAAGGAGAATACCGATACTTTAACAAGTGTTTGAAATGCTTGAAGGTGAAGGTTGTAGTCAACGATTATTGGGGTGTTGCAACAGAGTTACTTGGAGATTTTATTAAGGAGGAGTTGGCGAGACTTTTCGCTCGGTGAGTTGGTAATGAGCCATGGGGTGTCGCGTTGATCATCAAGAAACATGATGAAATACTTACTTCACGATAGTGGTAAACGTGTTATAGAGTCTTGAGAACGCGTATGTAGATGAGTACGACTTATCATTCTTTAATGAGTGAATTAAGTGAGCGTACAAATCAGGCGTTGGATGGTGAGCTGAGAGCATGGGTGTGTTTGATTTTGGGGGAAGTCGGGGTATACATTTACCCTTAATTGAGTTCTCCTATATCAACAATTATCATTCTGGATTTCCAAGAAGTTTCCAAGCCGTTTCTTTTGGGTTTTAATGGGATTTTTTATTCCAAAAGGCTGGGAACCCAATCGACATATACATTAAGGCATCAACATATACATATACGATTATATACATACTCTCTCATCATCTCTATCAAATATCTATTATGGCTTCTCAAGAAACACAAGGATCATCAAGTACATATACAGATCAACCTCCATTGTGGGAATATGTGACTAAACTCGAAAAGCAAGGTGGAGCAGGAACAACATGGAAATTTATTTGCAACCTTTGCAGTGAAATTTATTTGCTTTTGATTCAATGAAAGATGTAGGGTTTTTGGAGTGTGCCGATCTCTCACTAGATGAACTGGAATTTGAAAATGATTTGATTATTGATAATTAATTACCTTTGGAAGACGTAGTATTTTTGGAGTTTACAATTTACATCAATGTATATCTATTTTGATTTTCTTTAATACATTTTTTTATTTTTTTTATATTTTTTATTGTCGTATCTATGCCGTTCCCGTATCTTGAATTTTTTATTTTTTTCGTTTCACGTTTCTGTATCCTTTTACCGTTCCCGTTTCAGTGCTACAGTGCTCCTACCTAGCTTCTTGGTAGGTTGGGTTATTTAATCATTTAACGTTAATAATAATAATAATAATAATAATAATAATAATAATAATAATAATAATAATAATAATAATAATAATAAAGAAAAAAATAACTGAACTATGAAAGGGCTCTTGCACGATTTCAATAGTACGCGAGTAGCCCATCAACCTATAAGTGTTAGCTTAAACTTTTGTTTGGGACATTTGTGAGATTGCGTAAGATATTTTGGTGGTATTTAGGTTTGTGAGTAAGTTGCCGTTTGGGAAAAAAAGAACTCTCAAATATGACATGTCAACATAAAGGGTGAGCAATCCCGACCGACACCCGACTCCCGACTCCCGTACCGATCCTGACACCCGACTCCCTTCCCGATACCGATCCGACTGTAATCGGGTCGGGAGTCGGTTTGCGTTTTCCTGGTAATCAGAATTCAGGACGGGTCGGGAGTCGGAACGGTCCCGAGAAAACACAGCCAAAATCAAGATTTTCGGGACGATTCGGGACGATTATCGGGATTCGGGACGAGTCAGGACCATTATCGGGTCGGGAGTCGGTTTAGGTTTTTTCCCGTTGTCGATATCAGGATTTGTCGACGGGTCGGGATTCGTGCCGATGCTCACCCCTATGTCAACATGGGTCAAAATATACGCAAAACAACTAGCTAGATACCGTGTCACTACACTTCGCATCTATTATATTTGATATTAATTTAAAACAAATTCATGTATTCTTACCTTAAAATCACATGACAGATTAAATTTACTAATCAATTAGGAGATAGTTACTTAGAAATAGTGTTCAATTTTGATTAAAATTAAGAGCCAACTAATCTTTTACTTGTCACGTAGTGACTCAACACGACCTATCTATAATATTGAAACTAACATGATCTCAATGCATGCAGGCACGAAGTAATGAAGTTTATTAGTACGTACGTTATATATTACAGTACAATATTACATTAGACCTCGTTTTATGCGAGACTAGCTAGCTAGTCAACTATATAGTACAAAGAGACCGTTTTTCTCACAAGTTTATCAAAACCTTATAGTCGAAAGACTAGACCTAAAATAATTTTGGCAAAACATTACTTGAGAAAATTATTTGAAAAGTGACCCTTTGTCCTTTGAAGCTTAAACAGCAAGCAGAAGACCAGGCATAGATGCATTATCCGTGAGTTTGCTCTGCCATACACACTGACACTTGTCAACACCTTGTAAGCCCGTATGTACGTTAGCTGACTTGGCAAAACGGGTGACGGTAACTGAAGTGTTGAAGTACTCTCTTACCTGCATGGGCGAATCCACATGTTAAAAATGGTTCAGAAAAACTTTTTTAGTTTTTTATCTCTGTATTATATTCTTGGAATGAGAAATGGGCTTGAACTATAAAAACGTGTTCAAATGTTGTTGTATTTTGAACTAGCTAGAAAACATGTTCAAATGCTGGCCTCTGTAAGATTAAAAATAATAAATTTTGAAATCCCGTGAAATTTTTGATAGGGAAAATTTTGAGAAATAGAAAATCCAGTTTCCTAAGACTAATGCTAATGGCAACACCATTTCCACAAAAGTAACCCCGTCACGTCAGCGTCACCTTAGCTTTCTCTCTCTACAACTCCACCCCAATTATAACTAGCTAGTGGTGACCACAAAAGCGACCCGAAAACTATAACCAAAAGCATTAAAAAAAAAAAAAAAAAAAAAAAAAAAAAAAAAAACCTACACACACAAATCTTGCAAATGTTTCGGTCGGCTGAGCAACCACAACTTTGAAATGGTTGCTTGGTGACGCGTCACTTTAGGGTGAGCTAATGGGGCAACGCGTTGATTTTATAGGGTTGTGGTTGGGAGGCAACTCCCATTAGCGTCGGTCTAACCTTAAGTTATAAAAGTAGAGAATCACTTGGAAAAAAAAAACTCATTTCGAATATGTTATAGTTGTCTTTCTTGAAAACGTCCTAGTTCTCTCTAACCAAGCACGCCCTTAGCTTTGTTAAACAAACGATCTTGCCAACGGACTACTGGGCGTTGATAATTTAGCTATGTTTGATAAATGTATTTTAGTTAATAATATATACGGCGTCCATGTAACTTTTCCTCAATGCACCACTCACCTGAGTTATAACTCCATCGGTGACTGTCCATGCATGCACCCAACTGACTTTACAGTCCATTGGAAAGTACCCTTCTGCTATTACTATTGAACCAATGGAGACGAGAGATATAGGGTTGAAAGCAAACAAATGATCATCAAAGGTGTTGGTGGTAGAGCCAGTAAGCCACCGCAGAAGACGGTTGCATGATGGAGGTCCGTGAAACCACCATTCGACATCAGGAGCTAAAAGGCTGTGGACAGTGGCCGGCGTCTCGAGAGCCCAATGCCTTGTAGAAGCTAGACACCATATTCCTGTTGCATTCTTCTACTGGTGTAGGGTGGTGTTGATCAGCCATAATTTTGTATGTGTGTTGACTGTTGAGACTTTGATTATGATATAAAATGTGAGAAGCTAAAAAAGCATGACAAGGGTTTATATAGGAGAGGAAGATAAATGATGGGGTTTGACTAATGATACATCAACATAATCTTTTTATGAAACTTTAGTTGAGATGGGTTTTAAAATGCACCACACCACCACTATAAATAACAAAATAGCACTTAATGAACTCCGCATTTTCATATTATTACTATACATCTATTCCTTGCTAACATGAAATGTGATATTCAATTCTACAAAGTTTAGCGTAGTCATTAAAATATAGAAAGCTTAACCATAGCGCGCATAATAGCCTGGACCAAAAAAAGGGTATCAGGTTTTGGCTACTCGAAACAATTGCAAGTAAAGTTGGACAAAAAAATAAAATAAAATAAAAATTGTACATGTTATATAAAAAGTCAAAATGCTGGTCCAAACGGATTATAAGTATATATTAAAACCCGTGACGACGACGCCGTTTTGCGGTGGGCTTTTTCCGTCATTTTTTCTGGGCTATAACTGATCCAACGCCGCTTATCCATTGATTCCCCTTATGATCCATTTCCATTTATGCCAATGATAAACCCAGAACCTAGACCATTCTACAAACCTAGAAGATTCCACAAACCCTCAACAAACTATTTTCTGCTGCTGCTGGCCTGCTGCTGATGATGATCAATGGATGGGGAAGTTCGGAAAACCAAAAGACGATGATAGCCTGCTTTTCCGGTCCGTTTCCCACACGATCTACAGAAACCCATCGCGAATTCACAGGAAGTATGAAATTCTTTGTGCGAAATCAAGGTATGAAATTCTTTGTGCGAAATTAACTCTTACTTCTTTCAAGTATAATAATTTTAAAGCTTATACATATATAAAAATTTAATTTTGAAATTAGGGTTTTATGATAGTTTGGGGGTTTTGTTAATTGCAGTTTTTTTAGTACGGTTAATAATAAGTGTAGTTTCATGTAGTGTTTTGATCAAGTATGATAAGTATAGTTTAAGGGCGTTTGGCTTAGTTTTTATATAAAAAATTGCATCTTTAATCGCCTTTGGATGACGTTTGTTATAGTAAAATTTATGTGAAAAATATGAAATTCCTTAGGAATTTGCATAGACGTTTGATGTTTGTTATAGGTTGATGTATAGGTTGATGTAACGGGTACGTCTGGGGAAGAAAGTGAGGCTCAAAAGGGTGTATTTTGGTGCTGAAATGGGTGCAGGCATTGGTACGGTTACATGCTGAAATGGGCGAGTTTGGGGGTGTCTCATGTATGGTAGTATGATAATTTTAAGACACGTGTCTATTGTGATCATCATCTCTGCTAACAATAGCTTATTAGATTATGATGTGTCAAAAAAAATGTAGTATTGGATCTGATTTTTAAAAAGTCGAAGCTTTTTCAAATAAGCCGTCCATGGTTGCTTAAATAAGCTTGGCCAAACTTCTCCATAGTTGTCTAGCTGTACTAAAGTATGCTAAGAAAATTATATACCAAACACATAGACTGGCCTACGAGAGCAATGCCAAACACCCTGTCTCTTTGAAATTCAGATTATCTAGGTTTATGAAGTTCAAAATACGTAGATTTTTTTACTAGGATAGTTAGTAAGTTAAACGTGTTTTCTCCTATACAGGAAATTTTAAGGTACGATGCATATTGTAGCCATAGCCAAAACTGCAGTGTCAGTAGTTACTGTGCTACATATACAGCGCTGAGGTGAGCCCATTACCAGTTTATTGCAGATTTATCTAAAACCTTATTAGTTACTCTGTTTTAATTTCTATTTAGCAACATGGTGCGTTTGAATAAGCAATGCTGATCTATGAAGCAGCAGCTGACGTTGGATCTTTGCTACACCACTGGCCAAATAAGCTAGCTGCGATTGTCATTGGAACTTCTTATTATGCTTGCAGCCATAGAGGTTGTATCCTGTTTGTTCATTTTAGATGCCATGTTTTTGGTAAATGCTATATGCTTATAATGTTTGTATAGTTTTCGTATGTTAATTTTAATTTATACCATATCTCCCGACCAATTATAATTCAAAATGATGGACACACGACAGGAAGACCGGGCTAAAAGCTGCTGCAAGGACTCATGACTGAAATGTGTTTGATTCCAACATGTTCTTGAGCAAGAAGAAGTGAAGCTACTGGTAACCACAGGCTTGCTGAAAGGATATGTGCTAATTCTCTTTATTTAACAATCTATCAAGCTCAAAAAAAAAAAAAAAAAAAAAAAAAAAAAACTTAGTCTCAAGATCTAAATATAACACCACTAGAGTTCTCAGCTCATGAGTTCCAGTTATACAATCATTTTTTGGTTATTTTATTAATGTATTTTTTTGCCAGATCGTTGCAATGGTGCACAAATCAAGGCAAAATATGTTTACAGGAAATTATCAAAGGGCTGCTAATTCTGACAGGTTTGAGCCAACATTTTAAGCAACAATTTTGGTCTAGATGATATCTTACTGAGTCCAAGGATGGACATATGGTTTTTGTAACTGTAAGAAATAAAAATTAGCCTTACTTTGCCTAAATAGCTTCACTGCTTATTTCAATCTAAAATAGGCAATAAAAGCAAATTTTTTTCCCGAATTATGACAATTTGAACTGGCAGACTTAACTGGAAGACGCAAGTAAAATTGCTGCAAGCACTGATGACTGAAATGAGTTTGAATTGAACATATTCTTCAGCAAAGAGAGGTGAAGCAGCTCATGGCTATAGTCTTGCTTAAAGGGTATGTGTTAACTCTCTTCATTTAGCTACCTATTAGGCCGAGAAAAAGAGTTAGTCTCGGGATGTGAATACAACACCACTGTAGTTTTCACCTCATGAACTGTTAGTGACTAATCAAAACTAACACATTACATATAAGAATAAGTGTGTGCCCCATCAAAACCTTCAAACATCTAATCGATTTAGCAGTCATGAAATGAGAAAGTAGTTAGGTGAACGGGATAAGCAATAGGTGATAAGAAATGCCTTTCCAAACACCCCTTTTGATTCAATATAAATGCCTATCCAAACAACCCCTGAATGATTTTTTCCCTCTATGCAGGCGTTGATCGTAAAAAAGGGCCCAAAGATTGGGGAAAGCGAAGATCGCTGCAGAGTTCAGCTATATCACAGGAACTCTATACAAACTGAGGTCTTGCGCGAAATAGTAAATGATTTGGGTACGTAGATAATTTTTCATTCTAAAAAAATGTATTGTTAGCCGATCACGTCTCAAAATTGAACATCTTACAAGGGTTTTCAGTCATCTACAAGTACATTCTGCATCTTAACATTTCCAAACAAAAGTTTAAATGTTCATAATGATCTTTTTTATATTTTTTTCCAGGGTACGAGTGGCTAAGAAAGTTGTAGATGATACAGGCGGTAATGCACAGGTAGTTATGACGCCTTGATCTCATGAACATGAAGGTATGTGTGCTTATTTGTGGTTCCGTTACTTCACTATCACATGCACACTGTAAATGGTTGTTTATAATACACTGACGACAATCAGTTGTTGTAGTACATGTCACTGATATCTTGGAAGTGAAATTCCTACTGGCACAGGAGCAACCGCCATCCAGATTCGACTTCTCAAGGTGCGTTAGGTTATTGGCTTCTATGTATATTTATATAGTGGATCAACTAACACATTCGACTTCTTAAGGTGCGTTAGGTTATCGACTTCTGAAGGTGCCGGTATGCTTGCTATCATCTTTTTCACCGGTATTTGCTTTGCTTCTTGGACCTCTGATGTTGTCCTTTTTAGATGTTGCTATCATTTGTGGTGCAGGTCTGTCATCTTTTTCACCGGTATTTGCTTTGCTTCTTGGACCTCTGATTTTGTCCTTTTTAGATGTTGTTATCATTTGTGGTGCAGGTGTTTCAAGCTCGGCCCGGCAACAGAATGATGATAATAATAATGTACACGTTAATGATGCTACTAACGCCATGGCATCCAGTTCTGTTGCAGTCGAAAATGGCTGCTCATTTCACCATGATGTATCCCAAGGTTGAGTCTGTTGATGCGTGAGAATTGCACCAGGCTTTACCTCTCAAGGAATCTCGAGAAGGTTACAACCCCCACTAGGCAGTGTACCTGATCGTTGTAGTATAGTATAGTGACAAGTACCGGGGGATTGATCGTTCAACTCAGGAATAGTGTCGCTAGGATTAGAAAGCCTAAAAACTATGTTTAGAGGTGAGGGATGATTCTTTTTGTATTTTTATATTTTATGAAAAGCAATTAAAATCTCGGGTTTTGGAAGAGTTGGCGGAATTAGTTGCTAGTCAACTAATCCAATAACTAAAGATGCAATCAAAATAAAATAACAAAAATATAAATAAAGCTAATTACTAATGTGGTGTAAACAATAAATGAGAAAATTGTGTTTACTTAGATTTCATTACTCCCTAGATATCTTTTACAGGTTGATAGTTTGTTACAGTTGCGTGGATGACGGGTTATATTCCTTAATACCAATTGTGGGGTGGCGTACGTACTTCCCCAACTCTATAAGCTCCTACTTCACTCCTATGTCGAGCCTGCTAGAAGCTCCTAACATGGGATCATTAGAATTCGCTCATGCATTAAATACAACCATAAAAACCTAGTACGCATTGGTTCATGCTTCTTAAGACGTTCAAGCAAGTTACACTATGGAAGTCTGCCAGTTTTCTTAAGCCTAACATCGAAATCACTCATCCGTAACAACTATAAACAAGCAATCAACCCATAATCAACATCTAGGTTTCACTACATCTATGCAAACACACAAGAGATCTAGCCTAGCATGTTAAAATCAAGACAAGCGTAAGATATATTCAAACAACACATAGATATATTGAATGAATTGAAAGGATACTTATCTTAATTGAATATGAAAGGTTTCAAGGGGTGAAAACCATTGAAAATACTGATAAAATCGTGCTAGGGTTTCTCCAAGTCGTCCCTAAAATTTGTCCTCTCTTATGAATGAAAATTACAAAAGTATATATTGATTTTCCAATGTGACGGCGTCAAGAAGAAAATTCTGACGCCGTCAACCCGCCGCCCATAATAAAATCGGATTGCCTAGATCCAGATCTAAAGCCGTCAAGAGTAGTTTTCCTCTGGGCCGTCATGTGTAAAGGGACCATGACGGCCTACGGTGACGTCGTCATGCCCTAGTGCAAAAACATTCTGGACCGTCATGGACTCTATCCTCTTCACCTCTTGTTTTCCTCTTGACGCCGTCATTAAGAACTTGGTGACGTCGTCAGGTACTGTTCCCAGCAAGGAAAATTAAGACTTTGCCGTTTTCTTCACTTTTATGCTCCAAAATCGTCCAAAATGCTTCCTTTTCTAGAATTCACTCCAAAAGTACCTAAAATCACAAAAGGAACGATTTAGGGCAATATTTGATCAAATAAATTCAATTCCGGGCTTAAATGACCCCCTAAAAACGGATCATTTTTCGCCTCATCATATACCCTTACACTTGAGATTTGCTTGTCCTTAAGCAAATGCACTTTTATTCTAATCAAAATACAAGTTTGTGGTCATTTAACACTAATATAAAAGTAATTACAACAAATAATCGTTCCACTAAACCAAAGACAAGCACGGAGGTCATACACTAGCACCTCACAAATAGTGTTTAGATACTCACATCTCTCGGGTGTAATAAAGTATATATCACAATATGAAAATGGAAAACATCTCTCACTACATGTCATAGCAAAATAGATTACCATAGGCTTGGGAAAGGATCAAACCTCCACCACATGGCGTAAGCACCTAGGATAAACTATCAAAGTGGTCTTTTTAAAGGGTTATAACGTTAGGTGTAGGGATATAGAAAACACGGTTTTGTTGGATATAGGCAATCTTTACTGGTGGCGAGTTAATAATCTTGGTTAATTACATGTACAATATAGCGTTGCTAAGCCAAGACTAGACTCAACTTAATCTAATAAATGAAAAATAACAAAAACATAAAATAAACATAGAATAAAACGGGATGGTAGTCCGTATGTTTTTTTTTTTTTTTTTTTTTTTTTTTTTTTTTTTTTTTTTGCGCATACACTCTTACCCTACCATCCAAAATAATACATCATAGGGAATGTACATTCCCCTTACACTTGAATTTTTACATACTTTACAATAAACTAATCTAATGACTCGAATCAAGATAATCAAAACACTTGGAGTACTTTTAAGATTAACGAACATATGGGGGTAATAATATGATGTTCTTCCCCATTACTCCATAACATAAGTACTTTACCCATGAGTCCCAATCGTCTCAAAACAATATGTACAAGGATATGACTCGACTTAGCAACCATGTAATCAATTAGATAATTAACTAAGGGTTTAAACAAATAACAATAATGCACTAAAGATGAGTGCATACACGGAAGGCTAAGGCGATTTGGGTGTACATTTAAGTGGGTTGTAACAAATTCTTCCTTTAAGTAAGATGCTTAAAGTTAGAAACGAAAGGATAGGCTCGGAGGGGTGTACTAGGGGTTTCGTGTACTAAAAATGAGTACAACGCTAAGGTGTGGGGAAAATTAATTGACTTTACTAGCTAAGTAATATGACTTAAATGGTCAAGTAATTATGATACGGGTTTAACACAAGGGTTATCCTAATGCCTCTTATCATGTAGTAAATCCTACTACACGAATGTAGTCTCACTAGCGGTCTCGGGATGCATCACTAACGCAAGTTCTAGAATCTAAATGCTACCGGTACACTCATAAGCACTAATAGTAAATGCTTTTCCTATCAAATCTAAAGGCGAACCTCACATATTTGGGTGGAAAATTTTTCTGAATGATACGGTTTTGTGCTAGTCATACAACTCCTATCCATGAGACGCTGCTTAGACTAAAGTTTCACTCCTAAATGTTATAAAAAATTTTAAATTTGGCGCTAAAATTACACTAACAAGTATTTCTCATAGTTTTATTACACATCTACCAGCAAACAAACAAACTCAAGTGCAAGTGTATCCTATAAGGTATCATCATTTACCCACCCCTTACACTTAGGATGAACATTGTCCCCAATGTTCAATTAAAGAATGTAAAAGTAAAATAGGTAAAAGAATGAAAGCAAATACTCCCCTGATTCGTTCGGTGTGGATAGTGCGGTAACAAGGTTAGATCTTCCTCCAAGAAAATGAACAATCAAAGCTTCCCTTCTAGAAATATAAATCATCTTCTTGTCATACATAACCTGTTAAACCTGAGAAAACAAACAAGGCAACCTCGCGTAAAATCGGCGGCAATCTATATATACTAATAAATCCTAGAAAACAATGTAAGATATAATGCTTGTGAAATGAATGTTTGCAGATTTCCCAGAGTTTATAAAACTAAAGAATTAACAAAAACTTTAAGACTCCGTTAGAAAAACAAAACTAGTAAAATTTCCAGAATTTTACACATGACGCTGTCAGGAATTAATTCCTGACGCCGTCAGAAGTGACCTGCAGAAATCTTTATGTTAAGTTTCCAGAAAATTTCTGGAAACCTTATGTCCTGCTTCCTGGAAAATCCTGCAAAACATCATTATGACTCGATACAAGCATTTGACTCTAACAAATACTAATACACATGTTCATTTAATATTGTGGAGAATCATGATCAACTTTGTTTCTTAAAAACATATTTGGAGTTTCCCCTTACACTTATCTTTTGCGAAATACATTTGGATGAAGACTAAGCCAAACGACAAAATAAAGTATTTTCACCATTTTATTTTTGAAACATGATCTACCAACAATAAAAATAAAGCATGCATACGGAAACAAATAACAATCAAACAAATAAAAATCACACAAAGCATGGGTTGCCTCCCAAGAAGCGCTTTTCTTTATTTACGAGTCTTGTAGCTAGACTCAAGGTCACGGACTACGTTTTCCTTTCCCACTTTTGTGCTTACTCAAAACATCTAACCCAATTCTCATCACGCTTGTACTCAGGGCCTAGATTCATGCATTCTAAATAGTATGTTCGCCTCCTATCATAATAAGCATCATCATCAATTCCATCTTCCTTAACCTCATAAGGTCGAATCTCATCAATTTGTAAATTCTTGATGCCCTTTAATTCTTCCTTCATGTGAGGCATCATAAAAGTAATCTTTACTATCCCATCAGTAAACCGAACTATTCCCTTCCCATGATCACAATACATCTTAGTCTTCTCAACAAAAGGTTGTCCTAGAACCATTTCTCCTAGGTGTGGATCTATAATGCCTCTAACATCTTCTAGGATTACAAAGTCGCATTGATAAGTAAAATTTCCTATAAAAATGTGTACCCCTTTAACTCTCCTGACGAAATTACATAATCTATTAGAGTTGTAGGGGTCTTTTTTAGGGCTTAACCTTTCATTCATTATCCAGTTGTAGTAGAGCCTAGACATAATATTCATGGGTGCTTTTAAGTCAATGTATGTATGCTCTCTAGACATGTACCCAATCATGCAAGGAATTTTTATGTTCCTAAAGTTATGCCTCCTAATCCATGGTATCTTTCTATATTTTGAGGGGCAGGGGTGTTGTAAAAGAAATCTATGGTAACTCAGTTCATCAGGGGTTGGAGAGAAGTCTGTAAACTCAATTTTCATTTAAAGGGGTTTATTAAATTCCTTAAATGTGTTAACTTCTCTCTTTCTTCTTTTACGCGCTATAAGCCTCTTGCTAACTTCTAAATGGCGACTCTCTAAATCCATAAAGACCAACCTAATACAAACAAAGACACGAAGAAATAAGATAGACTAAAGAAAACCTAAAAATAAAAAATAAAGTCTTACTAGAAAGGAATCTAGCAAGTAGACCTAATAAAAAGAAATCCTAACCTAGACAATAAATATTCCCCGGGCTGCGGCGCCAAAAACTTGATGCGTGGGAATTGCACCAAGCTTTACCTCTCAAAGGATCTCGAGAAGCTTACAACCCCCACCAGGCAGTGTACCTGATCGTTGTAGTATAGTATAGTGACAAGTACCGAGGGATTGATCGTTCAACTCAGGAATAGTGTCGCTAGGATTAGAAAGCCTAAAAACTAGGTTTAGAGGTGAGGGATAATTCCTTTTGTATTTTTATATTTTATGAAAAGCAATTAAAATCTTGGGTTTTGGAAGAGTTGGCGGAATTAGTTGCTAGTCAACTAACCCAATAACTAAAGATGCAATCAAAATAAAATAACAAAAATGTAAATAAAGCTAATTACTAATGTGGTGTGAACAATAAATGGGAAAATTGTGTTTACTTAGATTTCATTACTCCCTAGATATCTTTTACAGGTTGATAGTTTGTTACAGTTGCGTGGATGACGGGTTATATTCCTTAATACCAATTGTGGGGTGGCGTACGTACTTCCCCAACTCTATAAGCTCCTACTTCACTCCTATGTCGAGCCTGCAAGAAGCTCCTAACATGGGATCATTAGAATTCGCTCATGCATTAAATACAACCATAAAAACCTAGTACGCATTGGTTCATGCTTCTTAAGACGTTCAAACAAGTTACACTATGGAAGTCTGCCAGTTTTCTTAAGCCTAACATCGAAATCATTCATCCGTAACAACTATAAACAAGCAATCAACCCATAATCAACATCTAGGTTTCACTACATCTAAGCAAACACACAAGAGATCTAGCCTAGCATGTTAAAATCAAGACAAGCGTAAGATATATTCAAACAACACATAGACATATTGAATGAATTGAAATGATACTTATCTTAATTGAACATGAAAGGTTTCAAGGGTGAAAACCATTAAAAATACTGATAAAATCGTGCTAGGGTTTCTCCAAGTCGTCCCTAAAATTGTCCTCTCTTATGAATGAAAATTACAAAAGTATATATTGATTTTCCAATGTGACGGCGTCAAGAAGAAAATTCTGACGCCGTCAACCCGCCGCCCATAATAAAATCGGATTGCCTAGACCCAGATCTGAAGCCGTCAAGAGTAGTTTTCCTCTGGGCCGTCATGTGTAAAGGGACCATGACGGCCTACGGTGACGCCGTCATGCCCTAGTGCAAAAACATTCTGGACCGTCAAGGACTCTATCCTCTTCACCTCTTGTTTTCCTCTTGACGTCGTCATTAAGAACTTGGTGACGCCCTCAGGTACTGTTCCTAGCAAGGAAAATTAAGACTTTGCCGTGTTCTTCACTTTTATGCTCCAAAAACGTCCAAAATGCTTCCTTTTCCAGAATTCACTCCAAAAGTACCTAAAATCACAAAAGGAACGATTTAGGGCAATATTTGATCAAATAAATTCAATTCCGGGCTTAAATGACCCCCTAAAAACGTATTATTTTTCGCCTCATCATCTGTTAACATAATTTTGTAGTTCCATATTTTTTTTACATTTACCTCTCTTATATATCCTGTTGCTATGATTTTATAGGTGTAGATGGGCAGCACTCAACTGTGCGTGATGTTACAGCACATGTAGCACCTACAGGTATACGGGATTCGGCAGTTCAAAATCTATGGGTTGCGGGTTTACGTTGTCACTCATGATTGAACAGTTTGCGATTTGCGAATATGTTCTTGCCCATCGGGGTTGCTTCCTAAACAGCTTTTCATATTCTGCTTTTTCACAGTTTAAGAGAGTGTTTGAGGTTGGTTTTTTAAGTTCGTAGCTTATTACCTTTAACCATAGTTGTCACAATTTAGAGGTCTGTGTTGCCATGCTCTTGCCACAAAACAATACCTGAGATTGCTATTTAAGGATATCATATTAATCAGTTTTAGAATTTTAACTGGGTGAAATATGTCCAATTCTTACTCTGCTGGTCTTTTTGATACATTGAATTTGATGAACGTGTATGCAGGTATGACGAGGGAAGTGAGAACAGCTTTGTTGCTAAGGGCGGATGCAGCACTAAGTGTAGAGACAACTGCAAATGCAATCCTTACAGCCGTTGAGCATTAACCACGCAGTATTGCTTTTCTTTGATTTCGTTTTCTGATGTTATGAAATACAAATGGCTCAATTAGTAATGGTAATTATTGATACATACCAACAGAGTTTATAAGCTATAGATATTCCACCTAGAGTTCTAAATAGACAAATACGAAATGGGTTTTCTTACCATGTTTCTGCTTTATTGTAAATAAAATGAGTTTCAAGTATTTTCATGTTGCAACGCCTAAATATTCTACTTTATTTATGCAAAATCGCCTCGGCCGAAAAACAGGCTTGCCCGCAACGCGGCGGACCGCTGCCATTCTCGTTTATATTGGTACATCAACATTGTAATCACGATTAAACCATGATACAATACGGGTCGCGTTTAGTTGGGGGAAAATACCATTTTTTTTTTCACAAAATGTTTTGTGAAAAACAAGGAAAACAAAGATTGTATTCAAATAAGCGTTTCTCAAAAAAATGTTTTGCAAAACACAAAATCTCTTATTTCCTAACTTAACAAGGAAAACTACAAAACAAATTTTAGTTGTTTTTCTTGTACAAATATCAACTAAACGTGTTTTTCATATTTTCAAGTGTTTTGTGAAGATAAATTTCCTTTCCAAATTTTCATAAAACAAAGAGCTAGAAAACAAGAGAATTTTTTTTCTCCAACTAAACGCACCCTACATATTGTAGAAACTCACCACACCATTACATACTCATTCTTTTCTCATCTACAGATAGCCTAAAAACATTTAATGACACATCTAAACATTTTTCCTTGGGCCTTGAGTTTTGGATGAACCCATTTTGACCACTAAATTGTGTCACAACTCTGTTGACTCATCCAATACTAATTTTAACATAAAATCACTCCCAAATAACAGTCACTACGACACTGCAATCAAACAATTTTGCAAGAACATTGCACATAGTAATTGCTCGTAATAAACCAAAGTTATTAAGATAAAAAGTTACTCTGAGTGAAAAACTTATTAAGATCGTGTTAGAGTTTAACAATTAAATAGCACATATTGCGGAAGCTAGGATCAAGTATAACACATAAATATTAACTAAAACATAAATAGTAAACGTACCCGATGCACTTCAAATTAACCTTGATTCTTGTACAAATAGATCAATGATAAACCCCTTACCATTTTGTTTATCGATCTCTTGATAATTACTAAAGTAAGTAATTACCTCGTTCTTGTACACACAAACTACCAACGAATAAAGGTTTGATGCAAGTAAACAAAACACTTAATTTTGCTTTAGAAAAAATCGATCCAAGAACCCTTGGAGGGGGTTGGACGATCGGCCAAGAAAGAAAAGAGGCAAAGGAAAACTTTAGGGTTTGTGTGTGTGTACAAAAGATGTGAAACCCTAACCCTTGGCCTTGTATTTATAGTATAGTAATCTTGGGGAGCAAGCAAGACATGGGTCGACACCCATGGGCCTTGGATCGACCGGCCATGCACCCACATGGGTGTTCCGGATCCTTCTTGCTTTCCAAATTACATTCTAGTCCTTTTCTTTCGTTACTAATGATAGTTAGTCCATACGGTTAATAACTAACGACCATTTAGTCCATTAAGTGTTTATAAATATATATATACGATACATTTAACATATATATATTTATTATACATTATTCTTTTTTGTAAAGTGTGCAATCCCGAGGTCTCGGGTTCGATACTAGACATTTACATATTAATGTTTATACGTAACATTTAACAGCTCCCACTCGTATATCCATTAATAGTAAAATGACATTGGTTAGCGTCTTGCAACACTCCAATGCCCCTAGTTCAATCCGAGCTAGGTTTCCTGGAAAAACCTTTAATGATTCATCATTATAATTATCCTTTCATTACTAATACCACATTAATTAAGATGTGAGGTTCTTTATTAAATTTCTGTTTCTCGTTTCTTTATGATTGAACAAAATTACCAAAACATCTGAACGTATTCCAGATAGACTTTGGGCATGGCCATGCAAACATTTTGTCAACCCTACGAGGGGCCCATCAGTATTAAACTTCCAAACAAATCAGAAAGAATAAATTCTTTCTTGACTACAAGAATAACCTATGAACTTTGCAACCCTTATGACTCCCTGTTACGGTGAGCGGTAGATTGCTTCACAAAAATGCACTACATCCATGACACTTATCTGGTATCTCAAGTCTGAGGATAACTTTAAATATGATTCTCACATTAAATATTAAATCATATTATTGGGATAAGTCCAATATTCAATTCATTGAATATCATGTGAAATTGGTATGACTACGCATCAATATACTTTCAAGTATATCCTAAACCAATACTCAAATTTGTCTTAGTTTAATGATATTCCCATATAATTAATCGACAATGGACAATTTAGAATAATAACTTATTCATGGATCTTAAACATGCAAATATAGGATATATTATTAAGACAATGAATAAATAAACATAAAACATATTTTATTTCATTAAAATAATAATTGTACATTACATCCTTTATCCAAACACTAATCACAAATGGGCATGAAACTTTCAGCTAATCTAAGTCCTACACCTTCAGCATGCTTGTAAAGCTTGGTGCCAGGTAGAGGCTTTGTTAATTGATCTGCCAAGTTATCATCTGTGTGAACTTTGAGCATTTCGATTTCGCCTATTTCGACTTGTTCTCGAACATAGTGATGCTTAATCGGGAAATGTCTGGTGCCTTTCATGATTCCAGGCTCATTGGCAAATGTAATTGCAGCCGAGTTGTCACAATACATTTTAATAGGTCTTTGAATCGAAGGCATAATTCCTAGCCCTGAAACAAACTTCCTAATCCAAACAGCTTCCATTGCAGCTTCTGAAGCAGCTATATACTCACTTTCTGTAGCAGACATCGCTAGTACACTCTGCTTTCTGCTCCTCCAATCCACAGCTCCTCCATTAATGACAAAGACATAACCAGTTTGAGAATTCGTATCATCCTTATCACCTTTCTAAGAAGCATCGCAGTAACCTGTAACATCAAGTTCTGCTGATGGATTACCCCCATAAACCAAGAACATATCTTTAGTAGCCCTAAGGTACTTAAGAATATTCTTAACAGCAGTCCAGTGAGCTTCACCTGGATTCTGCTGATATCGACTGGTTAAATTCTGCCACATCAGGCCTTGTACTTTTCACCGCATACATAATAGATCCCACAACCGAAGCATAAGGGACTCTCTTCATGCGTTGCACCTCTGCAGGTGTTGAAGCACAAACCTTGTTGCTCAAGCCATGTTGTTCTTGCATTGGCAAATATCCTTTCTTGGAATTTTGCATACTGAATCTCTTCAGTATTTTATCAATGTAAGCACTTTGGCTTAGTCCAATTAATCGCTGAGATCTATCTCTATATATCTTGATTCCCAGAATAAATGCAGCTTCCCCTAAATCTTTCATAGAAAAACACTTTCCAAGATATGCCTTAACCTTTTGCAAACTTAGAATGTCGTTTCCCATGATCAATATATCATCAACATATAATATAAGGAAAATTACATTACTCCCACTAACTTTGTGATATACACATGGCTCATCAAGATTTTGAGTGAATCCATACTTTTTAATTTCACTATCAAATCTCTTATTCCATTGTCGTGATGCTTGCTTCAATCCATAAATGGATCTTTTAAGCTTGCATACATGATTTGGGAATTCTGGATTTACATACCCCTCAGGCTGCGCCATATAGATGTCTTCATCTAGGCAACCATTCAAGAAGGGAGTTTTTACATCCATTTGCCAAATCTCATAGTCATAGTAAGCGGCTATAGCTATAAGAATCCTAATTGCCCTTATGTCAGCTACAGGAGAAAAGGTCTCCTCATAGTCAACACCAAAAGTTTGAGTATAGCCTTTAGCTACCAAACGGGCCTTATATGTGTGTACAATGCCATCCATGTCAGTCTTTTTCTTGAAGAGCCATTTACTCCCAACTAGTTTGGCACCCGGAGGTAGGTCTACTTCTTCCCAGACTTCATTGTCTTCCATGGATTGCATTTCCCCATCCATTGCAACTTTCCATTTAGCCTTTTTAGGACCATTCATGGCTGCTTTATAACTTGTAGGCTCATCAAGATCACCCAGTAAATTCTCATCACTCTCTACATTAAGACATAGACGAGTAGGAGCTTTTACTGGTCTTGTTGACCTACGAATGGGAATCACTTCAACTTCAGGTGGAGGACCTAAACTTTCAGGTTCTACCGGAAGTTGGTTAGTGTTTTCAAAAGGTGCTACATCTTCTTGACCGTCTTCCAGATCATATATTCTCCCACTGAATTCTTGAGATATGAGCTCCTTTTCAAGGAAGTCTCCATACCTTGCAACAAATACTTTGTTTTCAGGTGGGTAATAAAAGTAGTATCCCATAGTTTCCTTAGGGTATCCTATGAAGATGCACTTCACAGATCTTTGTTGGAGTTTTTCTGCTGAGTCACGTTTAACATACGCCTCACAACCCCAGACCTTAAGATAAGACAAGTTAGGAGCTTTTCCAGTACATAACTCATATGGTGTCTTATCAACCTTCCTTGTTGGAACCATATTTAGAATGCGAACTGCAGATTCTAAGGCATAATCCCAAAATGAAAAAGGAAGAGTTGTTAGATTATACATAGATCGTATCATGTCTTGCAATGTATGATTCCTTCTCTCAGATACACCATTTTGTTGTGGAGTATATGGAGAAGTAAGGTGCTGCACAATTCCCTCCTTTGCTAGATAAGCTATGAACTCCTGACTCAGGTATTCACCACCTCTATCGGATCGAAGAGCTTTAATCTTCTTTCCAAGTTGCAACTCTACTTCTGCTTTAAACACTTTGAATGTTTCAAATACCTCATGTTTATGTTTAAGTAAATAAACATAACCATAACAGCTGTAATCATCCGTAAATGTTAAGAAGTAGCTTGCACCTCTCCTTGACACATGTCTAAGTGGTCCACACACATCTGTGTGAATAAGACCAAGTAGATCATTAGCCCTTTCAATCCTATTTTTAAAGAGTTTCATAGTCATCTTCCCAGCAATGCAAGATTCTCATTTATCATATGATTCATCATTGATCTTTTCTAAAAGCCCATCATGTTGCAGCTTTTTCATGCGATCTTTGCCAATGTGAGCAAGTCGACAATGCCAAAGATAAGACGAATCCAGACCTTTCTTGATTCTCTTATTGTTGATGCTATACATTGAATTATTTATAACAAAAGCATTATCATTATTATTCATATCAATTTCAAATACACCATTCACAGCAATAGCATTAAAATAAAAAAACATCATTTAAAGAAACTGAAATGCCATTGCTAGAAATAGTATGATGGAAACCAAGGTTTAACAAACATGAAAATGAAATTACACCTCTAACAATTGACGGTGCATAATGACAATTATTTAAAGATAGTACTAAGCCCGAAGGCAACACTAAATTAAAAACTCCTATAGCTTCAACTCCTGCATGCGCTCCGTTACCAACGTGCAAGAATTGTTGTCCATAGGCCAGCTTTCTCTCAACTCTAAACCCCTGCAAGGTATTGCAAATATGAATGCCACATCCCGTATCATATACCCATGAATTCAATTTAGGAGTAAGAGTGAATAATTCAATCATAAAGAACGCACCTGAAGTAATGGGTTTACCAGCTTCATTACCCTGCTTCTTCTGTCGCAAGTCATGAATGTAGAGAGGACAATTGCGCTTCCAATGGCCCTTTTCATGACAGTGGTGACAAGCCTGATCCTTCTTGTTTGGAGGATTTGTCTTGTTCTGCTTAGGCTGATGCTGTTTCATCTTGGGTTGTGGTTGATAGGCCATGACCTGCTTGCCTTTATCACCTTTACCTTTGCCTTTGTTCACATGCGATTTCTTCTGGATTCTCCCCCCATGAATTGCCAACACTTGTGGGGTAGGAGCCTTGACCTTGGCTGGTAGACTTTTCTCATAATCAACAAGCAATGCGAGTAATTCTGAGATTGTCTTCCCCGAGCAGTGCATGTTGTAATTCTGCACAAAACCAGGAAAATCCCTGTTAAGGGACCTGTTGATCAAGTGCACTTGCACATTGTCGGGGTAACCAAAACCAATTCTGTGAAGTTGATCAAACGAATCTTTCATCTCATCCACATAATCAGCTACTGGTTTACCATCACCATGCTTGCAGTTGTGTAGCTTGTCAAGTTCATCATACAATTCAACTGCAGGTTGTTTCTCATAAGACTGCTTAAGCATCTCAAGCATAGATTTAGGAGAAAAGTACTCATACTTCTTTTGTAACTGAGCACTCATGCTAGTGAGCATTAAACAAGCAACCTCATTAAACTTAGCATTAGTCACCTTCCAAGCTGCCTTTGCTTCTGGTGTTGCAGTAGCAGCAGGTTCAGCTGGGCATTCCTCGGTCAAGTAGTCTAGCTTTCCGGACGCCCTCAAGACAATTCTGAGCAAACGGTGCCAGTCATTGAAATTCTTTCCAGTCAGTTTGTCTCTCTCAAGATGACTCTTGAAAGCAGAAATCACAGTTTGGTTATCGGGTTGAGCCATATCTACAGATAAAGTTCAAATATTAGTATTTTCGATAATTAATATCTTCAAGAAAAATAAAATACCCAAGGCTATATTCATATAACCAACTAATTTTCTTGAAAATCTAGGATCCAACTTTACATAGATTCCACCACATCAGTTGATCTGCTAGTGGTGAAAGTATAAAAGTTGGTAATCTGTCGAACAATAATTGGCAAACAAGATTTCCAATTCCTAGATCATTATGGGATTTACATCAAATTGATTCATCAATTTGCCTTGTAAGCATGTTTCATCCCATCTCATGCCTTCAGTTCTAGGTCTCACGCACAACTTAATTAAGTCGTCTACCTTAGAAACTATAAAATTACAATTATGGTCTCACGCGTTAAAAGAATTTTACCTTGTTATAGTAATTTAGCCTAGGTCTCACGTTTACTAAATTAAAATTCCAAGTGTTCCTTATAGATAGATGGCATGTAACTTAAATTATTAAGGGTATTAATTTTGATATGTCAATCAAAATATGTACAAAGATGCATGCACTCATCTTTATAGCATAAGTTTTCATAAAAACTTTTTATATCCAATTAGTGAAATTAATACACAAAGTTTTACTTGAGGTTTATACCAAAACCCTAAGATGACTTTCTACAATTATGATATTAAAAGTAATTCGTTTAAGACATATTCAAGATTGTGATAACCAAGGCAGACTCTAAGGCTCTTTTCTAAGCCTTCAAATCACGGTTATGAATATCATCCTAAAGGACTTAATTTTAAAAGCATATTTATACAAAACATCAATCAAGCAAAAGTTTATGGATTCAATCTCAAAATTATGTAATAAAGTATGAATTTTGCTAGTCTCGCCTGGGAGCTGATTACCGTGCGAATCGAACCACTAGCGGCACTTAAGACCTTGCAAGATTCTTACTTTATCACATAGGGTTTCACCATTATTAGTCCGTATTATTTTCTTTATAAAAACAACCCTTTTATTGCTTACAACAAGTCAAATTAAAACAATAAAACAAGTATCAAAGAAAATCAAAACAACCAATAATAAATAAGTGAAACAATTAGCCACATGCAATCCGTATTAGAAAAGATCCTAATAAAATCAATTCTAGGTATAATAATGCATGTAATCAACTAAGGCCTTCTCCTCTTGATGGAGGAGAGTCACATACATTGACGAATCAATTGCGTAGGCCAAAGCTAATAAACACACCACATAGCATATATGAATCGATTTCTAATATGTATTGGAGTCTTCCCCAATTTTAGATCTATCTAAAACATGAGATAAAAAAAAAAAGATCCATGACTAAGCTGCATGTAAGTCACGGATTAAAACCTAACAATTTGCACATAGGTCACAAGATACGTTCAATTAACAGGTAAATGACCTAGGGTTTCTAGTGATTACAAATAATCCAAGAAAACCACAAAACCCTAATTAGGGTTTCATGGAAAAATCGACCCCCCCCCCCATAATTAGGGTTAGGGTTTCGAATTTAATTTTAAAAAAAATAAGGAAAACCCTAGATCAAAAACATGTATCTAAAACAATTAAAGATCCGATTTTTATTACGTTTTAGTAATCAATTACATGTTATACATGGCTCGTGATGCCACTGTTAGTGTTTAACAATTAAATAGCACATATTGCGGAAGCTAGGATCAAGTATAACACATAATTATTAACTAAAACATAAATAGTAAACGTACCCGATGCACTTCAAATTAACCTTGATTCTTGTACAAATAGATCAATGATAAACACCTTACCGTTTTGTTTATCGATCTCTTGATAATTACTAAAGTAAGTAATTACCTCGTTCTTGTACACACAAACTACCAACGAATAAAGGTTTGATGCAAGTAAACAAAACACTTAATTTTGCTTTAGAAAAAATCGATCCAAGAACCCTTGGAGGGGGTTGGACGATCGGCCAAGAAAGAAAGGAGGCAAAGGAAAACTTTAGGGTTTGTGTGTGTGCACAAAAGATGTGAAACCCTAACCCTTGGCCTTGTATTTATAGTATAGTAATCTTGGGGAGCAAGCAAGACATGGGTCGACACCCATGGGCCTTGGATCGACCGGCCATGCACCCACATGGGTGTTCCGGATCCTTCTTGCTTTCCAAATTACATTCTAGTCCTTTTTTTTTTCGTTACTAATGATAGTTAGTCCATACGGTTAATAACTAACGACCATTTAGTCCATTAAGTGTTTATATATATATATATATATATATATATATATATACGATACATTTAACATATATATATTTATTATACATTATTCTTGTTTGTAAAGTGTGCAATCCTGAGGTTTCGGGTTCGATACTAGACATTTACATATTAATGTTTATAGGTAACATTTAACAGATTGTTAGCATTTTAAAACAGTTTATATGTTTTTAGAAATATACGGAAATTTTAACAATTTTCTGCATGTATAGCTAAGTATTCTATCCGTCAACTTGTTATTAATAAAATACCTTTGCAAGCTTATCATAGTATAATTATTTTTTTTCTTCTTATTTTGGTTTCAAATTTTTGTTGGCAGTTTAAACATGGTCCTATTATGAGCTAAGCCAGTCTTGAGTCTTGATCCTATTATGAGCCGAGTCAAACATGATCCTTTTCTGTTTAGGCAAAAACATAAATAGGCAAACTAACATTTTCTTGTTGTTTTCAAGTTGAATGTTTAAAGAACTAAGAAATATACAAAAACCATGTAAAAAAGTGGTAATTTAAAGTACTAAAAGCAGACGAGGCACTGAAAAACTATCACCAAGTTTGCTCTCCCACACTTTCTTGCATTCAGGAGACTGCGGTGAGGCCTCTAAGACATTACTAGATTTTGTGATACGAGTAACTGTAACAGAAGTATCCAGATACTCCCTCACTTGTGTTATAATCTTCTCATCCTCTACGGTCCACACATGCACCCAATAGGTTTTTCGCCTCTCATGAATATGGTAGCCCTCAGCCACCACCATCGAGCCAATACTAACAACAACAAGAGGCTCATAAGAGTCATTATCATCAAAATTACGTGTACCGGTTAGCACTTGCATCAGGTTGTATTTATGAGCAGGTGGGCCGTGGAACCACCAGTCGATATCTTGAGCTAGGAGGCGGTGAACCGTGTCGGTGTCATGGGCAGACAATGCCTTGTAGAAGTCACAAATGATGTTCTTGTTGGCTCCTTCCATTTTTATGTCTTTGGTTGAAGAGATGGAATTTGGTGTTTATATAAGAGTTTGGTGTTACAAATAGAAGACAAACTTTTTAATCGTGAGAATATTATCTACGTGATTAAATACAATTGAGAAGAAATAGAAACGTACTCGACCAGTAACATCATATTTTTTTCCATTTTTTGTAACTATGTGTCATGTTCAAAGTGAACAAAAAAAGGGCTAAAATTTACATTGACTGAAGAATAACGACCATTATTCTTTTTGTAATTCTATTTGTCACATACTAACTACTTGTTTTCATTGAAGAAAAGACTTTTTATTTTAAAAAATCTTCATTTACTCATTCTGATAACTTATTACTCAGCTTTTTATAAGTTTTTCCTTGACATTCTTTTGATCACATAATAAACCCCGTTTTCATTGACGAATTTCCACAAGTACAATTGTACTTACCTCTAGTACACCAAAAATTTCTTTTTTCTTCAAATGCCCCAAGGGAGATGGTCACTCAAGTATCTTAGGCGGATATCAAAGAATAGTGTCAAGTGTTCCTATGTGTGTCCCTACCAAGTATTATCCAAGTACTAGTTTATACATGTACTTTCTTGAGCGACTGGACCCACTAGTTCTTGAGCGACTTCCATTTTTTTTTTTTTTTTTTTTTTTTAATTTGTGAACTACATTTTTGGTCTTTGTGATTTGCTTGATATTTCATTTTTAGCACGACACTTTCTTTTTCTTTTATAACTACAAACATATTATAATAACACACCAAGTAATTCACTTTCTTTTTCTTTTATAACTAAATTATTTGGCACAAATTTGAACACAATGTATATATCTGCTTTCAATTCGTCCTAGATAAATCTAATTTGGCACATTGTATAATGCAATTTTTACAAGTCAAAAACGTTATTAGGAGCGGAAATATGGGACTATATGGTGACACACAGTACTTCGATCTATACACCCACAAAATATCTTCTTGGATTGAAACTCAAGACACCATATGTCACGTTAACCTCAGCTCACTCCGCACGAGCACAGAGCATTCAATTCCTTTTCAGAACTTATCAAATTCCACACCCAATCTCAAGTGAAAAGGAGGGGACCACCTTTTATTTATTCCTTTGCTCCCACATAGATTGTTACATATGATTATCAGTAACATGCTCACTTTGACTTTCTATTATTGATACTAGTATAATTGCATTTTGAACTGCAATTATAATCAAGATTGGAGTGGTGGCTCTCGGTGGTGGTGGCAGGGGCCGGTGTTGGCGTGTGGTAGCGAGTGGGTGGTACGAGGGAACTCGGGATAACCCGATCTACGTTTTGGTGTAAAAAAAATATTTCTGGCCGGAAAATTATTCCGGTCGCCGGAATCTCACCGGAGAAGACGACCAGAGGGGGTCACCGGCGGTGTAGAGAGAGAAAGGAGAGGTATGCGTGTTTTTATGAGAGAGATGAAAGAAATAAGAAAAATAAAAAGATTGATAGTGTTTATGTATTTATGTTTGTGATTTTGAAAAGTTGGATAAAAATGAAATACCAACCAAACAAAAATGACCAAAAATGTAATTAATACTTTTTTTACAAAAAGATAAAATAGTCAAGTCGTCTAAGAAATGGGGTGCCAGTCGCTCAAAAACTACATACGATAAGATGTATCATGAAGGTACATGGTGGGGACACCATTAGGGACAACTGTCACATTATAATGCATTTCGCCCAAGTTTTTTGAGCAACCTTCGCCTCTGGGGCATTTGAAGAAAAAAAAAAAAAAACTTTTTAGATTACAAGGGGTAAGTACATTATACTTTTGGGATACATAGAGAATATTCCCTTAAGTTACACGCTATGTGAAGAACTTAAGTTAAATTTGTATAGGTTCTATCATAAAATGATTAAATTAAACATGTATAAATTAAATTAACAAAATTATTAACTGATTTTGAAATGGCAATTTTAACTATCTCACAATATTTGATTGGGAACCTTCACATATAAAATGAGATATCATTGGTACACAAGCCCTTTGGTTATTACTACGTAATTGGTTTATTAAATTAAGTTCATCAATCAAGATGTTTGTTTCAGTTGACTTTCCATCTTACAGTTGCATCGACCGATCATCGCGAGAATGAGTGCTTGGTGTTATCTCAGATTAATCTTAAAAAAAAGTAAAAAGAAAAAGACAATATAAGCCAATAGGCAGAAAGAGACTAACGAGTAAACATACAAGTATACAACAAACAAAGTATAAAGCTCAAAGATTGAGCCTGAAAAATATATACAAAAGGAAACAAAAACCAAGAGTAACTCCACATGTATCGGGGACAAAGTTCCTTTTTAAAAAAAAAAAAAAAAAAAAAAAAAAAAAAAAAAAAAAAAAAGTTACTCAATGTGTTGTATCTAGATGATGCATCATGACGGTCATAATTAGCCTCTTTAATAGACAATGTGTGAATTAGTTTATTCCTCCAAGCCCAAAACATACCAAGTAAAAGCCAAATAACCGCATGTGAAATTTTAGACTTTCTTTTATAGAAAAAAAAAAAAAAAAAAAAAAAAAAAAAAAAAAAAAAAAATCTAGTGAAAGGTTAAATGAAGGAGGAACCTTCCACCAACTCCAAATCTTAACTATGTAATCTTGATTTTCGGGCAAGTATCGAAACAATGGTCCCTAGTCTCCACATTACCGTCACATAAAGTACAAGAAGAATTATGAATTTGAATGCCCCGTCTAGATAGCTTAAATCGAGTGGGAAGACTATCTAAAAAACCAACCAAACACATATGAATTACTTTATGAGGAACCCACAAATTCCATGAAAATAATTGATCTACATCATTGGTATTGAAATCAATAATCTTTTTATCAATAGCTTTTCTTATCAATAGAATTACAGAAAACGAGATAAATCTCCTCATAAAGACACCTGACTGTTCTAAAGACCATACCTAATTATCATCTTTAGAAGGAGTTCAAACCAGCCTATCAAGAAGATTTAAGAGCATTGGAACCTCCCCGTTCATCTGCCAGAGGGTTGTCGTTGCCAAGCCCAATTCGATTGCCAATATACATCAACAAAGATCCAATGGTATGAAACTAAGCAAGAACTATACTGCTAGAGAGCAAATAAGCGAGGAAAACGACATCTTAATTAAAGGCCATGCTCACTAATCCATTTGTCATACCAAAAGAACGTTTTCCTTTCGTTGAATATTTTTATAACTATAAGGTTATTGAGAGAGGGATCTAGTTGTTTAAAGTTCAAACAACAGTCCATAATGCTTCAACAAGGGCCTCTTTTAGAAAAAAGTAGCAACATTAGAATTAAAATCTTCACTCGAACCATAAATCTCAATGATAACTTTTCTTCATAAAGCATCATTCTCATTGATGAAACGCCATTTTCATTTCCCGAAAGAGCAATGTTTTCATCTTCTTTCATACCCCAAACAATCCTCTTTTAATTGATTCTTGATGAGATATAACTACCTTTGGAGCCTTAAATAAAGAAAGAAAATATAAAAGCAAGCTATTGAGAACCGATTTCACAAGAGTGAGTCTCTCCTAATAGAGAGCAGATTTGCCTTCCAAGATGAAAGCCACTTTGTAAATGTCTTAGCAATATCGGCCCACACACCAATGTTATTAATATTTCTACCCACAAGGAGTCTAGATAATAAAACGGCAACGAATCATGAGAAAAATTACATCCCTTGCAGTATTCACAACTTCCTCCTCAAAGACCCTGATGCCATACAGACGACTTTTAAGCAGATTTCTCTTAAAACCTAAAACATCGTGGAAACAATTAAGGATATGTAGCAAGTGGATCATATTTGATTTAGACCATTCTTCAAAAAAATCAAAGTGTCATCCGCATATTTGAGAAGAGATATATTAGCACAATCTTCGGCGAGAGGGAGAGACCTTTAAAGATCCCTTTATTTGCAAGCTTCAATTATCATGACTTGTAATGCTTCTACAACAATGAGAAAAAAGAAAGGAGAGGGAGTCTCCTTGTCTAAGACCTCTTTCCAATTTAAATTCTTTGGAAGGGAACCATTAATAAAAACCGAAAATGAAGCAAATGAGAGACATGCTAAAACCCATTTACGCCATCTAGGACCA
Source organism: Artemisia argyi (assembly GCA_030686995.1). NCBI lineage: Eukaryota > Viridiplantae > Streptophyta > Magnoliopsida > Asterales > Asteraceae > Artemisia > Artemisia argyi. The sequence goes on from CM060707.1 coordinate 60,371,957, forward strand.
AAACCCATATGAGACATTATAGCAATAAATACATTTTACGCTGTTGAAATATTTTTCAAAATCAACTTTAAAGTTAACTTATCCTTCTTTGCGTAATTTACAATTTCGTTAGCAATCGAACTACTATCCAATATTTGCCTCCATGTTGATGAATCAGTTTATGCAATGACCTTGCTAAGCCTTGTAGCGAGAACCTTTGATAAGACCTTATACATACATCCAATCAAGTTTTTGTGACGATAATCACCCATATCAAGCCGATCGGAATATTTTGGAATAAGGATTATAAATGAGGAATTACACCACTTTTGCCACACAACCAAAATTTTCAAAGTATTCGATAAGGGAGGTGATTTGCACACTCCCACAATTGATTAGCACACTCAAATTATGAGTGTTTTGACATTTATACCCTTACAGGGTGAAAATAAGTAAAAATGATGTGAGGGTATAAATGTCAAGACACTCATAATTTAAGTGTGCTAATCAATTATGTGAGTGTTCAAATCACCTCCCAGTCGATAAAGTTGAAGAAATCAAACCTGATGATATCCTAATATTTCTTATTATATTTGAAATTCAGCCCGGCTAGCGTGGTGTTTTTGACCCACAACAATCCTAATGGAAAAAGCAACCTCCAACATTTGAACATATTGATCGGGTTTTCTCAAATTAATTAATGGTTCGACTATTGTTTAATCTTCAAACTTTCGTCATATTTCTGAAAGATTATCTGGTGCTCATTAAAAACCGCCAAAATATCATTCGCTGTTGCCAATTTTGGCGAGTAGTTTGCTAGCTAGTTGAATTAAATACTGCGATGTTTATGTTTGTGTATCATTACTTGATTACAAGGAAATCAAATGCATTGTTAATCTATACTACATATAATAGACAAACGACTCTCTCTCCAAAAATTTCAAATGTACAAAAAATTATGAAATGTTTACAACACTTTAAAGCAAGGATTTTTCATAAGTACAACTAGCAAAGCATTACGTACAACCAAAATAAGCATAACTCGAAATTCAGACCAAAATCTTAGAATTATACATTAAATACCATTAAAAACACCCCTAAACATAATATTACAATTATTAGAACATAATGTACAAACCTCTATATATTTCCCAGCCATAAATGCAAACTTTTCCTCCAAAATCAATGGGGTGATATTTAGACTAATGTACAACCCTCTTTTTTTTTTTTTTTTTTTTGTTTCAAACATACGAAATAAATATCACCTACCCGAGAGATCTATGAGATCTTAAAACCGAACATGTTTAAATGAAGTGGGTTTGCGATTCGATAAGCAGCAAGGCGTTTAAAAGAATTCCTATGTTTTCTATTACATTAAAGTGGGTTTTTGATTCGGATAAGCAACAGAGAATTGTATGGTTTTTTTTTATTTGCAAATTGAGACCAAAAGGAAGAGGGAGGTGAATGAGTTGAGAAGAAAGAGGATGGGGGCGCAAGGGATAATATTAGGGTTTATTTGGGTGTGTATTGGACCGGGTGGCAATTTAAAGGATAATATGGGCTTATTTTTAAAAAGAATGTTCATTGTTAATTTAAAGGAATATATTGATGTTTGGGCTATAATCCCAAAACTATGTAACAATTTTTGTTGCACTTTAACTTGATAGTATTGTACAAGTATTAATGTTACTTGATTTGTCCTAAAAAAAAAAAAAAAAAAAAAAAACACTTTATCCCACTATATATTGTGCTTTGAAAAGTTCTCACTCACAAGTTAGGATACAAGTATCGTATTTTAACTTATGTGTAATATGGTATTATAAAAACTTTGGATCACATGAAATGATTGTTTACACGTGTGCTTACTATAAAATAAAATGTCTACTGAAATGGTATTAGAATAATTATTCACTATTCCTTTTACTTTTGGATGTACTCTTCATGTGTGCATCGTGATTGCATAAAAATGTTTACACTAAGGGGATGTTTGGTATGAGTGAATGGAAAGGTAAGAAACGGAATGAAGAGTATTCTATTGTTTGTTTGAGTATGAGAATGGAAACGGGGAATGGTTTTTTGATTCTCATTCAAGGTTTTGCATTCTTTAAAAAAAGTGGAGAAAGGAGGGAATCCGTAAATTCAAGGTTAAGGCATTCTTGGCGGATTCCTCATTAGAATCAGAGAACAAACTAAAATAACACGTATTAAAGGGAAAGGGTCATGTGCATGTCACAAGCAACCAAAATTTAAGAAAAACTTCCAAACGCTTACCACACTTCTTTCTCGTCACTTTGTGATGTTCCAATATTTCCAGGTCATCTTTACCCATATGTGTTTCAGATCATATCTTCAATTCCTAAAATCATACTCTTTATTTTATCTTTGATTTTTAGCATGTGAAGGATAAATTTAAAACATGTTTTTCCTGTCATAACTGTGTGCGGACCAAGTGTTTGATAACTTGCCTGTGAAGAAACACAATATGTGTTGAAACAAATACAACTGTCGAGCTTGACTTAAATTTTGACTAAGCATTCAAACTAAAATCACATCAGTTTTTCCATTTTCCATTTTACTCAACAAAGTGAGCTAAATACTTTTCTAACATATTAAGAAAAGAAATGTAACAACTTAAGATTTTAATATAAAAGCTTCAATGTATGAACTAATAAAAAAACTTGTAGATCTGATTTTAAAATTGCAAGTAGCATATTGGGTAGAAATATGATAAGAAATGTGAAACTTGATACGAGTAGTTTATAAAAGACAATCTCTTGGTTGAAAAATGATACATCGATAACAGTTACTAGTATATTTTTTAAGTTCAAATTAATAAAGACAATTGTTGTAAGGTATTGGTTAAGAAGTATCATGAGGCTAGCTAGTGATTACATTTTGATATATTAGCTTTCTCATAGTGGTACCAAACAAATGAATCAAGAATGTAACATATTTATATGTTTGATTCTCTCTTGATACCAAACAATGGAATAAAATCATCTTTTCTTGAGCCATTTTCTTTCTATGCAATTCTATTCTTTTTTGCAATTCCATTCTTTGTACCAAACAGCCCCTAAAATTGATCCTAATTCTAGAGTAGTATACTAATATTCACCATTGGCTCCTTGTGTTTACACACCATTAATTTGGTGTTGGCACACCATCGGTACTTTCATTTTCAACCATATTTTATTTCTCATAAAACTTTGAATTAAATATTCACTTAGTACTTTTGTTTTTTTTCTTTTTACAGTGACGAAACAAAAATATCACCAAAAGCACAAATAATTCTCTCCTGCAACTTTCATTTCTCTCTATTAGTTGTAACTTTTAACTAACCTCTCAAAATATTGCCACCATGTCTATCTTTTTTCTTTCTTTCTTTCTTTCTTTTTTTTTAAATCACCGATAAAAAATTGAGACCAAATTCAGATCTTCAAGATTTAACAATAAATAATCTTCAAACTACCAAAAAATTAAATCTTGAATCACATCCACAAAACAAACTTAAAAAACCAGATCTGAAAACTTAAAATCCATATTAAAAACGAAAGCTTGAATTAAAAATTCCAAAAAGTCATAACTAAAAAATGGAGGTGACTATCCGGCGGTTAAAAACAGAAATATATAACGGTGGCTATCTTCGCTTGGTGGCGTGTGACATCGACGCTGCTGATACTTTTATCATAGATGGGGTTCTGTGATGACGGGTTTTTGTGGTGGTCCGGGATGGCAGTTGCTGTGATGGTGGTTGTGGTGATGGAGGAGAAGGAGGATAAGGTGCTGTTGAAATGATGTGTATAGGGGTGAATAATCACAAAAAGTGGATAGAGAGAGAGAAAAGAAAGAAAGAAGGAGTAAAAAAGGGGAAGGGGGGACCAATCTAGATACTTCATATTTTATGTCTGATGGTGTGTAAAAGATACATCCCTTCACCATTTTCTTTTACTTTTTAGTGTACTCGATTGTCATATGTGCCTTGCAATGCATGCTATATGGTTTGATAAACATGTATCGATCTTTAGCTATGGCAATATTACCAACATTAATGTTCTACAGTAATGTTATTCGGCAAAAGAAAATGTTTAATAAAACTCTTTAAAATGGATAATAAGGTTAAGAGAATATTGGCTCTCTAATATCGTTTAACTTTCATTTATGGTTCTTTTACTATTCAAGTAGACAATGCATAACATTAACTCTGATGATTTTAGTTAAAAATTGCAAAAAATATTGATCTCCGATGATTTTAGTTATAGGGTACCCGCCGTCGCAACGCGCGGGTACCCTGCTAGTGGCTTATAAAGCATACTTGAACAGCCATCTTGTTTAAATACATTCACAAGGATTCGGCGATCTAAAGGGCTTTTAAATGCAATTAACAAAAGCAAGGGGCTAGTGTTTATTTAAAAGTGGAACGGCTAAATGTAACACTGTTTAAAAATTATAAGATAACCCCTTTGTTGCACACATGAATTTTCTTTATATAAACAGAAAAACGTATTACTTGATGATATGCACTTGTCCATTAAATAATCAAGGTAAAGAACTTGCTGCATACATGATAATATATTGTAAATTTTAGCTTTATCAAATATCTTTGGCCAATAAGTCCATTAATTAGTGCAAAATAGCTTATTGTACATCAACTTGAAGTGTACGTGTTATGTCCACTGATAGAGAAGTCTTTTAATAATGTGTTAGTATTCGATCGACATCAACTTGAAGTATTTGTTTAGTTTGTGTCTTAGTCGAGTAGTACACTAGTACTAGGATTATCATTAGAGGTTTGTTTGAGTTGCTCGAGTCCCAAGCATACTCTGTGTTCTTTTGTTTTTGGTCACAGCCAACATTAGACTTCTAGGAGAATTAGGAGTCGGGTTTACTTACCCCTCATTCTCGATAATAGAGATGAGGGGGTGAGGGGTCCTGTACATCATTCTTTCAAGCTTAATCAATCATTCGGTTAAGGGTAATTATCATCTTGTGCTTTACTTTTTGCCGCTGGTGTGTGTGTTTCTTTGTTCGATCGCGATATATTTTGCTCTAGTATCCAGGTTGTTAGTCGATCGGATACTAACATAATGAAATCTTGTGACCAAAATATGTATAGCCAAACCATTATATTAGGACATCACTAACAGATGTTTCTGGGTGCTAAAGTTTGTCACAAGTTTGACTACTAGCTAGTGATAACCAATTTTAGTCGAACACATAAATAATTAAACAACCTTTGATAAATTAAGTAAAGTTATATAATGCATGTAAAAATGACAGAGACAAGATTACATGATTGGTCATCTCATCTTGTATAATCTAATAAACTCAAACAACTAGAAGAAGACTAGGTACCGAAGCATTATCAGCAAGTTTGCTCTCCCACTTGTTCTTGCATTTTGTGATTTGAGTAACTGTAACAGAGGTATCAAGATACTCCTTAACTTCTGTTATATTCTTCCCATTCTCCACAGTCCAAACATGGACCCAATAAGTTTTCCGGTTCTCATGAATATGGTATCCCTCTGCCACCACTACCGACCCAATGCTCACAACAACAAGAGGGTCATAAGAGTCGGTCTCGTTAAAAACACATCTACCGGTGAGGAGTTGCATAAGGTTGTATTTATGAGCGGGTGGGCCGTGAAACCACCAATCGATATCTTGAGCTAGAAGATGGTGCACCATTTTAGTGTCGCGGGCAGCCAATGCCTTGTAGAAGTCACACACGATGTTCTTGTTAATTCCTTCCATTTTTATGAATTAGATCGTTGAAATTCTGTGTTTATATAAGAGTTTGGTCAGCCCATATAAATTAAGAAGAAAGTACGAGTTATGAGGTCCAAATTAAATGGACAAAAGAAAGGCTAAATCACTTTGACTCAAGAATAACGACCATCTTATTTTCCATTGTTGAATTCTAATAACTTACCAGATACGTTCTAACACATTTAGATTTATTAAAAATAAAAAGTACCATTTGAATTTTTTGACCCTTCAGCTAGAAATAAAAATGGTTAAACATGCAACTAACAGTTTTTAGCCGATAGTATATGTTCTAATCCAACTTTACATTATGCCTTTTTGTCAAATTCTTGTAAGATAATATTCTGGACTACTATAAGCAGGGACGGAACCAAGTCGGATCCCGGGACACCCATGAATTTTTACGACATAGTGTTAATTTTTATAAAAAAAAAACTCAATTTTTCTTAAATGCACCAGGTCCAAAAGCTTTGTATTTATAGTCTTGTTTAGTTTTTTAAATGCACCGGGTGAGTATACGTTTATTAGACATGTATATTGAAGCCTTTGAGCTTTGTGTTTGATTAATAGGCTTAGCCCATAGTATGTTTGGTTTCTAGAATAGTCCTCAAGGATTATATATTGTAATGATCGTTAATCAATAAGGAAGCCAAATCATTAATCTAACATGATATCACAGCTAAATCGATCCTCTCTTAATTCTCTTTTCTCCTTATCTCCGCTCTATCTTTCACCCTCTATCTCAATAAAAACAAAGAGCATTGATTGACATGCCTAATTCGTGTGGCTAATTATATGCCTAATCTTATGTGGCATTATTCCATTGGTGACAGTAGATGGACCCATCTCATCACAAACTAATAGAACACTTTCACATCCTTTTAGGCATAAAATTAGTCACAAATTTAGACACCCCAATCATTTTTCAAAAACAAAACCCTAAGAGCATCTACAATGGGTAAACCAACTAAAAGCTTTTTACCATTGTAAAAAGCTATTTAAAAGGGTTTTTTGCATTGCATAAAAGACTTTTTGAATAGCTTTTTAACAAAGACTTTGTAAACTAAAAGTCTTTGCAAAAAGCTCTAGTCACTAAATAAGTTAAGCATTAAATGCATTAAATGCAAAAAGCCTTTTAAGATTTTTCCATTGTTGATGCTCTAATAAAATTTTGTTCCATTTCTCTTCCGCACAAAATCAACCATCGATATTAGTTTTCTTTAGCCAACAATTGGAAATCAACCACTGATATTAATTTTCTTTAGCAAACAATTGTTGACCACTTTTTGTCTCATTTGATTACTATCAAGAAGAGTGCGTCATTGTTAGCATCATTGATTTATAGTTTATCATTCAATATTTGTTGGTATCATCTTGCTTCTAGTGCTGGGTCCATGGCAGGAACATATCACAAGCTGGGAATCAAAAATAGAATAAAAAATGGCTTTAATAATCATCTTGGGAATCATATAAATAGATGTGTGGTTAGTGGACCCATGCCATCCGTGTTTGCGACTGCTGATACGGTTCTTCCAAATGTTTTTAGCACCATGGTTATACAGGATCCGATATGGAATATGGATACAGGTGCCTCTTCTCATCTTAACTCACATTCAAGTAATTTAAGTAACGTTTATAGTACATGTTTATATCTATCTGTTTGTGTTGGTGATGGGAAAATCATACCCGTCACTAATACTGGTCATAGCATCTTACCTACTCTTAATCGTCCTTTACACTTACATAACGTTCTTGTTACCCCTAACATCATCAAAAATCTAATTTTTGTTCGTCAATTTACTAGAGATAATAACTATACTGTTGGATTTGATGCCTTTGGGTTCTCGGTGAAGGATTTCTTGACCCGTCATATTCTCTTGAGATGTGATAGTTCGGGAGATCTCTATCCGGTTACCCAGCCTTCTCCTATCCCTCATGCTTTGCTTTCTGTTAGTCCCACTACATGTCACCAACGTCTCGGACATCCCGGGGAAGAAGTGCTACGCTCGCTTGTTTCTCATCAGTTTATTTCCTGTAATAAAGAAAAGTCTCCACATGTTTGTCATGCTTGTCAGCTTGGCAAACATGTGAGACTTCCATTTTCTAGTTCGAATTCTATTGTTACTCGTTGTTTTGAGATTGTTCACTCAGATATTTAGATTTCTCCTATTGTTAGCTCTGGTGGTTTCAAATATTATGTGTTATTTCTTGATCATTATTCTCATTACTTGTGGATTTATCCTTTACGTACAAAATCTGATGTTTTTCAAAAGTTGTTACACTTTCGTTCTTATGTAAATAATCAATTTAAGTGTGATATTGCGGCTTTTCAGTGTGACCATGGTGGTGAGTTCGATAACACCAACCTCATTGACTTGTTTGTTCATAATGGCATTCAAGTTCGGTTCTCTTGCCCGAAAACCTCCCAACAAAATGGAAAGTCAGAACGGATGATACGCACCATTAATAATGTTATTCGCACCCTTCTTTTCCAAGCTCACCTTCCACCTACATTTTGGGTTGAGGCATTACATATGGCCGCTTACTAAATATCCTTCCCTCATCCGCCATTCAAAATGAAATACCTTGTACAAAATTGTTTAACAAACAACCCGACTACTCACGTCTTCGTATTTTTGGTTGTCTTTGTTACCGACACCTATATTCACCTCACAAACTTGCACCTCGCGCTACCCCTTGCATTTTTTTGGGATATCCCGCATATCATCGTGGATATCGATGCCTTGACCTATCCACAAACAAAATCATCCTCTCTCGCCATGTCACATTTGATGAACTCCAATTCCCATATAGCTCCATAACAACATCAAACCCACCGTCATACACTTTTCTTGACCCTACACCTTCTCTTATTACCCATCATATTCTAAGTAACCCCGCTCCGCTCCCTACTACTCCAACTGAGCCCTTAACCACCTCTCATAACACAACATCCGAGCCCATTTCCACTGCGGCCCAATCGAACCTAGGCCCAACACCACTTACCCCTCTTACCCAACAAACCCCTCCACCACTTAATCCATCCATGACCCAACCTACATCGGCTCAATCTCCGAACCCCATTTCACCCTCTATAGCCCAACCCACTATGGCCTCTAACACTCCTACCCGTACTCATCCTATGGTTACACGTGCCCAAGTTGGCACAGTTAAGCCCAATCCTCGTTTTCATGGTCATGTCACTCATATTTCTCCCCTTCCTAAGTCTCTGTGTATTGCCTTATCTAATCCTAACTGGAGAGATGCTATGTACGATAAATATAATGCATTGATTAGAAATGGTACTTGGATTCTTGTCCCAAAACCACCTAATGTTAATGTGGTTCGGTCTATGTGGTTGTTTCGGCATAAATATCATCCCGATGGTTCTTTAAGCATGTATAAGGCTCGTCTCGTGGCTAAGGAAAGTAGCCAACAATTTGGTGTTGATTGTGATGATACATTTAGTCCGGTTGTTAAACCGGCTACTATTCGTACTGTTCTCAGTCTTGCATTATCTAGGAATTGGCCTATTCACCAACTTGATGTTAAGAATGCATTTCTTAAAGGTTATCTATCTGAGACTGTTTATATGTATCAGCCTCCGGGGTTTGTGGATTCCAGGTTTCCACATCATGTTTGTCAATTGCATAGGTCGTTATATGGATTGAAACAAGCTCATCATGCTTGGCTTCAACATTTTGCAGGTTATGCTCTACGGGTTTGCTTCTCGTCGAGTCGATGTGACTCGTCCCTATTTATCTATAGGCATGGTGCTGAGGTTGCATATTTGTTGATCAATGTTGATGATATTATATTGACAGCTTCCTCTACAGCTTTACTTCAGCGTATTATTGCTTCACTGCATAGAGAGTTTGATATGACTGATTTGGGGGCTCTTAATTATTTTTTGGGTATTTCTGTTACACGTAACTCTAAAGGCATGTTTCTCTCAGAGAAGACATATGCCTTGGAGCTTTTGAACAGGGCACGCATGGCTACATGTAACCCCACTCGGACACCGGTTGACATGGAATCCAAGCTTAGTTCAGATGGGGATCCTGTTTCTGACCCGACTATATATCGTAGTCTTGCAGGTGGTTTGCAATACTTGAAATTTACTCGTCCAGATATATCTTATACAGTGCAGCAGGTGTGTCTTCATATGCATGATCCTAGAGAGCCTCATTTTGCAGCTCTCAAGCGAGTTCTACGTTATGTTCGTGGTACGTTAGACTTTGGTCTCCAAATTTATGCCTCTCCTACGGGTTTTCTCGTTGCTTATTCTGATGCTGATTGGGCTGGTTGTCCTACCACTAGACATTCTACTTCTAGTTACTGTGTTTTCTTAGGAGATAATATCCTCTCGTGGTCATCCAAACGCCAACATACACTCTCTAGATCGAGTGCTGAGGCAGAATATAGAGGCGTTGCTAATGTTGTTGCAGAAACAACGTGGCTTCGTAATCTTCTTCTTGAGCTTCATACACCATTATTATATGCCACCCTTGTCTATTGTGACAATGTTAGTGCTATTTACTTGACAGCTAATACGGTTCAACATCAACGGACTAAACACATTGAGATTGATATTCATTTTGTTCATGATATGGTTGCTCGAGGACAAGTTCGTGTGCTTCATGTGCCCTCACGTTATCAGTATGCTGATATTTTCACTAAGGGTTTACCGACTGCGCTATTTGAAGAATTCGTGCCAGTTTGAGTGTTCAGTCATCTCCCGCTCAAACTGCGGGGGAGTATTAGACATGTATATTGAAGCCTTTGGGCTTTGTGTTTGATTAATAGACTTAGCCCATAGTATGTTTGGTTTCTAGAATAGTCCTCAAGGATTATATATTGTAATGATCGTTAATCAATAAGGAAGCTAAATCATTAATCTAACAACGTTCTGGTTCCGTCCCTAACTATAAGAAAGCAATTTTTATATGTGTAAATAATACTTTGAGTTAAAAATGTTTAGCACGTTTAAAAAGAAGAGTAGCAAGAGTCATGATGCTAACTGATACATTCAATACTAATATTTCAAAACGCTTTATGGCCAATCTGTTAAATACTAAAACATCTGTTTGTTAAAGCACTACAATAAAAGTCGATATGAGTCTAATACACCAACGTGTATAAGTTTCTTTATGCTCAGGATGCATCTATGATCAGAACCTACGTGAGTCGTAGATTAGATACTTCTAAAATTAAGATTGTTGTGACCTCAAATAAGACAAAGAAATACATCATGTTAGTCGGAGGGAGTGCAAAGATAGACCCTGTGAACCGGATCCGACATGAGAATAATTTATCGGATTATGAGTTGAATGCGTTTACGCTACAATAATTTCATATAACACTTAATTAAAGTGAATTACTACCACTTTTCTAATATCATTACGATGACGAAACATGATCACTATGATCCAACTTTTAAACTACGTAAGTCAAATATGAAAGTATTGCCTAACTAAGCAAACGTTATCACATCCAATACTATACTGGTGTTTCATATAACACTTACTTAAAATTAATAGGAAGATAGACAAAATTAAAAGAAGAATTAACACAATTTTTCACCATTTCATTCTCTTTCTTACAATATTCCTCAAAAAAAATGAATAACGATGAATAATGTAAGTGTAGTTATTGACTATGTTACGAATCATAACAGAAGTCGAAACATGATTACTAGGATCCAACTTCAATATCTCGCGATGATCAATGTTAACAGGTGAATTTTAACATATCATGACGAATGTAAATTGGTGAACATTAATGTATCGTGATGAATGCTAACCGGAAAATACTCTTTTGATGGACTGCTAATTGGAAAATACTCTTTTGATGAACTACACCAAGCTTATGGATATGTGTTATGTTATTAAGACCCCTATGATGTAACGATAGGGGTTTTGGTCAAAATATACAAACCGCGATGCATACCGTACAAACTCGCAATGCACATGGCCCCACGAAACACCCCCTACAGGAGGGTCCGTATAAACTCCCCCTATGTGGAGAATCTTGTCTGACGTTTGATCATACTAAATTCGAGCGAATAAATCTGGATAGATTTTCTGAGACAATAGAACCCATGACGAAAACAGTATGTCTTTTTCTTCTGGGGATTTGATAAATATTGAAGAAAAACAAAAGATACATTGGGACAAACTGAACAGCAAATTCTTTATGCAAAAGCTGGATAGATCTTCTGGCTAAAAGAACATTATGACATATGTGTCTCGTTTTAGTGAATTTGTAGTGGACGGGGTGTTGTGGGAAATTGAAGAACATGTGCCCGAGCTTTCTGAACTGATCCGATCGGGTTTTATGGTGGAGTTTTCTGGTGGACCAATTCGAGAACGTTTACCATCAAAGCCCCAAGGGACTAAAAACGATTTAAGTTGTAATTAAGCATGACTCGATCACTTGAATAGTTTCGAATGTCATTAAACTTGCTCATTAGCACCGATACTTTTGTATTTGACTCGACTAGCATGTTTTTATTTAAACTATTATTATATCATTAATTATTAATTAATATTTTTAATCTACAATTTTATTAAATACATTAATTTTAAAAATGTATATACAAAATTATGAAAATACTTTTAGCGATGACACGTGTCGGGATATAAGTCGGAGGAAGTATGTCGAGTCCGACAAGGGACATTTCAATCAGCATGATTATGTTAGCTTATGTCATAAGAGGAGAGGGAGTGGGTGAGTGAAGGCTGCGGGGAGGGTGGAACCCCGCACGGGAACACCGCCGTCTCGCGGGGAACCACGCACGGGGAGGCAAAATGCGGGGGAATTTCACGCATACGGGGAGAAAAGAGAGAGACGTTGGAGTGGGTTGAAAAGAGCCATTTTGATCTCAACGGCTATTTTTTTTTTTTTTTTTTTTTTTTTTTATACCAGCACAACCAAAGGAAAAAAACACAAAAAAAAAAAAAAAAAAAAAACACAAAAAAAAACACAAAAAAAAAAAAAAAAAAAAACATTCCTTCTTCCTTCCCCTTGCTGCTGCAATTCGAAAGCAAAAAAAAACACAATCTCATTCAAAAAATATGGAACGTGGTAAAAATAGAGATCCAAGAAAAGGTACTCGTGGATCGAGAGGCGCAATTCGTCCTCGGATTCAATCACAACCCGGTCCCAAACCATCGTCTCTAGCACAACCTTATCACCCCCAAATGTATCCTCAATCTCCACAAATTTTTTTCTCCCAACAACAACCCCTCCCGCAAATTCCCACAAACTTCGACCCGTTTGAGTCGAACTATACTCAACAATCTCCACCGCCAAATCCTAACTTCAACCCGTATGAGCCACGTTATACCCAAGAAAAAAGGCGTGAACGGGTTAGTGAACCGTTACCCATTCCATTTGATACCGATGAAGATGAAGATTTCGACAATGTTGACGTGATACCCGAGACACAACCAAATGAGTATTTCGAAGAGGAGGAAGATGTCGAAAAGGTTGTTGTAAAGAAAAAAAAAGCAAAAACTTGGACGCCCGATGAGGAGGAGGTGTTAGCTAAGTCTTGGGTTAAAATTTCGGTTGACAAAGAAGTTGGCGACCGTCAACCCAAGAAAGGATTTTGGAAGCGAATTCTAATACATTTTAGAACGCTTGTCCCAAGAACCGAACGTACTCATCATCAATTGAATTCGAAATGGAGAGATATACATCCTTTGATCGCAGCGTTCAATGGTTACTACACACAAGCGGTATATTTATATATCTTTGATTTTTTTAGTTCTAAAAACATTATATATATATATATATATATATATATATATATATATATATATATATATATATATATATATATATATATATATATATATATATTGGATATTGTTATATATTGTATATTGTTTTATAATTTTGTAGAATCGCTTGAGAGATAGTGGGTGCAACGATGTTCAAGTCCTTGAAAGAGCCAATCGTGATTTTGCGAAACATTATAAGAAAAGTTTCGCGCATTCTAAAGCGTGGCAGATTGTCAAAGATCAACCAAAGTGGAAAGAACAACCAACTTATACTCAAGAATCCACGGGATCGACCAAGAAAAGAAAGTCGTCGGATTCGAGTAGCGCTCAAACGCCGGTAAACGTCGAAGATTTCGAGTATGAGTTACCGAACCTCAACGAGAACCCAACTCCATCACGTCAACCGAAAGGCAAAAAAAAGACGACTTCAGGAGATTCAAGCTGAAGCTCGATGCGTGATGCCTTTGAAAGTTACACCTCCGAGAAGAAAATTTTATTGCAAGCGCAGTTGGAGTCTCAAAAGAAAAAAGACGACGAATATTTCAACTTTATTAACGGGGAGGTTTACAATCGTGACATGAAGTTCGTTATGGACCCGCACGACCAAATCCCGGACCCGACTTTTAAAGATTTCGTCATCAACAGGAAACGCGAGCTATGCGCCAAATACGGTTGGCCATGTGGTTTGTAGGATTTAATGTTTAAGTTTTAAGTTTTTAAATTTTAATGTAACTTTAGTTATTTTATGGTTTTTAATAATATTATGTAATGTTAATTAAATTTTAATGGAATTTTTGTTTTCAAATACATTTTTTAATAGAATTTAAAAAAAAAAAGAAAAAAGAAAAAAAGAAAAAAGAAAAAAAAAAAAAAAAAAAGTGAGTGAAGGGTGAGTGAAGGTGCCGCCTCCAAAAATGAAGTGAGTGAAGGGTGAGTGAAGGAAAAAGTAGGAGATGATGTGGCGCAAGGGGATTGGTTGTGAGTGAGTGAATGGGAGAGGAGTGAGTGATGCACTCCCCCCACCCTAATGACATCTTGTTATATTCAAAGTTATGACCAAACAATTGACGCCAAAACATTCATAATTAACAATGAATCATCAAACAACTTTTTTAAATAATATCTCCACACTTATATATGTAGCAAAATTTTTACACACACATGAGAAAGAGTGGAATCAATAATTTTGAACATTTTTAAATATGACCATTTGGCCTTTAAAATATAGAGAATTCAACTAGTTTTTTTGTAGTGCATGGTGCAAGCCAAATGAATAAAGTAATAATCTTAGATATTTGTATGAATATGTGATTTTATTATTATTATTATTATTATTATTATTATTATTATTATTATTAATCATTTATGATATTTTCCATGCATATATAGCTACTTGATCAGAGAGCTTAAGTTCCTAAATCCATGTTCTTATTTATCATTACTATACTGCCCATTTACAGATAATTGCAGCAAATGAATTTCTTAAAGGGTGCATCAAGGTTAAAGATGTCATTCGACAAGTAAGATATATGCGGAGAAGCAACTTGCTATACTTCACAATGGAATATCAATTAATATGTGAAGCCTGATAAATGATGCCGTACGAGGAAAAAAGAATCTCTTTCAGTGTCTACTAAGCATATCAAACCAACTACTTTAATATCTATTATCTTAATTAGCAAAAGATCGGTTTACTCACAAAAAATATCTACACTTTCCACTTTCCAACACATCTAGTCTTCTACATATATAGCCTCAAGCCCTCACTCAATTCGTCCAACTAACTTAGCGCTGCTTTTCTGATCACTCATTGTAGAGCCTCCCGAAATGGCCGTGGTCAAAGCGTTGGTGAATGAAAGATCGGTGGTCATATTCAGCAAAAGCTCTTATTGCTGCATGAGCCACACCATTAAGACACTAATTAGTAGTTTTGGAGCTAATCCTACTGTATATGAGCTAGATGAGCATCCAAAGGGACAACAAATAGAGAAGGAACTCAAGGAATTATTGGGGTGTAAACCAAGTGTACCAGCCGTGTTCATAGGGCAGAAGCTGATTGGGGGTGCCACCGAGATAATGACTCTTCATCTAAAGGGTCAGCTGGTGCCATTGCTCCTCAAGGCTAATGCTATATGGGTTTAGTGAAGCCTTTTCAATAACATCGAGTTTTTACAATTTTGAGTGAGAGTTATGTTAATACAGCTATAGGAGCAGTTTTATGCTTCCATATATAGTCGTTAGAGCAGGAAAGGGACAAAAGGCCTCAGATGACATGTCAAAATGATTATCAAATATAGTAAGTTTTGATAATTTAAAACATACGGAGTACTGGCTAGTTAGTATAATAAACTACATTGTTCATAATTCATGTAAATAGTATTTGTAGAAGCAATAAACTGCTCTGGATGTTCAAAGCATGTAGGTTTCTTTTGACGTGGTGAGTGACGTCGTCAATGCACCTGAAACAAAGGAGAGACACGCATTAGCCTCGTCTTGGGTTTGATCCCAAGACCAAGCTCCAGCGTGAGAGTAAGTATGGCATGTCCACGTGGGGACAACATCCAGCAATATCAGGACGAGACGGCTCACGCTTGGTCCTTAATTGGAACGGACCGTTGGATAAAAGAGATATTGAATAAGAGAGCGCTAACCTTTAACACGTGGCTAGCTCTCACCACGTCCTCCAATCACTTGAAGTGAGCACATTTTAATTTTGTTGCTAACTTGTTAGACCCGTTACCCATAGGCCATAGCAACAAATATAAGCAACACCAAAGACAGTTTGGCCGAGTGGTCTAAGGCGCTAGATTTAGGCTCTCGTCCAAAAGGGCGTGGGCTCAGTTCCCACAACTGTCAAAGTAACAAAGGAATTAAGAAAATATTAATTATTAAAAAAATGAAATTTTAACTATTGTAGCAAGTACACATCGGTTGCCAATCATTGCCTGATTGAGCTGATGTGATTTCCATTATATTATACGGTAGTTGATAATAATAAAGATCTGATCTTTTACAAAATATTCTCCCATCAAAGGGCTAATGATATGTGTTCCCTTGCTATGGTGGTTTACAGAAATGTATAAAGAAGGATGAAGATGCATGTCTAAAAATTTGTGTACCACACTTAATATTTATTTCAAGCTTACGAGGAGTCGAGGAATGAATAAAGCTACAATCTTAGAGAGGTCAAAAACAATTTTTTTTTACTCAATAACAAAGGTCTTTTGAGAGTATTGATTGTGGTTATTTGATATAAATAGGTTTATCTATAGCGAATATAGTTGGATAATATCAAAATGTTTATAAAATAATGATCTAGCAAATTTATGAAACTTTTAAAAGGGCCAGTAGATGACCTTAAATGCCTTGCTGTGATTAGAGCCGACAATTTTGACACGAAACCTGTTAACACGACACGACACGACCTGCTCTTAACAGGTTTCGTGTTTGACCTTAACAGGTTTCGTGTCTTAATAGGTCTGACCTGTTAAGATCTGTTAATTAACAGGTCTTAACAGGTCTGACCTGTTAAGACCTGTTAATATATATATATATATATATATATATATATATATATATATATATATATATATATATATATATATATATATATATATATATATATATATAATCCTTAAAATTAAAAACCCTAAAATCCTAAATTTATTCTATTATCCATTCATGTGGGTCTTTGAAATTGTATGAACTTTTGCATTATGTATCATTATGTATGTTAACAGGTTCTTAACAGATGCATGTTAACAGGTTAACAGGTCTTAACAGGTTCTTGTATCATTCGATTTGGTCATATGCATGTTAACAGGTTCTTAACAGGTCTTAACAGGTACACCTGTTTATTTTTGTGTCGTGTTCGTGTTTGAGAAAAATGACACGATTAGTTAACAGGTCGTGTTCGTGTTTGGCCTTAACAGGTTCGTGTCTTAACAGGTTCATGTCTTAACAGGTTCGTGTAACCTGTTATGCCAGCTCTAGCTGTGATGGTTGTAATAGAGGGTTTTTCAAATAATAATCAAGTTATTGTTGTAAAGTACAGGGGTGAGTTAGTCTGTCATTTGTGTATAATCAAATGAGGTATGTAAGTATGTATTTGGTTAAATGATAGTGTTAGTAATTTACAGCAGCATATATAAGCAAAAAAATGTATTAAGAATAGGTACAAAATCCATATAAAAGATGACAACATTGTTCATCTCTTATAATATAATCTAATAAACTCAAACAACTAGAAGAAGACTAGGCACTGAAGCATTGTTAGCAAGTTTGCTCTCCCACATGTTCTTGCATTTAGGAGACCGTGGTGAAGCCAAACAAATGTTATCAGACTTTCTAATACGAGAAACTGTAACAGAAGTATCAAGATACTCCCTCACTTCTGTTATAATCTTTCCGTTGTCCACAGTCCACACATGCACCCAATAAGTTTTTCGGCTCTCATGAATGTGGTACCCCTCCGCTACCACTATCGGCCCAAGACTGACAACAACAAGAGGCTCATAAGAGTCGTTTTCATCAAAATCATGTGTGCCGGTGAGCACTTGCATAAGATTGTATTTATGAGCGGGTGGTCCATGGAACCACCAATCGATATCCGGAGCTAGGAGGCGTTGCACCATCTCTGTTTCACGGGCAGCCAACGCCTTGTAGAAGTCACACACGATTTTTTTGTTGAGTCCTTCCATATTTTGAATTAGGATTCGGGAATTTTGTGTTTATATAAGAGTTTTGTGAGAGCATAAGTAACAAAAAACAAACAAGTTAGACCAACAAAGTAGACAATGTGTCATATAAGTAGACAAAAAAATGGCTAAATTACATTGACTAAAGAATAAGGACCATTTTTTTCCATTCAAGAATTAGACATGATAACCAATGTTTTCAGCCTCACAATTAGTCGATGAGTCCTACTTTGAATTTAAGTGCACGAACCAAACTAGGATTCTGTCCATATCTAATTGAACATCTAGCAACCGGTTTATACAGGATGACAAGAGTATCCAAAATCAGGATTCCCACAACATCAAACATTGATATAGGATGACATATCATACTGTTAGTGGACTTATATCTCCTTAACTATCATATCATTGCATAGAATTTTCATGTTTGCTAAATTATAATCTATTCTGTTCATTTCACAAGCACACAGACCATGAACAAAAAAAATCTTGACAGAAAGCAGTCTGCCAGTTTGCGCTTCGGTCACTGGTTAAACATAAAATCAAACAACTGGGTTTCCAGCAATGAAGCAAATGGTTGAGAAAAAAATTTGGACCATTTCTCGATTTGTGCGTGTCATCCTTGCGCAGGGGCCATGCTAATCTTCTCTGTATCGTTCCAATTTTATCGGATGTCCCCGAAGGGACAAAAGGCGGCTATTTTCAGTGGTATATAAAGTGTCTTTATTTCCCTATTTTGGCCGATGTGGGACACATTGACTACAGCATCTTGTTATAACATTATCGACTAATTCACTTATTTTGGTCTTGTTTCACTCTTATTTAATATTTGCAATCCAGTGACACTTTTATCGAGCTCA
This sequence comes from Artemisia argyi, assembly GCA_030686995.1. NCBI lineage: Eukaryota > Viridiplantae > Streptophyta > Magnoliopsida > Asterales > Asteraceae > Artemisia > Artemisia argyi. The sequence goes on from CM060707.1 coordinate 60,391,043, forward strand.
TTCGACTTGAACTTATATTGAGTTCCAGTTTGAGCTATACAACCTCGCTATATATAATGTGCAAAGACATATTAGTATTATTGTAAAAATATATTCTTGAAAAACTTATATGAATTGAACTTGTTTTAAACTTATATATGGTGAAGTTCTGTTCTCACTTTTGTCATACATTTGAAATGGTTTCTCATCACGTATAAGCTTTCTGTACATCTTATTATCTTAGTATGTTTGATTATCAAATGTAATCCATATATTCCTGTTTTTCAATTAGCTCAACCCGATTTAGAATCATCTTCAAGTAAAGCGCAAGCCTAGTTCGGCTACATTGCAACATTACAGGCCCTTTGCTCCCCAAAGGGACATTTGCTCCCGCATATAAAAGTAGAGGTGGCAATTTTGACGCATTTATATACAAATGGATATGTAAAACATACAGCTTGTGAATAGCATAATATCAATAAAATATTCATTAAAACATACAGTTTGTGAATAGCAAGTACTATTGTTGTCATAGTATAGTTATTTTTATCATACTTAACATATTAAATATTAATAAATTTTGAGAGAAAAAAAATAAAAAATAAATAATAATAATAATAATAATAATAATAATAATAATAATAATAATAATAATAATAATAATAATAATAATAATAATAAAGGTTTGCAGTTTCACCATGACCCGTTTTGCTCGGTATAGACGTGTTACCCAACCAGCCGATTGTCACCCTTAGCTTGATGTAAACCAGCTAGCTAGAACTCATTCTGGTTCAGGTAACACGAGCCAACTTATGGCCTTTTGGTACGATGTTGAGGTCATAAGCCCATAATAAGTAGTAAATGCATGTGCTTTAAACTCATCAATAAAGTGCACAAAAACTTTGCAATTTCACTTGAACTAGCATTTCAATTGACAAAACATGTTGACTGCACCCATTTGAACTCTAGCCAACTAAAGTCAGAAACCAAATCCCTAGACCATACTGCAAAAACTAGTACTTTGATACAAAAGGGCTCATGCAATGAAGAAAATGGTCGTGAAAAGATAAATGTGAAACTGGTTCGGGCCAAAGATAAGGATTCCGGAGATGAGGAAAAACGAATGAGAAAAAATTTGTACCATTTCTCGATTTGTGTGTATCCTCCTTGCGCAGGGGCCATGCTAATCTTCTCTGTATCGTTACAATTTTATCGGATGTCCCCAAAGGGACGAGCGTTGCTTATCATTACCTGTGGATAAACTAATTATAACAATAAGTTATTCTGTCAGTCAATGTGGGGTGACTGACTTGTTTACTTTTCTACAAAATAAAGATGTTGGCCACTATTAATTCTTAGCTATATTTGTTATATATGGGGAACAACTTTAAACCTACAAACTTGCAAGTTAAGTAAATATAATGTGACTTTGTTTTCTATCCCTTCTCCTTGGTGAACCGAGAGGAGATATAATAACATACAAACATTCGGTGTGTTTGTTGAGTCTTGTTCTTCTGGTTTGTTCATTTCAACAGGAATGATCAAAGGTTACAGCTTGTGTTCGACATATATATAATACTAGTTCTCTGTACGATCTTCAGGTATGAGTGCAGTACTCCAACGAGATCTGATCTTTTTAACTTAGCTCGAGTTGATGCCAAGGGTTTTTTGAGCTGAGCCGAGGGTGTATAATGAAGGCTCAACAAACTATCTGGTATAAATAAAATATTACAAAATTCATGTTTATTAAAGTACTAATCGTGTTATAATATGTTTTCCGTCATTTAGTTTTTGCATAAAAAATCTGTTATGGTACCATATAAGTGCAAGTTCATATATCATGGAGTTTACAGCTTACATAATTTTTGAGCCATTTGAGTGTACAAGACCGTAAGATGATAATAACTGTCGTTTATTTAGAAGAGGAAACTGCACATTAGCTGATTAGCACACACCCATATGCAAGTGCAACAAGCATTAATGCGACTGCAGTCACTGCACCTAAGTATGCCCAACGGATATGACCAGCAAAGTGAATTACTAGCACTTATTCGCCGCCCATCCAATTCTTTGCAATCAATTTAGTATATTTGCACTGTATTACAGTTTCAAATACCAAAACAGTGGAAATTAGTGATCGGCACTTATGAAACCTGTGTGCCAGAGACCGAACAGCTCCAATATGAAATTTTGATGTCTATGCATTTTGCATTATCCTAAGTGAGATGTTGTGCGCGGGTGACTAGATTAACTGTCTGCTACCATTTGCTGACTAAAACAAATCCTCAGCCCATACTGTTGTTACAAAATCATAAAGTCCAGCTGCCGAAAGTCCTATATTACAGAACCCGGACAGACAAATAAAAGGTTCCAGCGACGAAGAAAACGATTGAGAAAAAAATTTGGACCATTTCTCGATTTGTGCGTGTCATCCTTGCGCAGGGGCCATGCTAATCTTCTCTGTATCGTTCCAATTTTATCGGATGTCCCCTAAGGGACAACCACAAGCAATTTTCAGCGGTATATAAAGTATCTAAATATTCTTATTTTGGGCGATGTGGGATAAATTGACTACACTATCTCATTACATTATCAACTAATTCAATATTGTTGGACTTGTTTCACTCTTATGTATGTTTAACATATACTATTATTAGTTGATTATATTTGAGATTTGCACTCCAGTGAAACTTTTATCAAACAACTCGACCTAATTCGAGTTCAACTAATTTTATCAAGTCCCGGTTTGAGCTACTCAACTTCGATATATATAATGTACCAATACTAAAGCTTTTATCGAGCTTTTCGAGGCTTGAATAATAAGAATCTACGTTTTAATTATTTTTAACGTAAACTGTTATCGTCATATTCTTTTCTTGTTAAGATAATATGAACTGGCTCTAAACTTATGGCGAGGTTTTGTTTTAAAACTACTAAAGTAAGAAACGGAAAGTTCAAACCCAATCACGTGTCTGCCTCATATGTTACCAAACACATCTTGAATACACCTTTGAAAGACTAGTGTATCTAACAAGTTTTGTCGAGTCAGACTATTTCCTAGTTCCTACCTTTAAATATTATGCAGGCATTAACGCAACTGCCCAATATGTAATGATGGACCAGCAAAGAGAATTAGCATTTATTCCTAGTCAATTCTTTGCAATCAGTTTAGTAATTATATGCACTATACTTCAGTTTCAAATACCAAAACAGCGGACACAAGTGATCAGTCGTGTCTTTGTGGAGTCTTGTTCTTCTGGTTTGTTCATTTCAACAGGAACGATCAAAGGTTGCAGGCTTGTAGCTTGTGTTCGACTTATTGTACTAGTTCCATTGGTAGATCTTCAGGTTTTTTGTGTGGTACTCCAACAGCATCTGATCTTTTTGTGTGGTACTCCAACATCATCTGATCTTTTTGACTTAGCTCAAGTTGATGCCAAGTGCTCTTTGAGCTGATCCAGCGGAGTGTGTATAATGAAGGCTCAACAAACTATCAAGTCAATATCGAGCTTAGGCTAAATTTAAGAGCTGAGACCAAGTCTGATAAAATTAAAGTGGTACAAAATTCACGTTCAATATGTTTTCTGTTATTTGATACTTCGTAATAGTTTTTGCATAAAAAATCTGTAATGGTACCATATAAGTGCAAGTTCATATTTCATGGAGTTTATAGCTTTACAATCATACATAATTTTTGAGTAATTTGAGTGTACGAGACTGTGAGATGATATACTAGTAGTCATTTATTTAGAGAGAGAGAAAAAAAAAAAAAAAAAAAAAAAAAAATCTATATGTTCGAGCTAGCATTAGTGCAACTGCACCCAACTACGCCCCTACCCATCCGTCTTTGATGCATTTTGGATTATCCTACGTTAGATGTTGTGCACGGAGTGACTAGATTAACTATCCGTTGCCATTTGCTGACAAAAACAAATCCTCAGCCCAAACTGTTGTTTGCCAAGTGTATCCGATGTAGCTTCTGTGCTATTACTATATGGAGACGGCAGATTCGTTGTGACCTGCTACGCAGGGATAGGTAACATGATAAACCGGGACAAAGAAAAAGGTTCCAGCAAGGAATAAAATGGGCGAAAATTTGTGCGTGTCATCCTTGCGCAGGGGCCATGCTAATCTTCTCTGTATCGTTCCAATTTTATCGGATGTCCCCGAAGGGACATAAATAGGTAATCTGCGACGCTATATAAACCAACTGCTGGTTGTTCTACTGGTCGATGTGGGATGGGCTGATGTAACACTTTTTTAGTCTTTTGATTTAAACTTTTTATATATATTAGTCATTTCACTAGTATCAAGTTGTTGTCTTCTATATTCTTCTCTGAAACCGAAGGTACCATAAATGATAAAACAGTATCATAATTGATAATATCCCAATGATACTGCCATACTGGTACTTTTTTTGTTTGATCTTCTAACTAAAAAGGGTGAAATATGTTGTTACTTCAAATTCTCATCCATTTCAATGCAAAACATATTTCATAAGTTACCTTTTCTCATTACTTTAGTGTATAGCATTAAGAACACGTTTAATAACAATCGCAATGCTCAATAAGTGTCTAATCTAGTACTTCTTTCTACAATTTAAGAACACGTTTAATAACAATCGCAATGCTCAATAAGTGTCTAATCTAGTACTTCTTTCATAACAATCGCAATGCTCAATAAGTGTCTAATCTAGTACTTCTTTCTGCAGTGTTTGCGTCTAATGTATAGTGATCATTAAACATACCGAAAGTCGGTTCAGGTCATGACACTTGAACAACTCGACTGAGTTTGGATGCTGGTTAATCCTCTACAGCCACCAAAATACATCCTTAGGTGAGCCACGAGAGATAACATATCTAACACATGAAAATTATATATATTTATATAATCGGAAATGGTAAAGGCCACATCCGGCCTCTACCATGTGGATTCAGTCTTATGTTGGCAATCATACACATATAAATAAATAAATAAAAAAAAAAAAAAAAAAAAAAAAAAAAAAAAAAAAAAAAAAAAAAAGATAAATCGATAGGGCTCTCCGCTCTTGTTTCATCCAAGCTCTAAATGTAAGACTACTATGGGGGGCAACACAAAAAATGGCGGGAATGCTGACTAACGATTATAGTCCAAGATCAAATACCTTCAACAACATTGTTAATTGTCTGCGCAGGTCCATCTTTTAAGTCGCTGGTAACATTGGGTACACGTCCTCCAAGTACATTCTGCCACACTGGAGGGGTCCTAGAAGTAGCTAGCATAGTCCCTTCTTCCTTTGGGTCAAAATTCAAATCCAAACCTTGACCTTTGTCACTGCTCTCAGTTGGCATTTCAGGCCCAGTTCCCGTCCCAAGTGCGTCATCCGATTCAGTCTTGTTAATAACCGGAACCAGTGATTTGACCTTTTCGGCCTCTTGTTCCACTTGTCGATTCTTCTTGCGCAGCATCATGGTTTTGAAACGACGTCTCACTGTTGCACACGCGTTACAAATGCAATTAGGTTTATGTTTTCCTTTTCCACTTGGGGGCTGTATACAGACGATGCAAGAGCAACCAGGGCGGTGTCTGGGGTGTCTTGTGGTGGGGCCTACTATAGAGTTGCCATTCTCACTATCATTTGCTCCCAATGCTGCGACGCTGGCCAATGCGTCTAACCCTGTAGGCTCTTGTTTCTGTTCTTTGGTCCCCCGCTTTCCCACAAGCTTCCGCTTCTTAGATTCTGCAGAAAGTACTAAAAATTAACATGAGTTTAGGAACATACTAAAGTCAACATCAATCCATGGAAATAAAATGTTGAATTTTACCCTTTCCACGTTTCGAGATCTGTTCCAAATCTGCGGCTCCTCTCTCCTCCGGAGTCGAACAGGAACACCTGATAGATATCATGCAAGAAATGAGCAATCTTAGGTTTTTTAGCTAGCTGAACTCATATCCAAATTTTGTAAGACATACTTAGTTAAGGAGGGGATATCGTCAGGCCCTGGAGTTCGGATTGACCAGTGAATACTATTTTGGTCCATTTTTGTATTTTTTTTATGCACAATTAATGAGGTAAATAAATCATTACAAGTAGTATGTTACTAAATTAATAATTAAGTTTTTAAATAAAGCGGTTTAGGACAATGTATACATTAAAAATACAATTTAGGCACCTTTCGACCGTTTGACCTTCCCATTTTAGCTAATAGGAAAATATATATATATATATATATATATATATATATATATATATATATATATATATATATATATATATATATATATATATATATATATATATATATATATATATATATATATCTTTTGACATGGCAGAAAACCCATATTGACTCGATCATAAGTAAATGGGTGCAGATTCACACCTTTTTTACTTACGACGACGATTTTCTTACTAGTATCTATTTTATGTTTGGTTTTCTTTGGAGTGTGTCTTTCTCCAATGTACATGAACTACTGAAAAATCACCAAACATGATGCAAAAACTAAAAGTGACAATAAGTTTGGGTTCCATTTAGTTATCCCGTTTTTGTAATTGTTTCAAGACTCCAAACACTATCCATTTACGTTAATTTTGAAACCCACCAAAAAAAAAAAAAAAAAAAAAAAAAAAAAAAAAAAAAAAAAAAATGAAGTACCTGTTTGGATCTGAAACATTATCATAGCAAGTCCATTTGGAGGGAATAAGAGCATCTGAAGGTAACTTCCGCCATTTGGAGCAACTGTCACACTGAACCCATTGTTCTTGCAACCTACAGAATAACTAAATTGTAATATCATTCACGCTAAATCTTAACAAACTAGTGTCAAGTTAGAACAAACTATGAAAACATTACTAAAAAATTCCAAAGAGAATTTATAACAAGATTATATACACTACCAAACCAATAAGCAGTCAATCACGAAATTTGTGTAAAGGTCTGAAGATTTGGGTGGTCCCCACTCCCAATTTAAAGTAAATATGTTATAGAGTAAACTACAAAATACATCCCTGTAGTTTGCCCAATTTGACACCATACATCCCTCTCGAAAAAGTTAGGACAATTACATCCCTCCGTTAGTAAAAGTCAAACAATATACATCCAAAAGGACGAACGATGCAAATGTTGTGTCGTTAACTTTGACACGTGGCAGTTAAGTAAGAATTAGTAAGGGTATAAGAGTCATTTTACGTTTCCCTCTCCTTCTTTATATAAAAACACACAAACTCACACTTCAATAACTCTCTCTCACTCTCTCTTGAATAACCGGCCACCCCCTCGCCGGAACACCAGCAGAAACCGGCGCCGGCCACCGGAAAATTTTCCGGCAACCCTTTTTCTTTTCCCAATCGATAGATCGACATCTCCACAACTTATCTGGAGCTTTTGAGCTCTCGACACGCCCCCTAACTCACTCCACGCGCCACCCCTGTGAACCACCACCACCACCGAGAGTCACCACCACCTCCTTTAACCTTGTTATCGACGGTAAACCACCCAAGAGCCACCCCCGTTCGTTATTTTGATTTTTATTCAAAACCCTAATTTCTAAATCTTTTAATAAAACCGATTTATTGATAAATCTTTTCTAAAAATCATTTTGATAAATGTTTTTAACTTCAAAAACTCGTGTGGATCCATTTTTGTTGCGACTCAGTCACGACTCGGGTGAACTCACCGAGTCAACTCGTGACTCGGTGAGGGTTTCTTATTATTGTTGTTGTTTTGAGTTTGTGATGACGAGGGATACATATTGTTTGATGTTTGAGGTTGTTTGAGGGTCCGTTTGGGCTCGTTGGTGCTCGGCAGTCACCACACCCCACCACCGAGACTCTCGTGGTGGTGAGGGTGTTAATGATGTTCTTATTGTTGTTTGTGGACTAGGATTAGATAGGTGATGTTGTGTGGATTTGGATGTTGTTTATGTTGCGTTTGGATTTAGATTTGTAGCTTGGATTTGGAGTTGATGTTGTGTGGATAGAATGAGAACAAGAGTTGAAATGAGATTAGTTATTGCAAGTTGTAAATACCGGGTTTAATCATTTGTGTTTATGATTTGTTGGTTTGGTGTCTTTGATTTGAGTTTTTGATTTGGGTTTTTGAGTTTTTTATTTGGGTTTATGATGTTTGACTGAAAATGGTATTATTAAAAGAGTGGTGAAGTAGCTGGGTAACATGCAATGACACAAATACCCTTTGTTAACGCCACGTGTCCAAGTTAACGACACAAAATTTGCATCGTTCGTCCTCGTGGATGTATATTGTTTCACTTTTACTAACGGAGTGATGTATTTGTTGCAACTTTTTCGAGAGGGATGTATGGTGCGAAATTGGGTAAACCACAAGGATGTATTTTGGAGTTTACTCTGTGTTATAACACATAACTTATATACAGTACCAATTCACAGTTTTCAACCATTCAGACTACAAAAGAGAACATTTAAGAGAATTCTTACCTGGATGCATTTGTTGTGAACATGGTCTTCTTGCCAAAAACCGGTGGCTCCTGAATGAAACCACACAAAATATTAACCGATGTCGATTCAGATTAGGTTTTGTCGATTAAATGGGTAAAATGAACAAAATTCTATTGATGAAACAAGTCAAAAGGGTCAACAAACCAAAGTGTTTTTTATGCATTAAACCTCAATTATTTTACTCAAACATTAGATTACTTTTGAAATAAAATACAATTTTTTGTGAATCGTATTTGACTCCTAAATATTTATAGAAGAAGAAATCAAAGTTAAAGTGTTCCCCGCTAACCCAGCCCAAACTGTTACGACTCAAAATAAGAATGAACATTTTGACCCGCCCATCTAGCCACCTCTACTTACATCGTATTCTTCCAATTCACAATTTTCTATCATAACAACAGTTGGTTCAGAAGGCGGCCTTAGGAATTCCTGTGCTTCTTCCCACGTAAACTTGAGCTCCATGGCATCTTCACTATGCATGTGCAGCCTCTTACTTTTGGACCCAATATTGCGGGTCTTCTTTTTCTCTTGAATCACTGATTTCTGCTCTGAATCCAATTTACTTATGCTTCCATCCATAATCTTTGGCAAAACAGGGTCACTCTAATAGGCAAAAATGTATTAGAATGACAAAAAATAAAGAAAAAGAGCGAAAATGACACAGAATTACACAACATGGTCCAATGCTGTAAGCACTCACTGCTGGCAAGTCTCCATTAACAGGATTAGGAAGAGCAGATGCATCTGTAGCAACTATGGCCTTTCGACATCCTAATACAAGTTTATCTCCTGGATTTAACCGACTAAATATCGCTGCAGAAGATTAAGTAAATGTAAGGAAATGTGAAACATAAATATTCAATTACAAGGTAAACTTTATCATCTACTCATTAATGCATAAAACCTTCTATATCATTTTATTCAGCTAAATAAATTTGTTCTTATAACAAAAAAAACTTTAGTAATCACATCTGACACACAAATTAGTTAAAATAAATTCAAGTTTCAGAGCAACTAGTGTTTCAGGTCAACCCAACCGGTTTCGACCCTTAAAGAAATTACCTGCTTTGCAAACCATTTTGTCACCTCATATGCTAGTTGTACAAGAAAAAAGATAAATATCCACGTTATAACTTGCATAAAGATACCGTAAGTCTGCCATAGACACCACAAGGATTACCTGTGTCCCCAGCTTCCATTTGCAAATGTTGTACGCAAGAATACACACCCTCTAGAACATACATCCGGCTGTTATTATTAGGCCAGTATCTGAACTGAAATGTCCATTCTTTCCCTTTTACATCACGCACCTTTACTGGTACACCTTCCGACGTGTTGATAACCGGAAAATAAGCCTGCACCAGTACTTTATTATCAGGAATCTAAAGCATGTGAAAAAGATCGAAATAAATCAAATAAAGAAGAAAATCAACTCACCTCGGCACACGCTTTAGGCAGGACTAAGCGACCAATTCTACCAGCATCACTTGCACTAAGAACCTTCTCAAATAGCGGGGTAATGGTGCAGTCGAAATTTAAGCTAGAAGAAGTTAAGGTGTTCACATATATTTTCTATCAGTATGTGCATACTATGTTTGTGCTCTTAGAGATAAACCTTCTGAGAGGGAGCATGCACAATCACACATACTCAGTCATTTATAATTGTCTGTTTTTCAGATGATCATAAGATAGCTCTCGACTTCTCAACATTCAGAAGTCAGAAGTGACAAAGTAAAAAAAATTAAAAAGCTTAAAATAAAAAGGGTCAGAGAGTTAGAAGATTTCCCAGATCCCAAAGTGTATTTTTAATCGTAAAACCTTGTAAATCATTTAGTCAAATAATCAGATTATTAATGAATACTGATCCCCCCCCCCCCCCCAACCCAACAACAAACACACACACTTCCAATGTGTGAGCATAAAAATAATCATATGGAAGGATACTCCCCAGATATTTGCAACAATTCTTGGTCAGTCATCCTTGGCCAGTATCTTGGAAGCAACTGATTGCGGCCTCGTCCTTCACCAGGTGGTCTGGCAACTCGGTTATCTAAACCAGTCTCTTTGTTTGACTGTGACCGTATGCTAGCTCCTGATTTTGAAAGTTTTGGAACCATCTGGCGTGGTTTTTGTTCTTGTTTAACAGAAGGAACTTTTTCTAGTACTACATTTCCCTTTACAACCCCATCAAAAGTAGGGACCACAGAAGAACTCTCATTTCCAAAAGTAAATCCCAATGATTGTTGATATACAGGCTCGTACATCGGTTGCGACCCTAAACTCAGTTTGTTATTATCGGGTACTGTAGGTAATGATAATTGGGTTGGAAAGCTCCCGACGTTTAGATTGATATCTTTACTGGAAGAGCAACGAGCACCAGATTCTTTATAAGATGGTAACTCTTCGTCTAGTCTGAATGGTTGACCGATGGATGAAGCCAAACATGCATGCTGAATTTTATCTAGCCCTTCGGTTAATGGCGTGAACGTGCTGTTATTCATCCGATTGGTGAATACAGAGGGATGGCAACTTCCAGAAAACCGAGTATAGCCATTTGGAATCTTGTTAGCAAGCGACTGAAATCATTGATAAATCAAGTATAAGAATTTAGATTCCCACAAAATTCAGTTGGTAAGATTAGTATTAGTAATTCAATTCCACTTAGAAGTAGTATATCATGGCAACTGCCATCATCTAAATAAAGACTCACTCCCAAACCATGTGGGATTGAAGGGGATACTAGAATCAGGATAGGCAAGGCCCAATCTTGGTCTTTTAATTACCGATAAAAAATGTAAAAATATACAATTTTGAACAGCACAAATAGATACAATCATACAAAACTTGAGTTTTATGATTGCGAAATAGAAAAAATGAGATGCCACAACAAGACTTAAGTTTTATAACATATTTATCTGACATATTACATAACATTTAATTATTAAATTTCTTCTTTCGAGTTGCATATGAAAGTAATCAGTTTTGGTCATTTTCTAACTAGGGTAACCAACTTCACTTTCACCCATAAAAGCCCTCAAACTTAATGAAAAAAATAAATAATAATAATAATTGATTTAAATGATCCGTATACGTCATTAGTCCTATATTGTTAACTCTCGCCATGTAAAAGAACTCAATATATTTTAGGGGGCTTTCTAGTAAAAACAACATTTACTGTTTTATGCAACAACCTGTTCTTTTATGAGGTTATAGTTCCAGTACCCACGTATCAGGCACATGTATTTGATATATATCCGTGAAAAAAGTAGAATGCATGACAGTTTAACTTGCTAAAAAACAAATTACCGGGGAACTGAAGGGTTGGGTTCCCTTGGCTCTCGTACACCTCATACATGCTATCCCTCCCGAATCAAGGCATTCATATAAATACTTGGAGACAATGCATCCACAGTGAATAGGCTGCAATGGCAAACTCAACAGAAATTGGTGAGCAGGACTTTAACGTGAGAATTTTAGCAATTCACATTTAGATAGGCCGATTCAAATTCTAAATAGTAAATCAAAAAGTCTGGCGAAGGAGAAACAGACCAAACGGCACGAAAGTCGTCCAAAGTAATTTAATGTATACAAACTCCTGAATCGTTTTATATAAATTGCTAACTGAAATATCACTACATTGAATTCTAATCAAATTTTACATGCGTTTATATGTTAAAATTTGATTTTGGACAAAAAGTGAATCGGGCATACCCAGCACAAACCAAAGAATCAGCTGTTCTGACCCGAGCCTTTTTTGTATGGATCAACCCACCTATCTAACCTCATCCGCTAGAAAATAGGTTGTTATTTAGAGCTTTTAAAAATAGTTGGATATTAATTACCTTCTCACAAAATTTGCATTCTCTCCAACCCGCTTCATTCAGGTGGAATCGTTCACAGTAGCGTAGATTATCAAATGCAGTCCTGCACTCCACATACACCATTTCAAAGTAAATATAAGCACAAACAAATATGACCAAGATGCATATGACTTAGAATAGGAGCACAGCAATGGCGGAACTTGAACATTTTTTTAGGGGGGGCTAATCAGAGATTTGTTTGTAACCTCAACTAAATTACCCCTAAAACCTATAATATTTACACTAGGTGCCGCAAATTTTGGGGGGCCGGGACCCTCCCCTGCCCCTACATAGTTCCGCCAAGGAGCACAGGGGATGACTTCTTGCAAAGAAAAAAACAATGTTGTACATTTTGCATAGTCATACATTTGACACACATACAAGTGCTACAACGAAATCTCACAACAAGACCGCAAGATAGATATCAACAAAACAGATCATCATCTTGATCCAAAATTCCAAATAATCATTATAGGGATTCAATTATAGTTCTGTGGAATAATTTAGCTTTTAGCCAATAACTAACCATTGTTCGTGTGAGAACTTGTCATGAACAAAAACAATTTTGATTAAACATGGGTATCATTGAAGAAAAACTTTGACACTGTAGATGTAAAGTCGTCTTGTTTAGCATCTTCTGTCGGATACATTTTCTTTCAAATTTGCAAGACCAAGCTTCATTCTTAGCTTTTCACCACCAACTCACTTTTTTTCCTTGAAAAAATGCACTATGACTTGCATATACAATTTACTTTTGACATAATCACCATAACATACATGCTAAAAAAAACCAACTTTCTTAACATTTTTTCTCCAAGTAACTCATTCTTAACTTCATTTTTACTTACAAATTAACTATTAACAGTGCAAAAATATCACAGCTTTGTACAAATAATAAAAATCCAAATATTACAACAATATCAAACAAGCTCAATACTTTAAAAAGTCAATTACCACATAAATCAAGGATTTATAATAACCTTGATAGAACTAACTAATCAGCATAGTACAAGCAACAAACTAATAACGTAAATTCCTTAATTTAATACCTTATTTTCTTCTTCTTTCTTACACTTTTCGTAAAAGAACACAATTTTTTAACAAATTACAACTTACAACCACATTAACATATATACAAACTCCATTCAACAATACCCAAAACCGCAGGCGCACAGTATGGGGATGTAATAGGAGTTGTTTGTTTAAGCTTATATGTGGGCTTATGAGCTTATTTGGTTTCAGATTATATTTCATAAGCCCAAATTTTCCTGCTTATTTGAGACTTACGACGTGGTATAAGCTTATTATTATATAATAAGCCCATAAGTCTTAAAATAAGTCGAAAAATTGGGGCTTACGAAGTATATGACCCGAAATCAAATAAGCTAATAAGCCCATGTATAAGCTTAAACAAACAGGAGGGCTAGGGACCCATACAAGTATACAAGAAATATAAACATAAGGATTGAGATTCTCTTAAGTTTAGATGAACATGACCGGTCATATTCTCTCACAAACAAAAGAAAGACCGGTCCCACAGTAGACCCCACAATTTTGTATTCTAACTTGATAGAATCTCAATCCTAAACAGAAATTGAAAAAGTATCATACCCACAAGAGTAACACAAAGAAGCAAAACCACCAACTTTCATAGCCCAACCTCTCTTCCACTGACTCGTCGTTGTCGTTCCACACATCCCATTCACACACACCCTCCCCCCTCCTCCTCCTGATGACGTCATCATCATTCTTTTTTCTTAATCGTAAGCCCTAATTTCTTCTCCTAAACCCTAATCACACAAATCAAACACACAAACGACAAAATTAGCCTTCAAAACACATAGATCAGTACTTAAAGAAACAGATACGTATAAAAAGATGAAAACCTGGTTATTTGACGGCGGTTGACCGTGAGAAGGAGAGTTGACGGAGGTTTGACGGCGATTGACGGAGAGTTGACGGTGGAGAGTGAAGCATGCATAGAATGCATGCAAGTGAACAACAAGGGTTTTGTTTTATGAGATGGAAGTGGTTGCAAGTGATACGATATTAAACTTTTGGGGCTTTTTTTTTGTTTTGTCTTCTTTTGTAAGAATAAGAATAGGAATGTGTTTCTTTTTTTTTTTTTTTTTTTTTTTTTTTACAACTACTTTTTTTTACTAGTGTAAAATATAGAGTTTCGACACTGGTTTGAGTATTTATGAACTTCAAGTACGAGGATTTTGTGGATTCTTTTTGTTTGACTACAGTTTGACTTGAAATTGGTTTTCACATGTATTTTCATCCTTATCCTTGTTTTTTTTTATTTTTTTTAATTAAAATTTGTATTTTCATCCTTATCCTTGTATTTTTAATTTTTTTTAAATTAAAATATTACCAAAAAACCTTTATAAATTAATATTTGAAAAGTTATTAATTAATCGATTTTAATTTATATATAAACTAATAAATCAAAACCTGAACAAACGTATTTGTTTTAGAGAAGTTATTAATTTTTTGAGTTTCTACTCTAATCTTTTCGTGTAAAATGAAATCACAACTTTAAAAAAAAAATGTAATTATTATATTTCTTTTCAATGAAGGTCTTTAACTTTTTGACTTACTAATTCACGTGGTTTGATCTGTTTATAGACATAAATCGGCGAAAATCCTTTTTAGATAACGTTTTGATTTGTCGTACCGTAAAACTAAAATTGTAAATAAATCAAAATAGGTTGAAGATGTAACTTAAAGCAAAGCAGTAGTTTAATCCAATTTTCTTTTGCGGGATTTAAAGAATATTTTTTTATATTTAAAGAAATATTTCCAGCAATTTTCACGTTACTTCGACCCTGACACGCAAACTATGTTACAAAAACTAATATTTTATTATAAAAGATTGAATTATATAATAGGGCGTCAATTTTGATAGATAAAACTTAGTTGGTTCCCGATCTAATTACAAATACAACCACTCATGGATGGCCTAGTGGCAAGATACAGTATCAAACTAAAATATGTGAGGTCTTAAGTTCAACTCTTGATAGGTGCAAACAACAATGAAATGGTCACGCAAATCTCTTGAAAGGGCTTAACCTGATTTGAGTATGTGTTGGTTGGTTCAAATCTCGTGAATTAGTCGACTAAAAAATTGAAAACTGTGATCACCCACAAGAAAAATCTACTTAGGGATGCAATTATAATGGCCAGGCTTTTCAATTTTTTGGTGAACGCTCTCTTGCGAGAGCTAATGAGTTAGGTAGTGTCTGTTTTCCAAAAAGTACCTTTTAATCTGATTCATTCATGCGCAGTCAGACATTTTGATCACTAAGTACACCTATTTCTTTTTTTCTTGTTCAAAGGCAGTCAAAGGTTCAAACCTCTTACCAACAAGATGCGGAGGGGATGGCTCAATACCTCTTGTCACTAGGCCATCCATGAGCGGTTGTATTTGTAATTAGATTAGGAATCAACTAAGTTTTATCTATCGAGGTTGATGCCCAGTTATATAATTCAATCTTGTATAATAAAATATTAGTTCTTATAACATAGTTTGTGTGTTAGGGACCATAAAAATGTAATCTCAAAAATTATTTTCTAAATCCCATCAAAGAAAATTGGATTAAATTAGTGTTTTTTTTAGATTTAGTATAATTAATACGGCTCACCATCACACATTAACTTTTTGATGTTCACATTACATTAATATTATGCCAACACGCATGATACTAGTCGTCACTAATGTAACAACCATATTTGACACGTTGATTGAGTTTCTCATCACGAAACTGTGTAGGAAAGACCCGTGTACACTAGTGTTAATTTTACATGCAAAAATGTCACATCTGACGCTATTTTGATCAAGATATAATGTATGTGGACACCGGCTAATGTAGATGCATAATTAAGAGTGAGTAAATACACATGTAGAAACATTCATGATGTAGTTTATGTAGATGTAAATTTGTAGGCAGGGGTATAAGTGTGCATTTAACACCTTTAAGTTATAAAGCACACAAATGATGGTGAAATCGTGAACTAGCTACCACGTGACAACTATCTTATTAGATGATAGAATTGGCCCAAGCCCGATGTATGGTTAGGTTATCACATGTAATATGCATTATAAATGGTTGATCAATAAACATAACCCCTCGGGGGGGGGGGGGGGGGGGGGGGTATCATTTTACATGGTATCAAAGCTTTATGTACAACCCACCACAAATCTGTTATCCTCTAGTCGTCGGTTACTGTTTCGGCTACCTTGAGCCGCCACTCTAGTTCTCATCCTCAGATCTTATCAGCTACCTTGAGTCGCCGCCTCAATGTCACCCCATCAAACCCTAGCCACCGCCGTTTAACCGTACTAAAAAAGAAAAAACACTACAACCCTTTATTTCGATCATAACTCTCAAACCGTGAGGAGTTAATTGACGAGGTCAGCGACCATGGATTCATAATTAAATTCCAAAGAAAATCATACCAGAATCGTAACTGTAGCCACAGGGACGCGCCATCACACGCCATAACAAGCATTTGTATTCACTATTCAGAAAACAACAATTACTCATTGTTTTGTTTATAACTCTCAATCACTTAAAATTAGTGATGCATGTTTTACTGACCAAATCTTAAATTTATAAAGTCTCGATTACCTAAGGTCTACCTAAATGCACTAACGGACAGTATATCCGGTCGTGTGTAGATTAGTAACTGGTAAAACCGAGGTCGTCCCAAGAGCTATGTGTGGTGGATCCTATTTAAGTCTAATGTCATGTTTTAAGCTGGTTTAGAGTTGAAATGATTTAATTAAACTAAATAAACATAAATGAAATAAAAGCATAAATTAAATTAAGTTGTGAGCAAAGGGAGAAAGTGTACTAGCCTAGTTGGTCTCCTACATTGCTATGACTATGTTTTCTATAAAACTATTCGAATGCTTCAAGAGGGGGGGGGGGGGGGGGGGGGACATATATCACTAGATTCCTTTTATCGATTTCCCTAGCCTATCTCCCTAGAATCCTGTCAGGAACCAAAGGCACTACCTTCTGTAGGTAAGCCGACGTATGGTAGACTAGTTTGAGTCGTTAAGTGCCACTACATGTTAGATTTATCTTGGTGTGGCCTGGCCTCTTGGATCTTAAACCACACCTTTAATTACTTAAGCTTATTCAACACGGAAAGTGATCCTTTAATCGATTTGAACACAAGGCAATTCCCTCGCAACCTAACTAAACTAGGGTCCTTTGGTCGATTCGCCTAGCATACCAAGTATAACCAGTTCTTCAAAACTACCGCAACTAAATGATCTATGATAAACTAAGCATGCACACACTAGAAGCATTATGAAAAGTACAAAAATATAATCACAACAATATAGAAATCATAACTAGGATAGCACCAAAGGTGCTTACCGATCATATTATAAAGTACACCCAAATCGATGTTAAATGAAGACATGAATTCGGAAATGTAATTAAAACAATCAAAAACTAATGCTTATGGTGTTATAGGCGTGATCTCTCCTTTGGAAATGCTCTGTATGCTGCTGTAGAATGCCTCTCTAAAACCTCCCTTCGTTCTCTAACTTTTGGTGGTGAGAAAGTTGTGTCAAATGCAGAATTTATGGCTGGTATTTATAGACCCGACACAGCTACGAGGTAAACCTAAGAGTTGGTTACCCCATAACTAGTGTTATCGTGAAACGATCTTATCCATTAACATTGGCTACGGAGTAGTTGTGATACTGGTTACGCCGTAGCTCCTTAGGGTTTTCACTTAAGCCGTAATTTTCATGTGTGGTTACGCCATAATCTTGACAAAATCTTGGATCACGTACTGTTCCTTATCTACGTCGTAATTCCATTGTATGGTTACAACGTAGCCTTCAGGGCTGTCAAAATCTTCAAATAATTACGACGTAACCTCATGAGTTGGTTACGCCGTAACTCTTGATAAGCGTTGACTTGGTCATTGTGTTTGAATTCCTAACTACGGCGTAGTTGAGAGTATGAGTTACGTCGTAGCTTTCTTCAGCATACTAAAATGTGTATCTTTTGCAAGTTCTTTCCAATTTCTGCGCCTCTTCAGCTCTTATGCTCATTTGTAACCTGGAAACGAAATATAAAGAAATCAAAGCATATATCCTTATAATAAATACAAATAATGAGCATATTAGGGGAAAATTGACACTTAAATATCAAGACTATTTGATGTCATCAATTAGCTTGCACCGTTAATGGACGTGAATTCGTGATTAAATTCCAAAGAAAATCATACCAAAATCAATGTCTCCAACGATCAGACACTCCGTCACGTGCCGTTATAAGTCCAGATAGTCATTGAAAAGAAAACAAATCACTCTTTTTCGGATTACGCGTCTGGGTACCTAGTCTTGATTCTTTATCAAGGTAACTATCATTAGATTTGTTTTTATCTTTAGTTTTACTTTTTAATAATTATATATATTCTCCAATTCAAGCTTTAACGATTTCGCCGCTCAAATTGTAGTGGAGTATTAGTTTATAGACTAGAGGCATGTGTCTGTTTTTGGGCTTAGGTCCATTAGGGTTTATGATTATGGTTTCTTAGTATCTAGCTTTATAAATATCATATCAATAATACGTATATCCGGCGGGGAATTCTATAATCCAACATGGTATCATGAGCGGGTCTGATCCCGAGACATAGTTGTCCGCCATGAACTGATGCCTTTATGCCACCCTCGTCAATCCCGAGCCGCCACCAATTATTCCTCAAACCCTAACACTAACAGCACGCCTCTTTCCTCAACTCGTCATTGCCGATCCTTTTTCGTGCACCAATAATGTATCTTTGCATCACTTTTGGATCCCAAAAGCACATCAAGTGTATTTGCATTGACCATAAGGTACTTGCTTGCTAGCTTTCATTAAATCACATACTTCTTAACTTGCATTATTAACGTGTTGTTCAAAACAACCAAAATAACCACATATATACATCACTGTTAACAATCTTCATCATCCTCAAAACCCAACTTGAATCACCTTCGTTGGCCTCCGGACGCGTCATCACACGCCGCCAGAAGCCGACTGCCAGGAAAAAAAAAGGAGAGTCTATGCTTTGCTTTTAGTTTTGCTTCTTTGCTTTTGTTGTTGGTTCATGATAAAGATTAATCTCCACTTGCTTTCGGATGTCGTCATCAAAATTAATTATTTGCTTTACTGCTTTTGCTTTGATATCGCTTTATTTTGATTTTGTTGCTCTAGATGAAGATTTGTCTCCGCTTGATGTCGGACATCTTCATCAACAAAACTTTTATTGCTTTAATGTTTATTTAGGTTTCTTATCCAATCCGAGATTTTGCGATTTCACCGCTCGGATTGTGGGAGAGTATTAGATGATTGATATTGGCCAAACCCGATGTGGAGTTAGGGTCCATTTGGGTTAGGTTATCACATGTGATATGCATTATAAATGGTTGATCAATAAACCTAACACCTCAATGGAGGGTTTATCATTTTACATGGTATAAGAACTTTAGGTACAACTCACCACAAATTTGTTATCATCTGGTTTTTTAGCCCTTTACGCTGCATTCCAGAGAAAAAAATGAATAAAAGTGAAAGAAAAAGGAATTAAAGTAAGAGAGAGGAAGTAAAGTGACTTTCACCCCAAAAGTGGAGTGAAAGTTATATAACTAAAATATAACTACTTTACTTCACTTTACCCCACTTTACTTCCTAAAAAAACAGTAGAACACAAACTTTCTCACTTTCACTTTACTTTCTCCCTTTTACTCAACTCGAGAACACATTGTTAATTTCTTTTTATTCCATAAACCCTAGCCTACCAACCCTAGTCATCAAAACAAAGTCATATTATGTTGATATAGTCATCAATAAACTAATTTTGTTTTATCAACATAACTTTTTGTTTTAACGCCGAAGATCATTGTCATCTTTGAAGAAAATAGTTGATCTAAACAAGCTGTGAAGTAAAAAAAATGTCACAAAAAGGAGGAAGTTGTCAAGCAGTATTAAACTTTGCCAAATACAACTTTACCTTCGTGCAAATAAACAAAAAGGAAAAAGCAAACAAATCTCCAAAGAGGAAAAGCAAGAAGATGATTATTTCAACATTCTATCCAGGTTGACTGTTCGGTTTCCTCCCGCTCAAACTGTGAAGGAGTGTTAGATGACTTGGTTATGGCTCAAGCCTAATTGGTGGGTTAGGGTTCATAGGTTTTATGGTTATGATAATGTTGCTTGTTTAGAAAGTCATATATATCTATTATAAATAGACTAGCCGGGTACCCACGCGTTGCGGCAGCAAATAACCTATAAGTAAATATATTTTCAAAAAATGTTATACGAAAATTTGTTACAATATAATATTAAAATATAATAAGAAAATTTATTATACAAACATGTACTAATATGATGCTCGCGCAATAAAAAGGCGAAATTAAATAGTTAAAGAGCAAAACCACGTGATGTTTGATAATTTTTTATTAAGAGTGGTTGTGTACTTTATAACATCGTAAACATAATGCAATTATAGTAAAAGAATTCAAATATAAAATATCATTTTTATATTTCAATTTTTTCATTGTTAAATCATGTTGCAGCTTTTTTTTTTTTTTTTTTTTTTTTTTTTTTTAATTGTCTGGAAAGATGAACTAAAATATTGTAACTAATGCTTTTATGTTGTAACCAACATAATTTCATAATAAATAAGTATTTTTGTTGAAAAATTAATACTTCCTTTCAAGAGGTTAGATAATCACCTTTGGAAGATCCACCATTTTTGAGTCTTGACAATGAAGGTTTTGCTGCTTATGGTAATCATTGGCATAATCAATAACAAAATGTCACTTTCTAATTTGTTTTTTTGATATTAAAGTATCCATATGCGGATCAAATAAGCATCACCGAAAAGCATATGAAAATGAAGAGTGGACAAGATAAGCTTTCACTTAGTAACGAGACGCAGTTAATTCACTAGACGAGTATCCGTGCATAGCAACGGATTTATAACAGCAGATATTTATAGTGATATTTTGGTTAAGTGTTTTGCGTAATGTTTTGTATAACTATAGTTGTTTGCCGCTAGAAAATCTCGTTGTTATGCATGGGTACTCGTATAGTTATTTTTGAAACCTCCAATATGCATATGCCTCTTTTTATATAACTTGTACATAACCCGTTGATATGTTCATAAAGCAAAGGTAAAATGATCAACTATCATTTAAGGAAAACAATAATTTTTTCTTTTTTTATTTATTAATACTTTTCATTTAAATAAAACGAGCGGGGGTACCCGCGCGTTGCTGCGGAAATATTGTGGTTAATATAAACTTGAAATAAAACGTTTGAAAAAAATTATTGCTGAAATGTTGTGGTTAATCTAAACTTGAAATAAAACGATTGAAAAAAAATATTTTTGTTATTAACGACTAAATTTGCAAAAGGTAGTTCCTGTAATTCGATTTCATAGTACATACCTAGAAGGAACTTTATCCTTTGATAGAACCGGCACAACCTAGAAACTCGAAACGAACCGTATTAGCCAAATAAATTGACTTTGAGAAAATTTTGCATGTTTATATTTGATTTTATTGGAAAAATTATTTCGTGAACAATAGCGCAAGTTTCGTAATTTTTCGAGACCATTTGATATGTCGAATGAGCCTCGAACCGTTTTTACAGAAAGAATAGCTAGTAAACCCTTTTAATCCTTCTCTTATACTTTTATTTTTAACCCTACACTTTCTTTTGTCCAACTTTAGTACCCCTAAAAATATAAAAGACTCAAAATTCATTTTTTATTCATTTTACACACACACCCCCACTAATAATTCTCTCCCCTCTCCCTCTCTTCATCCTCGCCGGCGACACCCCAACTCCGGCCAACCACCATCACTTCCGGCGACCACCATTGCCGGAAAATTTTCTGGCGAATCAATTTCTTAGCCGAATCAATAGATCGGCTCATCATTTTCTTTTCTGGAGCATTTAAGCTCGTGGCTCCCACCGTATCACCGTCACACGCCACCACCACCCCGCTGTCACCACACCACTGCCACCACAACCCTCACCCCCTTGTTTCTTCTCGGTATAACGTACGGCTAGCCAAGCCGTGACTCACGGCGAGGCGTGAGGTGTAGTTTAGGCGAGGGTTAGGGTTTGGAGTTAGTTATCTTTGGATTGGATTTGATTCGGATGAGGGTTTGGGATAATGTTGTGTTTGGATTTTTGGATGGGTTTATTTGGTTGATGTTGTGTCTGGATTTGTGATTCAAAAAAAAAAAAAAAAAAAAAAATGCTACAGTAACATTGATACAGTACCACACTCACCAAATCACTGTTACAATCACTGTAGCAAACACTGTTGCTACAGTGTTTGCTATAGTAACACTCACTGCCTTTTAGTATATATATATAATAATCAAGTATCACTTAATTTTTGGTACATATAAATACTTTTTCATCATACAGATTATGAAAATTATTTGAAATTTTATTTAGAAGTTTGAATTAACACACTGGGTTGTTTATAAAGACAATGGAAAAAAAATCTTTGCCATATATACTTTCATAAGTTTTAACTTTAGCCGCTATAAAATGTCGTTGCTTTGCACGCGATAAAATATCGTTGCTATGGAAAATAAAATAATGTTTTGAAAAGTATTAATATTATAACAAATCTTGTGTTGTGTTACAAACCGTGTATTTTGAAATGAATATGAAATTTGTCTATCTCTACCAACTTGTGTTAAGTAATAAATAAAAGTAGAAGATGAAAATTTATTAATACTTGCCTATATTATAATCAAACGTGTAGTTTTTATATGTTTACAAAGTTGCCTAAATTAACTAAAATTTACATAATTAGTTGACAAAGGTATTATGGGGATTGACCAAAAGTTAAGGATTTCACATTTCACTTTAACTATTTTCACATTATAAGTAGTATAGAGTATAGATATAGAATATAGATACAATCTATACATGTTGGATGATTTAAACTTGTATTTTAATTTAAAGCGTTGGAATTTGGCTTTAATGTATATTTCGTATGGTTTTGTTCTTTTATAGACAAAAATAAGAAGATTAGGGGTGTTTGATTTCGACTTACTTGACTTAGTATGAAAAAAACTAAATTAATTAATTCATATAAAAACTGTTTGTTTGTGACTTAATAGAGAAAGATTAATGAAAGTATTAAGTAATAAAACTGAAGTTGTTTGTATTAAGTCATCTACTAATTAAACATGACTTAGAGGGTGTTTGACTACAACTTAATTGACTTAGGGAGTGTTTGATTTTGACTTAATATTAAAAAAAAAAAAAAAAAAAAAAAAAAAAAAAAAAAAAAACTGAATTAGTTAAATCATATGAAAACTATTTGTTTGTGAATTAATAAAAAAAGATGACTAAAAATAAGTAATAAAACTGAGGTTGTTTGCATTAAGTCATCTGTTAGTTAACATGACTTAATAAAAAAATGATATAAGATCATTTGAGAACCAAACATTTTTTACATATCAAGGAACTAATCTCGACCCTCCATCTTCCCTCTATCTTTATTTGATCTAATGGATGAGATTAATCCCAACAATTTAAAACACCCACTTTCATCCTTTTTTTTCAAATATTAATATCTTTCAAACCGTTAATCGTTAAGCGAAACAAAATATACCGTTACGACGAGCATTTAATTATCTTTCTATAAATAGGCTATTTGATATATTTTCGACAATTTTTTTTTTTCATTTTTTTCACGTTTTTTTTTTTGTGGCCGAAAAAATCATATATGATATTACATATCATATATGATATGTAATATTGCATATATGATATTACATATCATATATGATATGTAATATTGTATATATGATATATCATATATGATATGTAATATCATATATGATATATCATATATGATTTTTTCGGCCATGAAAAAATGCGTGAAAAAAACGAAAAAAGAAATTTTGTCGAAAATATATCAAGTAGCATATCTATATAAAGATAATTAAATGCTCGTCGCGATGGTGCAATTATTTTCGCTTAACGATTAACGGTTTAAGAGATATTTAAATTATAAAAAATGAGTGAAATATTAAAATGCTTTTAATATCAACTATTGATTTCTTTTTAGATGGATGGTGGGGATGAGTCCCTTGGTATGTAAGAAAAGTTTAGTATTTAATATAACTCTCATTTAAAAAAATTGAACAAACATGCCTTTAATATGAAAAAATCTGAAATAATTAAGTCATATGAAAATTGTTTGTTTGTAACTTAATAAAAAAAGATGACTGAAAATATTAATTAATAAAACTGAAACTGTCTTCATTAAGTTATTTGTTAATTAAACATAACTTAATAAAAAAATTTAACAAACAAAGCCTTAATAAAAAAAAATTAACAAACAAGCCCTAATGATACGATGTTTAACTACCTTTGACAATGATACGATATATATGATATTTATTTCTTCTTCAACCTACAAAAGATACAAAAGGCCGGACTTCTAATTTTATTTATTGTATGTCAACGAGTTAATACCTAGTTCAGAAATAAATAAATATATAAATAAATAATAAACAGATTAAAAAAAAAAAAAAAAAAAAAGGTTAATAAGAACATTGTAATTATGAATCTTAATCTCAGCACTTGTTTAATATTTAATATAAAATAATCTAACGTCAATTGTATTTAAAAAAAGGCAAGTGGCCGGCCCGATATGTGGTTTGTATTTTTGTTAAAAACATAGATGAGCAACATAACTATACTGATACGATCTTTGCCGTAGTATCGAGATAGGGCATCACTTTTAGCGAGTGTTAGCTCCTTAAAAATATTAAAGAAAAGAAGAGAATTATTTATTTAACAACTATGCTTTTCATTAATGAATGATTCAGTATTTATACCGAATAAGCCCTAACTTGTATCATAAGTCGAATATAAGATAAACTCCCAAAACAAATATATTTTTCTAGATAATGACTCACATGACTCTTTCTTAATATGACTCGAATACGACTAAATAAAATATAGTTATCCAAAGACGTATCATTCCCCATTCCTTCGGAAATTACCTTGTTCTCAAGGTGTTGCTTCAAAATCTCGCCTCATATAGTTTCAGGATCCCACACTGTGGAAAAGTATACAAAGATCGATAAAACAGGTTGTTTATGAATTCAACCAACCTCCCCACTTATTTTATTCACAACATCAGACAATCACTTCAAATGTGATCACTGGTTTTGAGTTCAACAATTACACAGAAAGAAAGAAAGAACAATTAAACGATTACAATGAGTTCTCAACTTAGAGAAGCAATACACAAAGAGATAAGGCAACAACTTATCAAACCCTAATCTATAATGTAGCTTATATAGTTGCTCTCATAGTACTTCCTCCAGTTGACAATATAAGCCCTCTAACTTTAGCTTTCCTACACAACTAGTCCCTGCACATACAGAAACAAGAGAAAGACTACAAAACCAATTATATAATAATTACCTCAAGGCCCCTGTACTTGACTACATACCAAGTCAAAGTATACAAGGCTAAGATTAGCCTTCTGAACATTCCCCCTTTCTCAAACTTGTACATATCATACAAGCCAAGTCCATCACAAAACTTTTTATGCTCCTGAGCACTTAAGCCCTTAGTAAAAATATCAGCCACATTATCAATAGATTTAACCTTAACAGTTTTTACCACACCTGTAGCAACTTTTTCTCTTAAGAAAAATAACTCAATCTCAAAATGTTTTGTTTTCTCATGGAAAACTGGATTTGCTGCTATCTGAATAGCAGAACTATTATCACAGTGTAATGGTATAGGAAGAGATGTTTTGATATTCATTTCAGTCAGAATTTTTGAATCCAAATGACTTCACAAGTAACATAATTCATTGCTCTATACTCTGCTACAGCAGAAGATTTAGAGAGCATAGACTGCTTTTTACTTTTGCAGGATACAAGATTATTACCCAGAAAAACATAATACCCAGTTACAGATTTTCTAGTAACTTTACATTTTGCCCAATCTGAATCAACAAACACATTTATGTCTAAGTTATTTCCTTTACAAAAGGAAATACCTTGTCCAGGTGCATTTTTCAAGTACCTTAGTACTCTAAATGCCAACTTAAGATGAGACTGCATAGGTGCATGCATAAACTGACTTAGGACATGAACTGCATAACTGATATCAAGTCTTGTATGAGTAAGGTAAATAAGTTTACCTACTAATTTTTGATAATTTGTGATACCTATTAAAGGTTCATCAACAATAACCTGATCAGGCTTAGCAGAACATTCCTTAGTCTCAATAGGTGTATCACAAGGTTTGCAGGCCAACATACCAAATTCTGCTAAAAGTTCTAAGCAGTATTTTCTTTAAGTTAAAAACATGTTCCCATCAGAGTTATGAACCTCAATACCCAAAAAATATTTCAACTTTCCTAAATCTTTGATTAAGAACTTTGAACCTATAAAAGCATTAACTTCATTAATAGCTTGAACATTATTACCAGTGATGACAATGTCATCCACATATACAAGTAAAGCAATGAAAATCTCATTTTTATTTTTAATAAACAATGAAAAATCATTTTTACTTTGTTCAAAACCATTTTCAATTAGAACTGAAGTTAATTTTTCATTCTATTTCCTTGGTGCCTGCTTTAAACCATATAAAGACTTTTTTAATTTGCACACCCTGGTATCATTAACATCACAATAACCCTCAGGTAAACATATATAAACATCCTCATCAAGTTCACCATATAAGAAAGCATTATTCACATCCATTTGGAAAACAAGCCAACCATGTTGCACAACAACAGATAACAAACACCTCACAGTAACAATTTTCACAACAGGTGAGAATGTCTCATCATAATCAACACCTTCTTTTTGATTAGAACCTTTGGCAACCCATCTTGCCTTATATCTTTCAATCTCACCATTAGACTTATATTTAATTTTGAAAACCCATTTACCTCCAATGGCTTTCCTGCCCACTAGAAGTTCAGTGATTTCCTCCCAAGTTTCTTTCCTATTAAGAGCTTCTACTTCAAGATTCATAACTTCAATCCATTTAGGATTAGTAGCAGCCTCTTTATAAGTCTTTGGTTCTCTTATTTTGTTCAAATTGGTAGAGAAGTTATAATTTTCAGTATTCAACCTAGAATAATTGACATGTTTGTCTATATTATACTTCACTATTGTATTAACTTCATAATCACTTAGCTTAACAGGCATCTGAGTTTTCCTAGCAGACCTTCTAACATATGTTCTAAAAGTGCTCTGTCTATCTTGAGTCACAATCACAGGTTCATTGAACAAATTATTAAACTCATTATAATAATTGTCATCACCCTCATACTGGTTTACATTTTCCTCAAGTGTAACATTCTCCTCTTCATCATTGGCTGCTTCTGCTGATTCACTAGGATGCACCCCTTCACCCTTTTTAGTGAAACCAGTATTTTTAGTACCTCTCAATGATGAAGGGTCTATGTCCTCACTTTCCTTAGAACAGAATCCTGAACAAAACAAGTATCTTCATAAAAAATCACTCTATATTTGTTCTCTTTATTGAGCTTATGCACACATAAAAGACTGACTTGGTAATCAGGAACTACCAAGACATTGTGAATAGTGATTTTATCATTAAGTTTTAAACTCCCAATGTGAGTGACAATTGCTTTAGTTCCATTAGGATGACCAACAGTCATATTAAGTTTTGAAACTTCAACAAGATTAAACATGTTCACAATAGTGTAAGTCA
The DNA here is from genome assembly GCA_030686995.1 of Artemisia argyi. NCBI lineage: Eukaryota > Viridiplantae > Streptophyta > Magnoliopsida > Asterales > Asteraceae > Artemisia > Artemisia argyi. The sequence goes on from CM060707.1 coordinate 60,419,110, forward strand.
TATGTTGACTTGCACCAGAGTCAACAATCCAACCAATGTAGAGATTATAAGTGCTTATATTGGAATTGTGAATAAAAAAATCTAGAAGAACAAAAACTGACAACACAGTTCATACCTGCAACATTTGCAGGTATACAACCAGATCCAGATTTCTCAGTGATCAAGGCCATCAACTTCTTATATTGATCATTAGTGAAAGAATTAGATGAAACAGTAGGCCGAGCCTTATGACCTGAAACAACATTATTGCTAGCAGAAGTTTGATAGTTATTAGGTCTCTTTTTGAAACCAACAGGGTATCCAACTAACTCAAAACACCTATCAACAGTATGACCATTCATATTGCAATGAGTACAGACCAAGTTAGGCCTATTTAGTCTTCTATTTTGATTATTATTATTCACATTTTTGTTCAGAGACCACTCATTAGGTTTTTGGTTAATTTTAGATGCAAATGCAGAGTTGTTTTTTAGAACCAGAAGAAGATGGAGTACTCCTATGAGACTCATCTTTAGACAAAGTTGCAAAGGCACTTTTCACATCAGGGATTGGATCAGAGGTGAGAATAATGCTCCTAAGAGGAGCATAAACTTCATCTAACCCCATTAGAAACTGTATCAACTTGATAAGTTGATTATGTTTCTTATGTTTTTCAGAACCTTCACATGTGCAATCAAGCAAATCCATAAGGGAGTCATATTGCCTCCACATAGCATTGAACTTAAGATAATATTCAGAAAGTGGTATGCCATTTTGAGTGAATGAATATATCTTATAATGCATATTGAATATTATAGAACCATCTTCTTTACTGTATGTTTCTTTTAATTCATCCCACACTTTTTTAGCATTATTAGAAAACACTTGTCCCATAAACACATCTTGAGACACACATCCAAGAATCCAAGACAAAACCACAGAATTACACCTATCCCATTGTTCTTGCAAAAAACCAGTCTCAACAGGTCTATCAAGTGTACCATTTATAAAACCAAGCTTATTTTTAGTATGAATAGCCAATTTTATAGCAGCTGACCAAACTTTATAGTTTTCAGTGCCCTCTAATTTAAAACTTATTAAAGGAATACCACTAGTGTCACTACTATGCAAGAACAATGGGTCAAACTGATCCAATTTGTTCAACCCTGAACCCCCTGCTCCTTCATCACCAACCACCATGATGAAGGATCAAAACCAAACAACAGGAAAAAAAAAAAAAAAAAAAAAAAAAAAAAAAAAAAAAAAAAAAACTCCTTATAACTCCAACAAACACAAATATACCCCAATCAATCAAACTCCTCACAAACAATCCCTTGAACCTACACTTCGTCTCATGCAATTTCTACAAAAAAACTAAAAAAAAAATCTAATAGAAAAGAGTGTGAGAGGTGTTACAAAACCCAACCCCAAGCACAGATTGATCAAGCAGATCAACAACCACCAATTAGCACAGCGGAATAGTACCAAGAACCTGAAAAAAAATCAAGAAAAGATCAATATTATGAATTATTTTAGAAACCAACAGATTACTAAAACAATTGAATCAATAATATCAATCAAATCAAGAAAAGATAACCACCCCTGAATTAGAGTTCGATACAGTAAACCCTAATTAAGAAGATACCACCAATCAATCACCAGATCAACACGATCCAATGAAAAACACCACTGATTAACACGTGTTAATCTCAACCAAACACCAAGAATCAAAAAACCCCCCAAATTTTAGAAACCCTAAAAATTGAGTTCTTTGATTAACCAGCAATTGAACCCTAAAAAACAAGATTCAACCTTCCAAAAACACAATTCACCACAAGATCTACACACATCTAGTCTCAATTTTGAAAAACCCCAAAAATTTTTGAAACCTTAATTTTCAAAACCTTTTTTCAAACAATCGATCTTCATATCAAAGCCAACCTGGCTCTGATACCATATGGAAAAGTATACAAAGATCGATAAAACAGCTTGTTTATGAATTCAACCAACCTCCCCACTTATTTTAATCACAACATCAGACAATCACTTCAAATGTGATCACTGGTTTTGAGTTCAACAATTACACAAAAAGAAAGAAAGAACAATCAAACGATTACAATGAGTTCTCAACTTAGAGAAGCAATACACAGAGAGATAAGGCAACAACTTATCAAACCCTAATCTATAATGTAGCTTATATAGCTGCTCCCATAGTACTTCCTCCAGTTGACAATATAAGCCCTTTAACTTTAGATTTCCTGCACAACTAGTCCCTGCACATACAGAAACAAGAGAAAGGCTACAAAACCAATTATATAATAATTACCTCAAGGCCCCTGTACTTGACGACATACCAAGTCAAAGTATACAAGGCTAAGATTAGCCTTCTGAACACACACACCTTCACTTGTAGTTCACCCTCTTTTGGATTATAAAAAAACGGCATAAAGTGCATCAAAAAGCGTTGCCAAGGTTGTCCATAATTTGCATGACTATTGTCCAAATTCAGCCCGACATATACAACTTTATTCTGCCCAACTTGAATGACAACATAAAACTTTGATTTCATCCAAACGAGAGGCACCTCATCTTTTTTCTTTCTGTTAGTGGTTTCCAATGGAGGTGGTTCAACAGTAGTTTTAGGTGGCGTTGTCAACAAAGGTAGTTTAACGACTGTTGTAGATTTCTGGTTTTGCGATCCGCTGTTGTTACTACTCGCTTTGTTGCTGAAAGAAGACGACCGTTGATCCTCAAAATGTGCTTCTGTTATGCGGGTCAAGGGTAAGCCTTCTCCTAAAGTTGTAGGATTCAACATCAACATTTCCCAAAGTTGTAGGTCCATGAAGCGTGCTTCCGTTGCACGAGCTAATGAAAAAGCTTCGCTTAAAGTTGTGGGGTTTGATCTTAAGAGTGTACATTGTAGAGCCGGTTTAAGTCCAGAAATATAAAACGATTTAAGTAAGTTTTCAGAGATCCCCATTACTCGATCTATAAGTACCTCCAACTCACTCTGATATTCGGCCACGATACCCATTTGCTAGAGCTTAGATAGTGTGTCCTAATCTCTGCTGCCCGATGCCATGAACAGTAACTCGAAGAATAGAAAAAAAATCTGATGAACAATACAATGAACAGTAACTTCGTGAACAGTCCACGTGAGCAGTACCTGTGAATAGTGATCGATGAATAGTACTTTTATTTTTTATTTTATTTTTTTATTTTACTCCCTCCGTCCCAATTTATAAGTCCATTTTCTTATTTTTGATTGTCCCAAAACACTTGTCCATTTTTCTATTTGAACCAATCAAATGACACTTTAGTAAGAGAGAAAATATTTGATTGGTGAATAAATTAGTTAGTGAGAATTTATTAAACTTTATGAAAAGTCAAAATAGACTTATAATTTGGGACGGGGGGAAGTAATAATTGGAACCCTAATTTGGTAGCCACTCAATGAAAGCACCAATGGACACAATCCGATTAGGCTATATCGATAGATTGCACTACTTTTTAGCGAGTGCTAGGCTCCTTAAGAATTAGGGTTAAGAGAAGAGATTGCTTTGACTTTAAAATATGCTTTTATTCATGAATGATTCGGTATATTATAGAGAATAAACCCTAACTTGTATCACAAGTCGAATACAAGATAAACTCACAAAACAAAGATATTTTTCTAGATAATGACTCACATGACTCTTTCTTAACATAACTCGAATACGACTAAATAAAAGATAGTTATCCAAAGGCATATCATATAGTGATACATTATTATTATTATTATTATTATTATTATTATTATTATTATTATTATTATTATTATTATTATTATTATTATTATTATTATTATTATTATTTTAAAGTGAAGATTTATAGATACTCTCAGAAGTTTCAAAGTCTCTTACAAAGTATTAAACACTTATACATAGATATTACCTATGAAGTGTTTAAAGACCTCAAAAGAGAACATAAAAACATGAATTGACATTGTGTGATAGAACATGTGCAATGAGGTCACCTTTTTATGTTACATATTTTGTTTAGACTGTTTTTAAAGCTACTAATGTTGTTACACTTCTCTGCTCGTTCGACCATGATTGAGAAAAACATAAACTTTACAGTTTTGCAGATAACTAGTCGATTTTAGCTGTGACACTTCTTGATGTGACCTTGATCGGGAGTCCCATGGATGGATACGGCATAGGTTGTCTTGTGATCACCTCATCGGGATATACAAGCGACCATTCATACATAGTCACGAGCTTATGTATCGTGATTAACGTTTCAACCCTTGCAAACTCGTTCCCTATACACGAATGTTGTCCACCTCCAAATGGTATATAAGCATAAGGAGGAATTGGCTTCGACCCATTGGTTTCAAAGCGAGATGGATCAAATTCCTTTGGATTCACAAAGATATCATTGTCCATATGCGTATTGTATGCACACCAAAATACCTAAAATGCAGTTTATATGTCAGATCTATACGATAACTTTTTACAAAAATGTCAGATATGTATGTTACTACCTGCCATCCTTTCGGGATATTGAACCCGTCAAAACTAGTATCTTTTACGACTTTTCTAAAGCTCCCGAAGACTGGTGGGATGATCCTCATTAATTCTTGTGCAACTCGCCATGTATATTTCATCTTCTGTATGTCTCCCCATGTCAAGTTCTGATCTTCCCTTCCTTTTATTTCTTTTTGTATCTCCATTTGTTCTAGTGATCATTTGAACATAGTTGTCAATTCATTTGCAAAAACAAGAAAGTTTAACAAAAATGTGCTTGACATCATATCATGATGCATTTTGACATTTGTATTAGCTATAAAGGTAATTCAAGTACCTTCAAATATGTTTTGATGGATTTCAGGAACTTTAGACATCTTCCAAACCATTAAACTCAACAGAATGGCGGAAGTATCATGGCTAGCAATCATCAAAGTAACAAAATTATCAACAATCATCTCTTCATTAATCACATCCTCATTCCGCATTTTGACATCAATCAAGCTTGATAAAATATCACTCTCGGCATTCACTCTTCCCTCACGAAGATCCTCCCTTTTTTTCCTAATAATAGGTATCAACCGATCAATGATTCTTGATCTTGCCCTCATACCATGCCAATAAGCCATACCGGGAATATTCAAAGGAAGTGACCAAACTGCTTTGAAAGCAATTGTAAAATCGTCACTGAGTTCACTGATTAGAATCTCGTTTTGAATGCCAAAAAGGACTGAAGATGCGATATTGAATGTGAGGTGTTTCATGAAGTTGACGGTTGGGATGATGTCGGTTTTTGAGGTTGATTTTAGGAATAAACTAGTGATTAATTCGTCTATTTGTTTGATATTAGTTTTAAGGCTTATTGGCTTCATGAAAGTGGATAATGCTCCTTTGATTAACTGGTACCTGCTCGATCAGGAACTCGTTGTTTAGAATCAACATAAAAGTAAGCTATAAGAAAAATGGCTTTGTGACACAAAAAGGTTGTGTTACAAAGCCAAAACGTATCCCTAGGTCCCGGTATAATTGCTAGCCAAAGACGGATACACATTAGAAGAAAAAAACTTGCAAATGATTGAGCGAAATTGATCATAGACATATATAACAAAGAGAAACAGAAAACATGTACCTTGATCCGGTTAGCTCAAAAATATTATACTTTCCAGCTATAGTGGATAAAGTCTTGGGTTGTTTCGCAATGAGAACATCTTCTTCGGACCCAAGGATGAACTTGTTGCCAGACTGACCTACGATGACCACCGTGGGTGCACCCATAAGGGACGTTTTGAATACAGGTCCATGTTTCTTAACCCGGTCGTTAATCCATTCTGGGCCTTGGTCTTTCTTTTGTGCTTGAAGAAAGCTAAGTGTCTCTCCTATCAAAGGGTACCCTAAAGACCCTTTAGGCAGATTTTCATTTTTTGGGTTCTTTTTGTACAATCTCAGAAGCAAAAATGAAGACACCAAAATGATCGCTACTAAGATAAAGAGAGACATCAGAATTCTCACTTATGCCTTGGCAAAAGACCCTTTTTAGTTTTGAGTATATATAGGGTGCTTGATGAAGTGTTTTTATACAAGTAACCTTTTTAAAATGGTTTTATATATTACTGTAGTAAACTAGAGTAACTTTATTAATTATAATGTAACTTGCAAATTGCCATTATATTTGACAAAAATACACACATACTGACATACATTGTTAATTGCGACATACTACTAGTCTACTACCATCGACAACAACGTATGTGACACTGACGCCTCCACCTATCGTTAATCACATTGTTACTTATTCTTTGTTTTCTTAACAAATTTATAAAATTATATAAAGCCGGCTTATGAAGGAACCATCCCTTTAGTGACATTTGTAAACACACCTCAAGGCTCAAACGTCATGCGTTTCACTTTTGAACATGTTGAATGAGCATGGATATACTTTGTCTCGACATGTTATTATAACTTACTAAAGTTTTCGGCAAAGTCTCTCTAAAATTACATTCTGCATGATTTAGACGTATTTCTAAATTTTTACGAAACCAATCATCTTATATGTGCCAGGAACACGCATATGATAATGCGATATTATCGGGCCAGGTGTCGTTAACCCAATAAGATACATCATAAATAGAAAAGTAGTATAAACTTTTTATAGGATGAGGTTATAGACAAAATTTTACAAGGGTTCATTTCTTTTACCAAAAAAAAAAAGAAAGAAAAGGCAAGTATCAATCAAACTTGATTCAGTGAGTAAATAGTAAATAGTTATGTAACAATTGTGATGTTTAAATTTACACGTTGTTTTACATGGTTAAGTATTTCTTCTCAGTAAAAACTGCTTTTACTTGACACTTGCTGACTTTCTATTAGTTTATGCTTGATTGATGTTGGTCTTTGATAAAGCTACAACCCAATTAGCTAAAGCCCACACATTCGAAACAGGCTCAAGACAAGCCCGCCAAGACTAAGGACCAACACAATTCCTAAGCCAAACATGAATGAAGTTAGACCTGACGAATCTATTCAGGTCATGACTCGCCGCAACCTAAGCCAAGGCTTTTACAAAAAACGCCACTTGCCACCGCCTCGTTGGAACAAAGGTAGCACTGCGAACATTTCGCAGATGCACAATATCATGCATTCAGCATTACATGAACCTGACACGGTTAAGGGTTGCACGCCACGTGTCATCCTTGGACCCTCCTCTAGATGGTCACCACGTGGATCATCAATCTTCATGCGATTGGATTACATCTATGGGTTGCACGAAACCCTAGATACACCCTTATAAATATCGGGCCATTTCATTGAAACACTACAAAAAAACCTAGCTATTAGGACCTTTCCATAGGACCTTTTTTACTCATAGGTCCTAATAACAAAATTATTAGGACTAGCTAATTTAAAAGTCCTTTTAGAATCAAACTAATAATACAGTTAATAAATTGGTTTTATTAGAACATACTTTTAGGACCCTTGTTTGCTAGTGTCTTATTATAATCGTTCATAATAGGACACTTCACTTGAATGTCCTATTACATCCAGTCTTATAGGATGCTTTTTGTTGGGGTTTCATTATAATGAAACTTAATAGGACACTCGATATAAATGTCCTATTACACGAAGTTTTATAGGACTTTTATCTATTAAGGTCCTATTTTGAGAGAAACTAATAAGGCATCTGATACACATGTCCTATTAAATTAAATTTAATAGGACACTTGGTAATCATGTGGTCCTATTACACGTTACATTATCACGCTTTCAAATATTACACTAAACAAAGATCGAGAATCAAATAGTCGTTATGACCTGCGGAGGGCATTCCTACATGTTAATTTAGGATAGGAAGACACATTGCACTCCCATTAAATAAAAAATGAATTTGAGAGATTTGAATACGCTGTAACATAACATGGACAACATACGGAAATTTGACCTATCAATATGAATGGCTGTCAAAGTTATCTTAACTTTACTAACCCTACCCTGAAAAGGTGTATTCGGGTTGGGTTATACACGTTATAAAAGCATTATTTGAGTTAATTGATTAACTTGAATTCTTATTAGTATGGGGTTTCGGGTGAGAGTTTTAATCTTATTCGGCTTTCGAAAATAACCCGCGTAAAGGGGGTTTTAAAGTTTTTTCATGTTTCCCTACGTTTTGTACAAAATTTCCAACTTTTGGATATTTTAATGCTATAATAGGGCATATCGGGTTAACCCAAACCCATTTAACCCATTTTCGACTACTTTGGACCATTATTAGGGTCATGTATACTGAACTATTATCTCAAATATGTCTCAAATGAGACGTAAACTCACAACCGCTTGCTTGATGTGCAACTCACATACTCATGGACTAAAGGCATTTAGTCTTTATTTTATGTTTACATTTAGGTGACTGATTTGGTTCATTGGTTGTAATGTGATTAACCCAATAATAACACATTTATATTTTGTGTAGGCTACTTTACACATAATATTGAGTAGCGACTAAGTTGTTCGATAAAGCTTGGCTTGTTTCATAACCGTGTATCCATAAACATGTGCATATATTGATCACAAATATATACAGGATACATACAACATCTTTATGCAAACACACGTACGGGTAAATGGAAAGAGATCCTTTTTCAAGCTGCTCGAAAAATATCAAGCTTTTCGATGTAAGCGACCTAACCATTATTTCAGCGGGTGTCTTCGGACTCGTTTATGTTTATCCCTAAATGTTAAACGATGTATTAGACAATGTTGATTATAAATCTCCAAAATTTTCAAGAAAACCCTCTACATAGATATACCAACCTTTACACACATTTAAAGTTATAATTTTTCTACACACATATTTTGGTGTTGGGATCCACTTTGGTAAGGCATGTTTCACAAGAACAAATTGGTGTTTTTTTTATGGTATATCTTATTTATATGAGAAAATAATTCGTGTTGTTTGGCTTTATTTTTTACAGAAGAACATCTAGGTTGCGCTTGGAGTTATGAGAATTGGCAAGGTTACATTAGCTTTTGCAATGACATTTGGCTTCTTTTTCATGTTTGACCGGACTCTATCTTATATGAATTGGTGAGTCATTTTTACTCATATCATCAAGTTTAATTGAATAAATTTTATTTTAATTTATGTGTGAAGACTTGGATTTTCTGCCAAGTTGTTTTTTCTTGGTGGAAACATATCTTACTATGAATTTATGATAAATACATGTATGATGTATTGAGATTTCTTGTTTGTCTTGTCGTTTGATTGTATCGAACTACAAGGGGAGTTAGTTGGTATTTGGTAAGTCTATCAAACATTGGATAGTTCATCAAGAAATTCAGGAATATTTCCTCACAAGGTGTTGCATATTTACAGTTTAAAACACTAATGAAACTAAAAAATGTGTAGGTTTTCCGCTTTCTAGTATAATTAATCGGGAATAGTTACAACTAAGAATAATTTGAAATTGATATTTGCTATTACGCAAGCTATTGTTGAGTTTTAGCATGAGTATTACTTAGGAGTTAAGAATTAAGACACATACCCAATTGTGTTTATGTCGAATTCTTGTATCAAGGAAAGCCTATGTATTGGAACATATGTCAAATGTTTGGTCATATTTATTCATGCTATGGTGCTTTTTGCAGGTGGATCATGATTATCGACTTTCAAGTTAATCTTAAGGTAAGGACTTCATTGTCGATCAAAGTGCCACTTTTGCTTTCATTTTATTGGATACATTTCTAGAAGATATCCCAGTATTGATTTACTCACTTCTACTGTTGATGCTATGTTAACATTTGTGCTTGGACCTCATAAATTTGCATCATTAAGGTATTAGTGTAATTCATTTATTGACGATTATTTGTGTCTTTCCATTATATGCATTTATTTGTAGCCTTTGGTGGAAGATGGATCAGCAAGTCTACGTTTGTTTCTAGTATTTTGGCACAAAAAGTATGGGACTGTATACATGTTTTATTTAATGAGTATGGTCTCCCCTACTTTACTACTTACAAGAAAACTATTGAGTTTAGTCATTCATGGATTTCTTTGTAAGAGGTAAGTATCCTGTAGGCCCAAAATGGCATAATTTTGACCAGGTATTAGAAAAAAAATGATGTTATATTGTGTAAAGGAATTCTTAAAGTATATGTGTAATTATTTGTTTTTCTTCATGATTAGTTAAAAATGATGTTTTTCTTCATGTTTAGGGGATATTTGTATCTTCAGAATTAACATCTTCAGGTGAGAGTGTGATGAGACTATACAATTTGGCTAATAATATTGGCGCGTCAGCTACAAGAGTAATCCATGGTAATATCCTATCATTTTGGTAAGGCAATTATTTTAGTAAAACATGATATTGTCTATGAAACCAAGATTTTACCAACACTCTTTACTTATACTAGTATATGTATTTTTTACCATAGGTGGATTCAGATCATAAGGCAAGGATATCTTCAAAGACATTCACTTGGCAAACTATTATAATTTTCTTATTTCATAAGAATTTTTGTACACTAACTTAGCTTATTATTCTTTGTGAATTCATGTAAAATTGTTAGATCATTTCTTCTGAATGATAATACATGTTGTATAGTCATGTCCCAACTTTTGTTTAGTGACTAATTTGAATGACAGTAATTTCAGGATTTATTTGTAGTGATTATAATTTAATATTTGTGAGCAAAATGACATTGATCAATAATACATCAGGTACTAGAATTAACTAAGCATGGGACTAAATTTGGTTCTAACAAAGCACCTATTTATTAGGACCCTTTTCTTGGTACTAAAGTAAGACTTTATCCATTATGTTTCGGTCCTATAAAAATATGTGTTAGGACCCCGTGAAAGTGTCCCAAAAAAAAAAAAAAAAAAAAAAAAAAAAAAAAAAAAAAAAAAATGAGTAAGCATATATTAGAACACCAGATAGCATCCTATAATGTGGTCTATTGGGACGTCATTTTGGTCGCATAAACAGTTTTATACGACCAAAAAATTAGTTTTAAAATGTTCGAGTTTATTAGAACGCCGATAAGTGTCCTAAATATCTATTACAACCCCTTCCTACGGGACACTTTTATTTTTGTCCTATTAGGTTAAAGGTCCTATAAACTATTTTTAGGGAGGTGATTTGCACACTCAACTTTGTGATTGGGACACTCAACTGTACAGATAGTTAAAGCATAATATGAACCTTGTACAAGTATCCAATGCACACAGTGGAGTGTCCCAATCAAAAGTTTGAGTGTGCAAATCAATTCCCCTATTTTTATAGGACACTAACAGGTGTCTTATAAGGTCCTTTTCTTGTAGTGAAATGGACCAAGTCATTCTCAACTAATTAAAAACATTATACACTAGTCACCTCATGAGTTTTAACCCAACTCAACTCCGATCACACCTTGAGGTCCTTACCGAACGTGGAAAATCAAACGATGACTATCCTCATATGTAAAGAAGCTACCATCTACATGGAATGTAGCTTTTGGTTTTATTACTGTGTATTCGTTGCTGCTTGTCTCCTTCATGCCTATAATTCAACTCAAGTTCACTAACAAAAATCCGTTTAAAACCCATGCCGCATTCCTGAATGCTGCTATTGTAGCATATGTTTTCGTGGGTATTGGGTTCACTGTTTTCATAGCTATCCATCTATCTTGTCGTCGTGCTGAACCTGATTCTATTGAAAATGTTGTTGGTAAGTCTGCTACTGCAACTAGAGATCCTACTGAAAATGTTGTTGGTAATTCTGCTGATGCTAATAGAGATTTCACCGGGGGGTTAGGTTTAACCAGAAGAAGGACACAGTGAATGCGCAGAAGGAGAAGCAAACAATCGATGAACCATAAACCCCTATGATGATGTAACCGATGTATAGCTTACCGGCCAGAACTAAAACGAGTAAAATAAACAAAACCGGCACCTTGACGATAGCAGTTGCGACACTAGTGGCCAGAAGCTTAAACCAAAAATACCCTGTGAAATCTCTAGCAGCAGCATAATTACCAACAACATTTTCAGCAGAAACAGGATCTCTGATGCGTGGGAATTGCACCAGGCTTTACCTCTCGAGGGATCTCGAGAAGCTTACAACCCCCACCAGGCAGTGTACCTGATCGTTGTAGTATAGTATAGTGACAAGTACCGGGGGATTGATCGTTCAACTCAGGAATAGTGTCGCTAGGATTAGAAAGCCTAAAAACTAGGTCTAGAGGTGAGGGATAATTCTTTTTGTATTTTTATATTTTTATGAAAGCAAGTAAAATCTCGGGTTTTGGAAGAGTGGGCGGAATTAGTTGCTAGTCAACTAACCCAATAACTAAGATGCAATCAAAATAAAATAACAAAAATGAAAATAAACTAATTTAAACTAGTGGTGTGAGCAATATGTGGGAGAATTGTGTTTACTTAGATTTCACTACTCCCTAGATATCTTTAACAGGTTAATTACTTGTTACAGTTGCGTGGATGACGGGTTATATTCCTTAATACCATTCATGGGGTGGCGTACTTACTTCCCCAATTCTATAAGCTCCTACTTCACTCCAATGTCGAGCCGGCTAAGAAGCTCCTAACATGGGATCACTAGAATTCGCTCATGCATTAAATACAACCATAAAAACCTAGTACACACATGGGTTCATGTTTCTTAAGACGTTCAAGCAAGTTACACAATGGAGATCTGCCAGTTTTCTTAAGCCTAACATTGAAATCATTCATCCATTACAACTATAAACAAGAGATCAACCTATAATCAACATCTAGGTTTCATTACATCTAAGCAAACACACAAAATATCTAGCCTAGCATGTTAAAATCAAGACAAGCATAAGATATATTCAAACAACACATAGACATATTGAATGAATTGAAAGAAGACTTATCTTAATTGAACATGAAGGGTTTCAAGGGGTGAAAACCCTTGAAAATTCTGTTACAAACGACCTAGGGTTTATTAGGTTCGGCCCTAGTATTATCCACACAAGTTCCTCTCTAATGAATGAAAAATAGAAAAGTATATATAGATTTTGTGAGGTGACGGCGTCAAGAGGAAATTTCTGACGCCGTCATCTCGCCGCCAATAAAGTTCTCGGACTGCCTAGATCTGGGTCTGACGCCGTCATGTATAATTCTGCTCCAGGCCGTCACCAAAATAACTCTTGACACCCTACTTTTGACGCCGTCACGTTTTCTCTGGGTCGTCATGCATTTTACTCCTGACGCCGTCATATTTTCCTTCTTGACGCCGTCAGGTATTGTTCCCAGCATGGAAAATTAAGTCTTTGCCGTTTTCATCACTTTTATGCTCCAAAAACGTCCAAAATGCTTCCTTTTCCAGAATTCACTCCCAAAGTACCTAAAATCACAAAAGGAACGATTTAGGGCAATATTTGATCAAATAAATTCCAATTCCGGCTTAAATGACCCCCTAAAAACGGTTCATTTTTCGCCTCATCATATACCCTTACACTTGAGATTTGCTTGTCATCAAGCAAATGCGCTTTTATTCTAATCAAAATACAAGTTAGGGGTCATTTAACACTAATATAAAAGTAATTACAACAAATAATCGTTCCACTAAAGACCAAAGACAAGCACGGAGGTCATACACTAGCACCTCACAAATAGTGTTTAGATACTCACATCTCTCGGGTGTAATAAAGTATATATCACAATATGGAAATGGAAAACATCTCTCACTACGTGTCATAACAAAATAGATTACCATAGGCTTGGGAAAGGATCAAACCTCCACCACATGGTGTAAGCACCTAGGATAAACTATCAAAGAGGTCTTTTAAAGGGTTGTAACGTTAGGTGTAGGGATATGGAAAACACGGTTTTGTTGGATATAGGCAGTCTTTACTGGTGGCGAGTTAATAATCTTGGTTAATTACATGTACAATGTGGCGTCGCTAAGCCAAGACTAGGCTCGACTTAAGCTAATAAATGAAAAATAACAAAAACATAAAATAAACATAGAATGAAACGGGATGGTAGTCCGTTTTTTTTTTTTTTTTTTTTTTTTTTTTTTTTTTTTTTTTTTTTTTACATACACTCTTACCCTACCATCCAAAATAATACATCATAGGGAATGAACATTCCCCTTACACTTGAATTTTTACATACTTTACAATAAACTAATCTAATGACTCGAATTAAGATAATCAAAACATTTGGAGTACTTTTAAGATTAACGTACATATGGGGGTAATAATATGATGTTCTTCCCCATTACTCCATAACATAAGTACTTTACCCATGAGTCCCAATCGTCCCAAAACAATATGTACAAGGATATGACTCGACTTAGCAACCATGTAATCAATTAGATAATTAACTAAGGGTTTAAACAAATAACAATAATGCACTAAAGATGAGTGCATACACGGAAGGCTGAGGCGATTTGGGTGTACATTTAAGTGGGTTGTAACAAATTCTTCCTTTAAGTAAGATGCTTAAAGTTAGAAACAAAAAGATAGGCTCGGAGGGGTGTACTATGGGTTTCGTGTACTAAAAATGAGTACAACGCTAAGGTGTGGGAAAAATTAGTTGACTTAACTAGCCAAGTAAAATGACTTAAATGGACAAGTAATTATGATACGGGTTTAACACAAGGGTGATCCTAATGCCTCTTATCATGTAGTAAATCCTACTACACGAATGTAGTCTCACTAGTGGTCTCGGGATGCATCACTGACGCAAGTTCTAGAATCTAAATGCTACCGGTACACTCATAAGCACTAATAGTAAATGCTTTTCCTATCAAATCTAAAGGCGAACCTCACATATTTGGGTGGAAAATTTTTCTGAATAGTACGGTTTTGTGCTAGTCATGCAACTCCTATCCATGAGACGCTTGCTTAAGGCTGAAGTTTCACTCCTAAATGTTGTAAAAAAATTTAAATTTGGCGCTAAAATTACACTAACAAGTATTTCTCATTGTTTTATTACACATCTACCATCAAACAAACAAACTCAAGCGAAAGTGTTTCCTGTGAGGTATCATCATTTTACCCTCCCCTTACACTTAGGATGAACATTGTCCCCAATGTTCAAGTAAAGAATGTAAAAGTGAAATAAGTAAAAGAATGAAATAAAATACTCCCCTGATTCGCTCGGTATGGATAATAAGGTAGCAAGGTTAGATCTTCCTCCAAGAAAATGAACAATCAAAGCTTCCCTTCCAGAATATAAATCATCTTCTTGTCAAACATAACCTGTTAAACCTGAGAAAACAAACAAGGCAACCTCGCGTAAAATCGGCGGCAATCTATATATGCTAACAAATCCTAGAAAGCAAAGTAAGATATAATGCTTGTGGAATGATGTTTGCATATTTTCTGGAGATTATAAAACTAAAGAATTAGCAAAAACTTTAAGACTCCGTTAGAAAAACAAAACTGGTAAAATTTCCAGAATTTTACACGTGACGCCGTCAGGAGTTTCTTCCTGACGCCGTCAGAAGTGACCTGCAGAAATTCTTATGTTAAGTTTCCGGAAAATTTTTAGAAAAACTTTGTCCCACTTCCTGGAAAATCCTGCAAAACATCATTATGACTCGATACAAGCATTTGACTCTAACAAATACGAATATACATGTTCATTTAATATTGTGGAGAATCATGATCGGTTTTGTTTCTTTAAAAACATATTTGGGGTTTCCCCTTACACTTATCTTTTTCGAAATGCCTTTGGATGAAGTTAAGACTAAGTCAAACAACAAAATAAAGTATTTTCACCATTTTAGTTTGAAACATGATCTACCAACAATAAAAATAAAGCATGCATACGGAAACAAATAACAATCAAACAAAATAAAAATCACACAAAACATGGGTTGCCTCCCAAGAAGCGCTTTCTTTATTTACGAGTCTTGTAGCTAGACTCAAGGTCATGGGTTACTACGTGACCTCATCGTTGGTTTCACTTTCAAGGTCATCTCCTATATTAGTTTTGTATTCCGGACCTAGTTGCAAGCATTCTTTGTAGAAACCAAGTATCTTATTCATGACATATTCAACTCCTCTACGTCTATCCTCATCATTCCTATAGTAAACCGCTTGTTTGTGTTCCTTTTCTATGCTCGATAGGAGGCGGTATTGTTCAATCTTATAGGGCATTTGGTAAGCAATCTCATCATTCTCTTCCTTGAATCTAACTATCCCTAGAGTCAGATCGTAACTCATCTTAGAGGTCTCAACGAATGGTTTTCCGAACACTACTTGACTTCGGCAATCATCTATCACCGGACGAGTATCCTCCACTATCACAAAGTCGGTCTCATAAGTGAAGTTTCCAACAATCACATGCAATCCTTTCACTCTTCCTACAAAATTGCTTATCAGATTCTTATTGGGCATCATCCTATAACCAAGTTGTTTCTTCATTACCCAATTATAATAAGTCCTAGTCATGATGTTTATAGGAGACCTAGGATCGATATAAGCTTTCCACACATGCATATTCCCAATGTTGCATGGTATGTTGATGTTAGAGGGATCACCTATTTTAATAAGGGGTGAACCAAGGATATATGGTGTCTCGGGATCATCAAATAAATCTTTGTGATATTCCCGTTCTTCCTTGGTGGGCAAATTATCAAAGTATTCTTCTATGTTTTCTACTTCCTCTAACTTCTCTCCCTTATCAACCTCAACTTCCTTAATTTCATCCCTAGTCTCGGTTTCTACTCCAACTTCATCCTTGTCACTTTCTTCTATATCCTTATCTATTGGCTTAATGGTGACAACATTGACAAAGTGGACGTGTTTGGATGACGAGGGGTCCTTAATTTGGATTCCGCTATTTGCGTCCATAGTGTCCTTCCTAGGTGTAGTTAACGCTTGGTTGTTGAGGGCTTTCAATAAGTTGTCAATCTTATTGGTCATCTCCGTTTGTTGTTGGTTGAATTCGGTTTCAAACTTAGCTATGCGAGCTTCTTGAGATGCCATAAACTTGGACATAAATCCTTCAAGATTGTTGGTACTACCATAGTTGTTAGAAGGATTGTTGTTGAAAGTACGGTTAGAGGGTGGACCGTTTGGTTGGTGATGATTAGGCGGATTGGAAGAATTGTTTTGGTTTTGTTTCCACCTAAGGTTTGGGTGATTTTTCCAAGAGGGGTTGTAGGAATCACCATAAGGGTTTGGCTCGGGCTTGAAAGTGTACCACTTATCTCCCGCTTCGTCGGTACGCGAAGATGCGTAGTCCGCAAAAGCTGTTCCGGGGAGTTCCACGCAATCACGAGTGTCATGGGGACCACTACATAATTCGCATGAAGAAGTGATTTTATTCACTTGGCTTGAAGGCTTAGGAGCTTCATAAGATTTCATGAGAAACTTGACTTGGTCCTCAAGTTCCATGATCCTATGGTCGGGAGTGCTAGAATTGTTCGAAGGCAAAGATATTGCCTTGACCGTTTTGTTCAAATCACGGGGATCATTCCAATTTTCGTTGTCATAGAGAGCAAGATCTTCTATGAGTTCCCATGATTCTTCCGCACTTAGATCACGTAGCTTGCCACCGGCCGATTGGTCAATGGTTCGCCTTGTGGAGAGATCGATATGGTCATAGAAGATTTGGACTTGGAGCCAAAGATCTATGCCATGATGAGGGACTTTTTGAAGTAAGTCCTTGAAACGAGTCCATGCTTCATATAGAGTTTCACCTTGACGTTGTTGGAACATCAAGATATCATTTCTAAGCTTGGTAGTTCTCCCCGGTGGGAAAAATTGAGCAAGGAAATGAGTGGTAAGATCATTCCATGAGGTGATGGATCCTGCGTGTAACAATTCGCATTTTCAGGTTAATTATTATTCTCGGAAAATTTCACTATTCACTTTTACTATTCATTTTTCCCGAAAATTTTCCCGAAACTTGATTTTTGTTTCTTGGCCTCGAGTGATAAATCATTTCCATGACAAATTAAATGTTTGGCATTCGTCAGATCATTTTCGTGAAAGTTATTAAGGAATTACACGTTTTAGGGTAAAACGTCATTCAGAAATTCTACGCACAACGAAACTCGACCGCGTTAAGTGACCCCACATCAGAAAAATGTTTGACACACTCATGATTTATTTGAGAATTAATCGTGACTGAGAAAAACATGACCAAAATAAACCTCGGCCGTGAAAAACTGGAATTTTCAGTTTTAAGCGTTTTTACTCAGCCGTAACCTTAGCCTATACCTGCACCACGTTTCTAAGACTATTTAAGTTTTTAACTTATTAGAAAAAGTCAACATATTTTTCCCTCCTCCATTGACCAAAAATCATCCCTTGATTTTATAAGTCATTCCTTGATTTTTAGGCTTACGGTTTGATGTCTAAAAGACATTTAATACCAACCGACACTAGACTGAGCCCAGTCTAGACATTATAAGTCATTTTAAATCATTTTTATCCTATTAGAAAAGTAACATTTTACTTTTCTCAATTTTACGCAATATTCGTACATTTTACGTATTACGCGTTTTAGACCCGTGTTTCCAGTTTTAGCAGGGTTTTACCACCCAGATGGAACCTACCACTCATTTTATATTTTATTATGGAGTATTTTGACAAGTTTAATCATTCTTCCAAGTTTCGTATTTTTACGATACCCGGTTTTACGTTTTGTGACGTAACAACTTACGGTTAGCATTTTACCGAGTCAAAACATACTAGATATCTTGGATAATATCAACAAAGTCCAACCCTTCCTCCCCAAGTTATGCAAACCGCCACATGGGGGGGGGGGGATTCACACTAGGTGGCTTGATCTTGTGCTTAAGGACTTAAGATGGTTACAAGTGTCTAAAACTTCCATGATAAGCTTCCTAATCCTAAACTTGGTCACCAAGTTTATGTAACTTCCTAGTTATTTCCTAACCTCCTCAAACTCACTATAAAAACCCTCTCATCCCCCTCATATTAATGCCACACCACACACACCACAACACTCCATACTTAGCTTTAATTCTTCTAATTTCTAGCAAGGATCAAGTGCTTCTTCAAGATAGAAACCCTAGTTAGGTTATCATTCATCAAACACTTCCATAACCCTAATATACTTGGTGATTTCTCTTGAGTTTAAATCCACTCAATTCACCTCAACTTTCATTACATCTCTTTCAAGAATACCAAGAGTAGAAAGATTGCATGAAGTGAAGTGGGTTGAAGCAAGTCTATCAAAGTCCTATCCTTACATGTTAACTTCCTTTCATCTTTGAAAGCCACAAGTTGTAAGCCAAACCCTAACTTGCTCCTTGTTAAATAATCATGTTCATGTTATTTACATATTATTCTTGCTATATTATGTCTTGTAGTTATGTCCATGATGTATAAAAGTGAGCAAAACAAGTTATTGTTATTGATTGTTAAAACAAGTTATTAAAACAAGTAAACTAGTGATTTTCTTGGAAAGACCTGATCAAAATGGTAAAATTATGATATTGGATCATTACATATTGTAGTAGAGGACCTAACAAGGAAAACATAGCAATTTGAACCACCTAAAACGAGTATACGAGTCAAAAGTTATGACGATTTGAAGTTACCAAAACTTTGCGGCAAAGCTGCCAAATACCTTCTGTTACAGAAACTTTAAACACGCAAAAAGAGGCCTTTCTGGTCCGATTCATGAAAAAGTTAAAACACGAAAGTTGTCCGGAATCACGTTTTCGTTCAGGATTGAAGAGGCTCGAGCCTTGAAAATGCTTTCTGAGTGAGATATTTCTCAGTTTCTTAACAGCTATTTACATATATACAAATCACTATATTATGGTTATACTTTAAAAGGAACAAGAGGTCTTACGACCTATAATCAAGACCACCACTATGGATAGAGCCAAGGTTGTGTCTCATGACCTTGGAACAAGGACCAAAAGTCATGGCTAGGCCATGACGAAATGACCATACCAACTTACATAGGCGTAAACATGAAACAAGGAATTGGCGAGAACTTGAACAAGCAATTTGGATCTACTTCACTTAAAAAGGAACCATGAGATATTACAAGAGAAAATGGTCATACAAGACTTATGAAACTACCCCTAATAACAATCTTCATGTACTAATAAACTTTCCTAAGTTTATTCAAATAACGGACTTGTAACTTTTCGGATCAAAACTTATATCTATATATTTTATCAACTACTACAATAGTAGGGAGCCTCATGTGAGGAGTTCATTATGTAAGCCGTCGAGATGAGTTGTGGATTTACGAGTTAAAGTGTCCTAGCTCCTCGAACGTTTACTACATGACTTCTGAATTATGTCGGCCCGAACGGTAGTAAACGATATATAAAACATACATGTTTTATGAATCTTTTCTTTCAAAGACTTACAATAAACATCATACCACATCATGGACTAGATGCAAGATATATATATAGGCACTTATTTATATTCTTTACTCCGATCCTAAGTCGCAACATTCTATTATAGGTTGCTCGTAGAAACCTTCGCGATTCGACCATCACATTCACTACTCACTACATAACTTAAGGTGAGTTCGTAGCCCCACTTTCTATTGTTTAACTATTTTACAAACCCATGGGGGGAATACATGCTATTATTTTTCTACTCGAACACAATGCTTTCTAATGTATGCTACCCGACGATGTTTTATTGTCACTGAGTAACGATTGCCATGTTCGAAGTCCCTATATCATGAACCATTAGTCACTACCTATAGTGAGCGCGAATATTGTGAATAGATCTATTGGGATTGACGGATCCCATTTGTGTTGAACAACGACGAGTTCACACAAATGCACTATATTTGAGATTTAGCGGTATAATGGCAAAAGTACCTTGATAGGGCTTCTATAATGCCAATTTGTGGTTCGATGTTAATGCTTTGGTTGTATGAGCTTAGTGCAATAATAACGGCTTTTGTTTTCTAACTATGAGTGTGAGTCTATAGCTCACACTACGATTATTGTGTTCAAACGATTTAACTAAACTCTACGAATTCCACTCAACCTTTGTGTTGACCTCTCAAGCATGTATTTCAGGTTCATGACGATCAAGGATGGCACGGAAGGACACGGATACTCAAGAGGGCTATAAATTTTATTATCATTCAAAACTCATTTAAATTATAAACATGGAACCATCTAGGACCTCATTTTGTAATCTCTGATATTTATACAATTTGAATGATAAATCTTTTAAAACGACTCAATTGGAGTTCGTTTTCTATTATTGTGACTATTGTGCCGTCAAGTAACACCCAGTTCGAATTCCGCTGCAACCATGAATTGGGGGTGTTACACTGCGGGTAAACGTTCAAGCCATTGACTAGCTTGATCACGTAGAGAGAATTGGAATAGGCGTAATCGGGTCGACTCTCTAGTTGTAACATCAAGGTCTATGGAATCTACGATTTTAAGGAAGTCCTTGAAATGTTGATTTGGATCTTCGGAACGAAGTCCATGGAATGCACATCCGCTTTGCACCAACCGGATGGTGTCGGATCGTAAGGGGGTCACATTGGCTCCTTGGGTGAGCTCAATGGTGTTTCGATAGCCTTGGTGGTTAGGTCGGGAATACTCTCCTAGGGTTCAGGGCCTAAGAGGTTGGTTAGCTAGTGGTGGGTTTTGTGGGTGGTCTTGTTGTGGTGGGTTGATGGGTTCAAAGATGTTACCACCTTCCATGATGTCGGATGGTAAAGATTACGAACAAAAACACGAAGAAATGAGATAGACTAAAGAAAACCTAAAAATAAAAATAAAATCTTACTAGAAAGGAATCTAACAAGTAGACCTAATAAAAAGAAATCCTAACCTAGACAATAACTATTCCCCGGGCTGCGGCGCCAAAAACTTGATGCGTGGGAATTGCACCAGGCTTTACCTCTCGAGGGATCTCGAGAAGCTTACAACCCCCACCAGGCAGTGTACCTGATCATTGTAGTATAGTATAGTGACAAGTACCGGGGGATTGATCGTTCAACTCAGGAATAGTGTCGCTAGGATTAGAAAGCCTAAAAACTAGGTCTAGAGGTGAGGGATGATTCTTTTTGTATTTTTATATTTTTATGAAAGCAAGTAAAATCTCGGGTTTTGGAAGAGTGGGCGGAATTAGTTGCTAGTCAACTAACCCAATAACTAAGATGCAATCAAAATAAAATAACAAAAATAAAAATAAACTAATTTAAACTAGTTGTGTGAGCAATATGTGGGAGAATTGTGTTTACTTAGATTTCACTACTCCCTAGATATCTTTTACAGGTTAATTACTTGTTACAGTTGCATGGATGACGGGTTATATTCCTTAATACCATTCATGGGGTGGCGTACTTACTTCCCCAATTCTATAAGCTCCTACTTCACTCCTATGTCGAGCCGGCTAAGAAGCTCCTAACATGGGATCACTAGAATTCGCTCATGCATTAAATACAACCATAAAAACCTAGTACACATCGGTTCATGTTTCTTAAGACGTTCAAGCAAGTTAGACAATGGAGATCTGCCAGTTTTCTTAAGCCTAACATTGAAATCATTCATCCATTACAACTATAAACAAGAGATCAACCTATAATCAACATCTAGGTTTCATTACATCTAAGCAAGCACACAAAAGATCTAGCCTAGCATATTAAAATCAAGACAAGCATAAGATATATTCAAACAACACATAGACATATTGAATGAATTGAAAGAAGACTTATCTTAATTGAACATGAAGGGTTTCAAGGGGTGAAAACCCTTGAAAATACTGTTACAAACGACCTAGGGTTTATTAGGTTCGGCCCTAGTATTCTCCACACAAGTTCCTCTCTAATGAATGAAAAATAGAAAAGTATATATAGATTTTTGTGAGGTGACGGCGTCAAGAGGAAATTTATGACGCCGTCATCTCGCTGCCAATAAAGTTCTCGGACTGCCTAGATCTGGGTCTGGCGCCGTCATGTATAATTCTGCTCCAGGCCGTCACCAAAATAACTCTTGACGCCCTACTTCTGACGCCGTCACGTTTTCTCTGGATCGTCATGCATTTTACTCCTGACGCCGTCATATTTTCCTTCTTGACTCCGTCAGGTACTGTTCCCAGCATGGAAAATTAAGTCTTTGCCGTTTTCTTCACTTTTATGCTCCAAAAACGTCCAAAATGCTTCCTTTTCCAGAATTCACTCCCAAAGTACCTAAAATCACAAAAGGGACGATTTAGGGCAATATTTGATCAAATAAATTCCAATTCCGGCTTAAATGACCCCCTAAAAACAATTCATTTTTCGCCTCATCAATCTCTAGCGGCATCAACTGAATTACGAACAACATTTTCAGAAGAAGCATGTTGACCACGACGACGAGATAGATGGATAGCTGTGAAAACGGTGAACCCAATACCCACGAAGACATACGCTACAATAGCAGCGTACAGGAATGGGGCATGGGTTTTGAACGGATATTTATTAGTGAACTTGAGTTTAATTATAGGCATGAAGGAGCCCAGCAGCAACGAATACACAGTAAGAAAACCAAACGCTACACTCCGGGTAGATGGTAGCTTCTTTACATCGGAATTAAAAGGATTGGGATCAAAATCCATTAGGGGAAGATGATTTAAAACGATCATGTCAGACTCCTATTTATAGAGGAAAGATATGAAATAATATCTTTAATCTCAACTGTCTATTCAATTCGACGGCTGAGATCACAACTTTGGCGCATGGATCGATGACATGGAGTTGCACGGATCGCTGATCTGTCTGATATTAGTAATTGAGTTAATTATTTGTGCTTTTACTTATATATTTTTAAATAACAAAAGAAATTTGTGGTTTTACTTATTTGGACATATGATATGAATAGTAATCATATTTTTCACGTGAACATGTGTGATTTCTTCAACAAAACAAGAAACAATACAAGTTACACTTCACTTAAATTAAAGTAGTACCTTTGCTTATTTATGAGAAAGCTGGAATGAACTGTTTAAACTTTGTCTTACATATTAATGTAGGTTATAATAATCTTTCAAACATACATTCTGTCAAACGACCATCATCTATATATTCCCTAACGGTATATATGTACTTTTGGTATAAAGAGGTGATGGAGGAATGCAGAGTTCCCCCCCCCCCCCTTTTTATGCTTACTTTTTGAAACTCTTCTAAACCTATGCTTGTTTATATCTAGTATTCTCATTCTATGCATTTTTTAAGAGGAAAAAAAACATTGGAAATTTTGAATACTCGATGACTGTCGTCAGTGTCGTGTAGCAAAGATATAAGAATGATATTGTTGAGACAACACAAATCCACACTTTTTTTTGTCTTTATCCTCCAAATTGTTTATTATCATTTTACAGTTCATTTACAGTTGAGTTACAAAATAGGTATTATATCAGTTCTCTTTCATTCATCTAATTATTTTAACCTTCTATATTTCTCATTATCTTTATTTACTGCTTTCATTAAATTGGGTCATCTATATTCTTACACAAAGTAGAAAGCAACATTATTTAATTATCACTGTAACAAATTTTACCTAACAAATTAATTGTCCCAGTTGATTTCTATATTGCATGTATTTTATTATTATTTATTATTATTATTATTATTATTTTATGAATGTAACGATTTAATGTTTTTAGTGTAATGTTAGTTTTATATGTTGTGTTTTAAAAAAATTAATATGCACTATATGCTTTACGAATTTTCAACGCTGTAGACGATAGACTTGATTCTAGCAACGAGATCAAAAAGAGATATACAACATCACAAAAGAGAGATCCAAAAATGCCACATATGATTTGAGATTGTTTTCAACCGTGTATTGTATGATTTGTGGTTGTCTCATGAGCATCTTTCTAATATCTTTGCTTTTGACGTAAGCATCGGTTTGGAAGAGTTAAAAATAAAAATTAAAAAAAAAAAAAAAAAAAAAAAAAAACTCTTGATTGATGTTGAAAGAGTTTTGTTTTGTTAGATTGAAGGATAAATGAAGTTTTGCTGGTCATATTTTAAGAATGTTGTTAAAATGTTTGTATTTTATAACTGTAAAGTTTAATGATAAAGTTGAGAATGAAGTTTATATGTTTTTATTGTTTGCCATATTTATATAAAATTTTAACTGATGTATCATCTTTTGCGGTCTTTAAGAGGGTTGTCATCTTCTTACAATTAATGTATGAATTACGGAAGGGCGCGCTTTATCACTCCCAGTAACAACATCCTGTCAAGACATGCTCAAAGTATATTGGAATGATAAGTTTTTTTGGCCAGTTTTAATCTTGCAAGTCTAGTCTGGGGATCAGTATATTTGGACTGGATCAAACGTTGTCTAGTTTTTTTTGTGTGATATGCCTTGGGGCATGTCATGGGGTTTTTTTTGTTAAAGTTGATGATTGAGTGCTCTGCCGGGTTTGTATATCTACTGCTTTCTTTTGTGGCAGACTACATGTTCTTACCTAAACTGGCCAAACATAAAATTAAACTTTTAGTGACGACATACTTGTATGACATATATGACAATTAAATATATGTTGCTTTAGTACATCATATACAAATATTTTAATATGGACATTGCGGTTGATCACACAAATACAAATGAATGTCTTGAGTTGAGATAGAGAAGTATACTCGATAACTCGAATGCTTGTATTGTGTAAATTTAAAAGTCCGATGATGATGTTTAGAATGAAGTTTATATGATTTTATTGTTAACAGTCTTTATATAAAATTTTGTTTGCTACATTTTCTTTGGTTTTTGAGGAAAGGGATTGTCATATTCTTATGGTTAATGTATGAATTACGAAAGGGGCTTTATCACCTTAGTTAGCAGAACACTCTCCATGACATTCTCGAAGTTTGATAGAATAATAATATTCTTTTTGCCGATCTTAGTCTTGCAAGTCTAGTTTGGGGATTGGTATACTTGGACTGGATCTGCATGGTCAGGGTTAGCTAGTTTTTTCTGTTTGCTATGTTTCGGGGCATGTCATTTTTTTTTGTTAACGGTGGTTATTGAGTTCCGTCGGGTTTGTATACCTACTGCATTTTCATAGGAGACTGCATTTTTATAACAAAAAAGGCCAAACATAAAATTAAACTTGATTAAGTGACTGGATACTTGTATAATAGTTTGGACATTCAAATATATATGTTGCTTTATTACATCATATACAAGTACTTCTTCTAAATGAACCTTTACTTTGATCACGCAAATCAAAATGGATATTCGGAGTTGGATATGGGAGTATACTGAATCACCAATGTTTTTCAGTTTTCTGTAGTATTTCATTTGTTAGGTTAAAGGATGAATGTGATGTTGGTTAGATCTTAAGCTTGTCGTTGGAATGTTTGCATTGATTAACTGTAAAGTTTGATGATGATGTTTTTAGTGTTGGCAATTTTTATTTATAGTTTTGATTGTTATATTATCTTTAATTTTTTATTTTTATTTATTTATTATTTTTTTTAATGAGTTCTCATCATATTAGAGTTATGTACTATTCACAAAAGGGACTTTATAATCAATATTGTTAATACAAATATCGTCTAAAAACGTTATTTATATTTTATAATCTTTGCTAAATTTTGTTAACGAAAAATTGTAAACTTTATTTTTAGCAAAACATAAATATGGTTAAAGTCTTTTACTAATAATGTCACAAGTCTTTATTATAAACTTAACATCACATATACATTTTACAAACATATATTTCATATTTCTAAAATTAGAAATGTATTATGACATCATGGTATGCATCATTTTTAAAATCTTTGAAAGATTTTTGAGATCTTTAGTTGATATGGAAATCTTTGTAAGATATGGCAAATATTTTGTTTAGATCTTTACTTAAGAATCCATGAAAGATTTGGTGAATATTTTGGTTAGATTTGTAGAAAGATTTTGGAGATTTTTTTGTCACACTTGGCGAAACCAAAGTCCATAACGGACGAAACCCTCTAAATGGTTCAGACCCATCTGCGGCTTGTTGGTAAATAGAAATATACTATTACATTAGCTTGTATTCTATAGTTTTTTTGCAATCATGTCTAGTGTTTAGCACTCTATTTAGAGTGGATAAAAAGTCAATGTGTTTGCAGGCTGGTGTGGCCAGCCCAATTCCTACAAAAGTGATAAAAAATGTGTTTGCAGGCTGGTGTGCAAAGCCATTCAAAGAAAATAATCATTCGCTCATTCATTCACACAATATTTTCTTTCAGGAAGTTTTCAATGAACCATATGGATCTACAATCACACACGCTGTACCTCAATTGTCGGATATAGTATACGACCCCAGAGGGAGTTAAGTATTGGATTGTGAAGAACTCGTGGGGAGAGAATGCATATGTTCGTATGCAACGAGAACTTCAAACACCTGAAGGACTATGTGCCATCAACAGTTTTGCTTCTATCAGTAACTCAAGAATATGTTACATCGAGTGTAACATGCGTTCAATAAACTAAGTCATCAGTTTCGTTAAAGTGTATGATTTTTTAAATTGTTGAAATGAAAATGAGTTTATGTTATTGAATGTGTTTTGGAGAACTTCATAGATTATTTACCCGATGAATGTTACTGGTTTTGTTGTAAAAGATTGAGGTTTATTAAGTAAAGTTTCTCTATTAATTCATAAATATCTTAGAAGAAACAAATAATAAATAAAAAATAAAAATATAAGAGATGCTAACGTGGATGGTGATTTGATTGTTTTTTAAATGACATAGCACTAAAGAAAGTGAAAAATAATGTAAAATACAAGAAAAAATGGTTATCTACTGGGTGGGTAAAATGTACCCCAAATTGCAAAAATTCAAAATGTGGGGTAAAAAGTGAACAAATTTTTGTTCGATGATTAGATCTAAAAAAATATGACTAGTTCGATATATTTACAAGTCATTATCCCTCTGTTTGAGTAATTTGTTGCTATCTCCCGGCCAGGAATCCTGAGAGCTCTTCGGACCTGGAGACACAAGGAAAACACGTTAGCCTCGCCCTGGGGGTTTGTCCCAGGACCAAGCTCGGGCGTGAGAGTAAGTACAAGATAGTGATAAAGGTATATGTGTGTATATGCAGTAAATGTTGTCAAATACAAGAGTAAATGAGAAGTATTTATACTACCTTAGACCTGTACCTTTCTACTGTACGATACTGTGCGTAGTACTAGTAGGCAACTGTTCCTGACATGTGGTGTCAGCCATAGGGAACACGTGTCCATAGGGCAGGGGTTGTTGCTGACGCCAGGTCCGACCGTCCGGGTATTAACCCGTCCGGGCAAGATCCGTCCGGACCGTGCAGGCCCGTCCGGGCATATACACAAACATGTCCCCCCCCCCCCCCCAGTATCGTGTTACGGCTCCGAGGAGGTGTGACATGATATTTTGTCCTTCCGGAAAAGCTAGGTGTTGTCGTCCTTGGCCTCCTTTTGTTTGCATCATTTGTTATTGTTACTCTGCTAAGGCTGGGTCGTGTAGATGCTGGGTCATCGTTGGGCCAAGATAAATTCATGGGCCCAAGCCCATTACAAGGAGTGACTCGTATTTTACCGGGAAGCGTGAGATGCAGCCACGTGTAGAAAAGTACACGTGTGGATGGCCTCGATTTGTCCACGTGTGAGTCTGATACGAAACGACGTTTTACTGTTCCACATGTCTTCCTATATAATGTTTGTTTTTCACACTTTTCAGTTTTTACTGTTTTTACTTTTCTTCACACACAAGCGAATCGGTCTCTTCGTCTTCTCATCAGGTGCGTTCCTCCGACTCTTCCCTTCTTTTCCTTTTGTAAGAGAGTTGCCTTTCCCTCCATCTACAACTTATGGCTTCCGGTTCACAAGAAAACGTCGCGTCGGTATCCGGCGCAGATGATAACGTTGCATCGGCGTCTGGGGCAGCGGACATTATTCCCAAATTCGACATGCACATATATCAGTCCGTCATGTCGGAGTGGGATGTGCGGGAGGCCGCCCGGATATATGGGATTCCGGCGGAGTTACATCCTCGTTTGCCACCACCCGGCATGACCATGGATCGGTTACCGAGGAATGCCATTGGGATCTACGAAGCATATCTGGAGTTTTCAGGGATTAGGGTTCTGTTTTCGACATTCCTTCTTCAAGTTCTTAACCATTTCCGAGTACATCTGTCCCAACTGGTTCCGATTGGTTTGTCGAAGGTCATCTTGTTCGAGGTGTATTGCAGAAGTTTAAATTTTGCTCCATATTTGACTCTGTTTCGCCTTTTCTATATGTTGCAAAAACAAGGGCATTGGTTCTCATTCGCTCGTCGCACCGGCAAGAATGGTCAAGCTAGGATCTTCAATGAGACGTGCTCAAGCATGAAGCACTGGAAAGGCATATTTTTCCTTATTGACCGTAGAACGATCCCTCAATCTATGCCCTGGAGACATCCGGACTCCAGCGTTTCTGAACCGTTTGGTGGTTATCAGCCGGAACATGTGGAAGCCCTGACGGCCGCCGTGGTTGATATTCAGGCAATTCATCCGGCATTACTCTTTGAGGCCGGCTTGACCAAGATTTGGAAGTACCCTGATCATCGACCGGTTTATAAGGATGGGGAGGGGAATGGTAACTCTCTTGTTAATCTAGCGTCTATACTGTATGCGTGTTTTATGTTATATGACGCACTTACGCTATTTTCTTCTTTTCTTATGCAGTTGTGCCGATGTCTCGCTTTCTTAGGTTTCCCAACACCTCAGTTTCTCGCGTTGGTAAGGGGCCTTCATTGGCCGAGGGGGGTGAGGTAGAGATGCATGTGACGGAACCTCTGGGACCCAATGAACCGCTTCCCAACAAGACTAGGTTGCAGAGGGTCGTTGAAATGCATGTGACGGATACCATGTGACTAAATTTTAAGGCGAACAATTGTTATTTTTTTTTGGGCTGCAGGATTTTAGATTTATGTTTGGGAAGCTTAATTAGATTGTGTTTTGTGGTTAAACAGTTGTATATTTTGGTGAATGGGTGAATTAAATTGTGTATTAATTGTATGTGTTGAATAGTATTTTTTTAATTTTATTTGTACATTGTGCTTAGGTAGTTGTATATATTTGATATGTGGTGTTTTAAATTGTGTATTAATTGTACGTAAGAAATAGCGTTTTTTAGTCTGATTTGTGCTTTACATATTTGTAAATTATGTTTTTTTGACTTGTATTTGCTTAAAGTCTATTTTAGAAAATTTTTAAAATTAAATATGAGGGAAGTGTCTAAATGCTTTATAAGTAGTATTGATACATTCATTAACATGGTCTTAAGGCTCGTTTGTTTTGATGCATTTGGCATTGGATTCAACTTTGAACTCATGAAATGCCACTTCGTTGGGAGACATTGGATATGCTTTTGGGTTGAAGCCACTAATGTGTTTTTTTTTTTTTTTTAACCATGATTTCAGACCTTTTGGCTGATTAATTCACGGGGTTTGAAGTCATTACTGTTGGGGTTGTGCAAATCTCCTGCACATGGGTTACTTTTGATATTATTTAAAGGAAAATTTTTGAGAGGACTAAAATATGTGAGTAATTGTGTGTCTAATAGATCTGGCAATAAATTATTGGTTTGTGAATAAGCGGGTCTCTCTACTGTCTCTAATAGGATGCTGACACATATGTTTAGCCATTTAGGAATAGTATTAGGCATATGAGATAGTCATCTCAATTAATGCTCTTATTTAAATATCTTTTTCGTAAGTTGTGATATAACCACCGGTGCAAACTATATTTATATTTTGTCTTCTTTTGGTTTTTAGTGAGACATTTATTTATTTATTTTTATATTAAAAGGTAGAGTAATTATTATTAATTTTAACTCTTTTGCTAAACCTTAAAAAAAAAAAAAAAAAAAAAAAAAAAAAACTTTTATGATTCAAATCTAAATCCAAATCCAATAAGAAACAAAGCGGACCCTTAATCTATTTCCAAAAAGTAGTAGTGTAAACTGAAATAGATTGATTATGTTGGTTAATCTATTGGATTAGGCCAAAAGTTCTTTATAGATCCAATTTTTACATATAACCCATCAAGCAATCTTAATCACTCATTTTTTTTATCAAAATAAAAAAATAAACTTTCACCCTTTTTTTAAAACTTAAATATTTCGCAAAACCGTAAATCGTCAAGCTATAAAAAAATACCATCGCGACGAGAATTAAATTATCTTTCTATAGACATGCATTGTTATATATTTTCGACGAACCTTTTTTTTGATGAACTTTTTTTTTCGCCAAGAAAAATTATATATGATTCGATTTTAACAAATCATATATGATTCTTATGAATTATATATGATTTTTACGAATCATATATGATTTTTTACGAATCAATCATATATGATTTTTACGAATCATATATGATTCTTTCTGGGCGGAAATTAAAAAAAAAAAAGTTTGTCGAAAGTATATAACAATGCATATCTATAGAAAGATCATTTAATTCTCGTCGCGATAGTATTTTTTTTTTTGTAGCTTGAAGATTTACCGTTTGCAAGATATGTTGTTTTGAAAAAAAATGTGGAAAATATAAATAGGTGGCTATGATTGGTTGATATGTTCTATGACATGTATGAGT
Organism: Artemisia argyi; assembly: GCA_030686995.1. Classification (NCBI taxonomy): domain Eukaryota; kingdom Viridiplantae; phylum Streptophyta; class Magnoliopsida; order Asterales; family Asteraceae; genus Artemisia; species Artemisia argyi. Next base: position 60,450,627 of record CM060707.1, read on the forward strand.
TATTCATGGATCTCATTGGATCAATGTTCGATTTTAAGCCTTGTCTAGGTGCAGCAGTAACTCCTGTAACCAAAGCTCTAATATGTTAGTTTAAGAACAAAAGTAAAGTTAATTTATGTTCCCACGTTTCCTTATATGACTGGATGATGACTATTTTCTAATTGATAGTACTTCATTGGTATAGTTTTAGGGGCGGCAACGTTTGAGGCATGGGCAGCGGCATCATCGGCAAGGGCCGGTATACCCATTGCCAGCCATTCGGTATGCATGTTTCGGCAAGAAGATCGGCAAACAATACCGAATCGGCGTTGTCTTTTACATTCAATATTTTGAACGTTGGCCATTAATGCACGAATAGTGGTATGGTGAATCATCGTTGCCACTAAAAAAACATGGTTAGGCATGATGTGGCATGAATTGTGTTGGATTGATTTTATTGGTCAATTAAAAATAAACTCTATAAACCTTTAGGCAACGTTGCCACCACCCTAATATCTTTCAAGCCATTTTGAATACTCTATAGTTGATAGAATAAATAACTACAATAAGTGGAATAATGGCCAATGGGTATTCTTTTCATCTGTCACGTTGAAGAATCGTTGGTCTTCATGATTCTTACAGGATAATGTGATGCCCGAGGAAGAACTTTATAGTAGGTCTTCAGTGGCTAAACTAGAAGTTAATGCTTCAAAAAACCGTTGAAAAAGGGTTATACCATGTATGCTAGTCACTTTATTCTTATTATTTCACTACACATACACGATTGCTATGTATAGAAGTATACTGTAATATTTAGGGCTCGTTTGGTTTGTAAAAGGATTTGGAATCGGATTTGAATTCGGTTTGGAATGAAAGAAAATGAGGTAAAAGAAAAAAATAATATTTTATTAAAAATTTTATTTTAATAATTGATAAATGATTTATTAGAAAAAGAATGTGGTAGTTTTATTTTTTAATGTATATATTTGTGAGTGATATATAAATGTGGGGTCCATTATTTAACAAAAGACACTACGTACCCCATGAATTAATCTATCATTACTGGGCCCATTTCGATTCTCAAAAACTTGAACCAAACATTTAATTTTAGGAATGAAACCATTCCTTGAAACCAAAAGTTATAAACCAAACGGGCCCTTAATGATATTGGAATTCTTTTGTAACAGTTGATGACAACAGGGTTACTATTGAACCAAGCGAAAATCCCAGTACGGGAATGGGATACATCAATGCTAGTTTTATCACGGCTGAGGTAAATCATTTTCTCCTACACTCAAGCAGACATATAGGGTGGCGCTTGGCTCGCTCTAGATATATAAATTATAAATTCCTGGTGATTCAGATTTCGGAAACAAAATTAAGTTTAATAAATGGTTCCATCTATGATTGTAAGCTATATTGGAGTATAAACTAAATATAGGGGTCTTGGTGTAAATTAGAATAGTTTAGTATGTATTATGTAAAGTATAGAATTCTGTAAAGGTATTGGGCTGGGTCATAATGGGTAGAAACGGTATAAACCGTTTAGTTAAGTTACAACGTTTAGATATAGGTGTGTCGTTTACTTTTGGTGAAACGTTGCATCAGTTTAGAAGGCAACGATTCATCTAGTATAAATAGGTAGGATTATGTAATCAACAATCAATCGATCAATACAATATTCAGTTTATATATTATCATTCTTGGCGTCTTTTTTCTGTTACAAGTTTCTGTTCCAAACACCATTGTTCATCAAGAACGAATTCAGCAAGTTACATAATAGAAAGAAACCTGTGAAGTACGAAGCAAGGGTCTAACAATTGGCATCAGAGCAAGATCGATTCCGGGAATCAACCGCAAGAACGCAAGAAAAAAGAAAGAAGAAGACCTGTTCATTGAAAACCAGCAATCGATTGAAGGGGAAGAACCCTAATCGAAGGTCTAAACTCAGAAAGAAGAAGCGAAAAAGGGAATAAGCAAAAAACACACCCCGTAAGTTTTTATTAAAACTTTTTCACACCCTTTTTATATATATGTTTTATCTTTTTAATTATTTGTAATTTATATATAAGTGTGGGGTGGTGTATTTTTTCAAAAAATAAAATAAAGTAAGAAAAATAAGTTTTGTACATTTTATCTATAAAAACCTATTCGTTTTAGATTAAAAATATAAAACTAGTAAGAAGTAAGAAACCGAACCCTTGTGGTTCATATAGTAAGAAGTAAGGGAAGATTGTTTTGAAAAACATTAAACGCGTAAGTAAGCACGCTTGTAAGAACGAAGGCGTAAGTAAGCACGCTTGTTTTAAGAACGCGTAAGTAAGCACGCGAGTAACAAAGATACGTAAGTAAGCACGTAGAAAGAAAGCGTAAGTAAGCACGCTTGAACGAAAAAGATACGTAAGTAAGCACGTACCAGAAAGAAAGAAAGATAGGAAGAAAGAAGGCAAGAAAGGCGAAAGCGCGCCAAAGCAAGATAGAAGAAAGAAAGGAAGAAAGCATGATGAACGAAAAAGAAGGAAGCAGTATAGCACTTAAATGCGTACAGTTGATGGATTCCAATTACACAACATGGGCAGTATTGATGGAAACAATATTAAAAGCGTATGGGCTTTGGGAGACGATCAACCCGAAAGAAGGAAGTAGTGCAACAGATGAAAAGAAGATGCATACAACGAAAGCCATGATATTCCAGACATTACCACAGGATATCTTGATGCAAGTTGCACAATACGAAACTGCAAAGGAAGTATGGGATTCAGTGAAAGTACGATACCTTGGTGCAGACCTAGTCCAGAAAGCACGGCTACAAACGTTAAGAAGTGAGTTAGAAACTTTGAAGATGAAAGAAAACGAAAGAGTGCAAGATTTCTCAGGAAAGTTGGGCAGTATAAAAGCCAAATTTGCAAGCCTTGGCACTACCCTTGAGGATAAGATAATTGTAAGAAAGTTACTCAACTCGGTTCCAAAGAAGTTTCTACCGATTGTAGCCACCATTGAACAATACTCAGAAATAGATACCATGCCATTTGAAGAAGCCGTTGGAAGAATAACAGCATTTGAAGAACGAATTAAAGATGCTGAACCAGAAGAGAACGATCTAAGAAAACTACTAATAGCAAGTTCAAACAAAATTGGAAACTGGCATAATGGAAGAAGACGTGGTGATCAAGGACATGGAAAAGGACGTGGAAAAAGCACGGTGCATGAAGATCAAGACAAGAAGAAGTATCGATGCTTTGAATGTGGTGAAATTGGTCACATTGCAAAAGAATGCACGAAATGGAAAGACAAAGAGTAGGAAGCACTTCTCATCTCAGAGGATGAAGAACCAGCACTCCTGTAAAGACAAATCAAGGATGAAGACCTTTAACTATATTTAGTTTAAGGGGAAGTATTGGAGTATAAACTAAATATAGGGGTCTTGGTGTAAATTAGAATAGTTTAGTATGTATTATGTAAAGTATAGAATTCTGTAAAGGTATTGGGCTGGGTCATAATGGGTAGAAACGGTATAAACCGTTTAGTTAAGTTACAACGTTTAGATATAGGTGTGTCGTTTACTTTTGGTGAAACGTTGCATCAGTTTAGAAGGCAACGATTCATCTAGTATAAATAGGTAGGATTATGTAATCAACAATCAATCGATCAATACAATATTCAGTTTATATATTATCATTCTTGGTGTCTTTTTTCTGTTACAAGTTTCTGTTCCAAACACCATTGTTCATCAAGAACGAATTCAGCAAGTTACATAATAGAAAGAAACCTGTGAAGTACGAAGCAAGGGTCTAATAGGCTAATCCAACTGAGACTGTTTCTCGGTTCATTGCCACTCAAGGGCCCCTTCCTACAACTTATGAAGATTTCTGGAAAATGATACTCCAGTATCATTGTCCGGCAGTTGTGATGCTCACTCAACTAGTCGACCCTCTCAAGGTAGTTTGTAATTATATTGTTATTTGATAGTGTTATGCTAATCATGAATTAGTTTCATTACCTGATCCTTTATTCTAAATATGAAGTCGTATCTATTAATTAGTATATAGCTGTGTTAACATAATAGTCATTAAAAATACCGAAAAGTAATAACACCAATCCTGAAATGATATATGTCGTTGTACCATAAATGAATCACAATTACATTACAATGTTGTAAAACGTTAAATTTAGTATACAAGTGCTAAACCTATATACAAAGACACAATTGGTTTTTGTTTGTCTTAATAACACCAGTACTGAAATGATATATGTCGTTGTACTATAAATTTAGTATACAAGTGCTAAACCTATTTTAATCTACCCAGGATTAAACGGGCAAAGAGAATATAATGTGCGGAGACTACTTTCAAGGAGAGAATGGCCTGAGAAAGATTGGAAATATGCATACAGTTACCCGAAAATTAACCAAGACAAATAGTTCACTAGAGTTGCGCCATTTGGAGGTGACTTATGCAGAGGTAAGTCTATTATGGATATAAGTAGATGACTATCTCATATTCTTATGTACTTAATTTTATAGCTAACAAGGATCTTAAAGCACGTGGCTAAATCAATAGTAATAAAAATAATGAGAAAAGTGCAGTACATGTGTCGCAAATGACTAGGCCAAAATAGAAATATTGAAATCTTTTTAGGGTACAATATATTATTGATGTACTATAAGTACATATATGGGATAATTATACACGAATCTCCAAGGCTTATATATCAAATGGGTCGAACAAAAAGTTAGAAACCATGCTAAAGCCAATAAGTAGGCCGAACACACTATGCTATATACAGCCAAGAGTACATACTAAGTAAGCTCTAATCATATACTTCCCGGCTATAGATATACATTCATCACCTTTTATGGTTTGTTTATGATCAAGGAAACACCTTGCTTAAAACCTATTCGACTAATTCATGATCTCTGGGGCTACCTATCCTTCATAAGAATAGGGTAGGATTAGTCTGGATCCGGGGACTAAGCCAGGCCTTTCGGTAAGCCAAAACAAAAAAGATTTAGAAGAAAAACAAATATATAAGTTGTAAGAGTCGTACAATTAAGTTTTCATTTCAATTGCACACGACGCTCTTTAACATTATTAAAATCATCTAAAATAGGGTTAATGGCATATAATAGCAACGAACTTTTTTCATTTGTGCCATTATCAGATACGAACCCAAAAAATTACCACAATACCCATCAAACTTTCAAATTTTGTTTTATCAATATAAAAATCTCAACTCGATAATGAAAAAAAAAATCAAAGTTGGATGGTTATTGTGGTATTTTTTTAAAGTTCGTATCTGATAATGAAACAAAATTTGAAAGTTTGATGGGTATTGATGTAATTTTTTGGGTTCGTATCTAATAATGACACAAATGAAAAAGTTAGTTGCTATTATATGCTATTAACCCTCTAAAATACTACGGAGTATATAAACTAGGGAAAGAATATAAATTAAAATAAGAAGTAGTGAGAAGTGACTATAACAAAACACTTTTATTTATATTTTATTTTTTATTTTTTTGAACGACGGCTTTTTATTAAAAACTAGCTAGAAACAATTACTCTCTTCGTCTCATATTAAATGTCCATGATTGACTTTTCACATCTTTCTTTATCAACTTTGACCTTAAATATTTTTGCTTGTGTTATATAGTATTTGATAATTATACACAATGAAAATACATTTAAAACTTAATCCATTCATATATTTTGTATCAAATATTATATTATACAAACAAAAATATTTAAGGTCAAAGTTGAGAAAGAAAGACTTAAAAAAGTCAAACAAGATATTTAATATAGGATGGAGGGAGTATAAAGAAGCAATAGAAGCTAAAGGATTATAAATCCAGTCTATCCAACTAAACTTATAGTTAGGATTTCTAGATGAAATTCAAAGAAACGATTGAGAAACAATGGAATCCCATAAAGTAGCCCTCTTAGTGGGAGGAATTGCGAAGATCAACCTATTTCGAAAACTCTAAATAGACCATAAAATAGTTCCCACAACCCCATCCAAAAAGAGCTGCACCATAAAATAGTTAACTACGTATTTGAGATGCAACGACTTGAATTACATGCATCTCTATTCATTTGGATACAACCACTTGAGTTTCGAGAGTTATTTTAAATTAGTGAAAATAGTGCAAATTGATTTCATTGATACGGTCGCATATAGAGGAACCAAAAATAATAATAATAATAATAATAATAATAATAATAATAATAATAATAATAATAATAATAATAATAATAATAATAAAAAAAAAAAAAAAAAAAAAAAAAAACATGATGAAATGCACCTAATATATGTATATGCATCTAATTAAAACCTTGAAAACACATTATGATGTATCTTAGATAATTGGGATGCATCTTTTTTAGGTCGATGCATATCAAATATGCGGTTATAGTTACTTCTCATCATTCTCAATTTAAGATTGCTTCTCATTTTATCCTAACTCTTATAAACTAAAGGTATATGCAATATACCACTATATGCGGTTATACGCTTATTAAAGATTGTTAGCTCGGTAAGATGAGATAGATTGTGCATTTACCTATCACTATATCACTAGTACAAAGATAACCTCCGGCGTCGACTTTTTTTTAACAGTGCCGACGTCATGACGTCGGCACCATACCTTCTCGACGTCATGTCGTCGGCAGCAACTAGTCGACAGAGCCGCGTCGGCAACGTCCCTACCGACGAATGACGCCGACGACAGTGTGGGACCCACATGATTTTTGGTCAAACGAATGGGGTTGTCCGACATTTTGTTACCGACGTCAGGTCGTCGGTAATGTAATAATTATTTAACGCATTAATTAGATTAACTTAATATAGTCAACGAAAGTCAAATTTTTTTTTGTAAATGGTGCCGACGACATATAGTCGGTACCGTTTGGAATTAGTCACCATGTGCGTTATTATGCCGACGACCTGTAGTCGGCACCGTTTGAAGATAGTTAATATGTGCATTATATTGCCGACGACATGTAGTCGGCAAGAAGTTATACTGCAGCTGCACAGCAGCCTGCGCAGCTGCCCTGCCCAGATTTTTGCCGCAAAATTGTGCAGCAAAAATCTACCAATTCCAGTTTCATGTCCTGCTCTCATAACAACACATTCCAACACAAAACAATGGCTAAAACGGCTATAAAGTTTATAACGGCTAAAACAATTATATATAACCACTAAACAATTAATAAACTTTACAAAACGGCCATAAACTTTATAACACCCTCAAAATACATCATAAAGTTTACAAAACGGGTGTTATAATCGCTAAACGTAGCTACTATATCTACAAATGTTGCAATATCCTAAGTGTTCAAAGATAATAAGATTGGGGTCGTCCGGACATAGTTCCAAAGACAAAACAACACAAAATAATACCTCTACAGCCTATCGTCGTCATACAACCCCTCGTCGTCATCCTGATCATCATCAGAACTCCCGCTGCGAGAGCCACTCCCGCTGCCAGAGCCATTCTCGCTGCCAAAGCCACTTTCGCCGCCTGAGCCCTTCGCGGGAGCGCCTGCGCCGCTTCCAGTGCCGCCTCCAGCTGCATGACGAGAACCACTCTGGCTAATAAACGCCTCCCATGTTGGGTTTGTCGAGACAAAACGTGTCAACAACTCAAGCTGCTTCTCAGTTTTCTTGGCTTTCTTTCTTTCTTTCTCCTTCTCTTTCTTAGCTTCATCCACTATCGTTTTAAATTCATCAATCTTCTCCTGAGCTTCAGCAAGCTTCCTGTCAAGCTCGGACGTACCTATAAACGAAATAATCAAAATTTAAAAACGGTCATTTCAATACATAAGATTATCCAACTTTAAATACCTATAAACGAAATAATCAAAATTTAAAAACGGTCATTTCAATACATAAGATTATCCAACTTTAAATACCTGGTGGAGCTGGAGGCGGCAAGTCTACCCGTGGCCTCTTCAAGAAGGGTACCACCTTGCCGACGCCGGGTATATGGCCACGCTGCTTGCGCCCGATTACCCGAGCAAATATCTCATCCTCTGTGAGGCACGGCTCGTCTGCCGGCATATCGGATCTAGGCTCCAGTAGTCGTACCATCTCTTCCTGTGTAGTTGAAAAAAAATGAGAAAATTAATATATTAGTCGGGTTAATTACTAGATTATGTTTCAATAAATCACTAAGTGCGTGTTTGGAAAAAATAAATAAATAACGATACTTACAAACCGAGCACGAGCCTCGTCCTGCAACCAAACACCATTCTTGAAGTGGGTGTCAAGATAGGTATCGAACAGGGACGGATACCGGTGGTCCTCGCTGTTCTCGAACTGTATAAATATATACACATGCATATAGGATGAAACAAATTAAAATGACTAATCAAACACCATATATATTTATTTAGTATAAATAATTTTAATTAATATATTATTAAAATTAAATAATCTTATAAAAATAAAATGTGTCTTACATATTCGTGTCGAGATGCGGCAAATGATTTCGAACCGTGGCGGCTGAGAATCTTGTTCTTCTTTCTATTCTCTTTGTTCACAGCCGATCGTGTCTGGGCCTTCTCCGTCATGTACGTGTTGACATACTTGTTCCACTTAGCCGGCTCCAAGTTCGGAGGAGGATTTCTTCTGATCTCGTCCACTCTCGCAGCCCCACCCTTTCTCGTAAAGTAATCGCGTTTCAGATCATGTTTATTGTCACGGTATCGGGTAGCGAAATATGCTGTGAGCGCCGACCGAATGGTCTCCCACTCCGGTCTGGTCTTGTGGCGCTCCAAATTGAACATACGCTGCAATCAAATATAGTTAAAATTAATATAAAGATATAAATAAATAAAAAAATGTTAATAAATGTACACATTCAAATAATTAAATATAGAGATATAAATAAATAAACAAATTTAAATAAATATGCACATTTAAATAAATAAACACGGTAACATAACAATATATATAAAAGGAAAATGAAATAACTGACCCCGACGCTTGGAAGGAAGTTAGCCGTCAGCTCCGGTTCTATATCGTACCAGGAGTCATAGTGTAGCGGCAGCTGTCGAATGAGCTCGCCGACGTAATTGCCAAACCATGCTTGGTTCGTGCCCACATGAGTGTAAGTCCCCTTATCACCAATCTCAAAGTCAATAGACTGTGGGCCACGAAGTCTCACGGCAGCCTTGAGCTTCACATTCTTATTTTCTTCGCGTGGTCGTTGCCTACCGCCATTCTGACCTCCCCTACCCCTGCCTCCCCCCTGGCCCGACCTCCTCGGCGGGGTCGCCCTGATCCTGCAATTGGAGTGAGTGAAAACGTCATAAAGTAACTTATATAGATATATGTATATATATATACACATATATCTATATATATACATAATATGTGTGTATATATATATATATATATATATATATATATATATATATATATATATATATATATATATATATATATATGTGTGTGTGTGTGTAATCTAGAAATTCTTACCACTAGCACGGTGCCCGCCCTCAATCTGACGGGTAGGGGAAGGTGGTGGATCATCGGCACCGTCACCACCATGACTCCGTGCAACTGCTGCTGCCATCTGTAAAAGTACAAGTTGAGTAACATATAGAAATTCGGGAACAAATTAACATAAGCATGCACACATTCAAATACATACACATTCAAAAGAAATATACACTTTTATATCAAAACCTAATATACTAAACTACAACAAAGCATAAAAATGAAAAAAAAAAAAAAAAAAAAAAAAAAAAAAAAAAAGGAATACATACTGTCTCGGCTGTGGGCTCGGCTGTGGTATCGGCTGTGGCTCGGCTGTGGTATCGGGCTATAATAAAAGAGAGCAACAATTAATATATATCAAAAGTTTAAACAAAAAACTGTTGTCGGCGACATGTCGTCGGGATACCAAAAGTTAATAAAAAAAATAAAACGAGGTACATTACCTGCTGTCTTGGTTGTCTCGGCTCTCACCCTCTTTACCTGCTGTCTTGGATAATAACAAAAAATAAACAAAAATTAAAAAATTAATAAACAAAAAATAAATTAACAATAATAATAACAAAAATTAACAACAATAATAACAATTAAATTAATAATAATAACAAAAATTAGAAAAAAATTTACCTGCTGCTGTTGAAGAAAGGAGGGTTGGGGAAGAAGAAGAATTAAACAAAGGAGGGGTTGGGGAAGAATTAAACGAATGAGGAGGAGGAGGAGGTGCACAGTGGTGCTATTGTGTGGAGCTGCGGTGTGGTGTGGTGTGGTGTGGTGGTGTACGTGGTGTTGATAATCGCCGGAGGAGGAGGAGGTGGTGTGGTGTGGTGGTATACGTGGTGTTGATAATCGCCGGAGGAGGAGGTGGTAATGGTGTCGAAGGAGGAGGAGGAGTACAATATCGCCGGCTGGGAGGAGATAAAAAAGTTATAAGTTTTTTTTCTAAGTGTTGACCCCAGATCTATTTTGTTATATCCTTTAATATTACCGACGACCAATGTTGCAAAAATCGTGAATCGGTACTGAGGCGGTCGGGGGGCGATTAGCGATTTTTTACCGATTAATCGGCCGATTTTTGTGACTCGGCCGATTAATCGGCCGATTTCCGTGTAATTCTCTCCAAGGTCGCAGACCGATTAGCGATTACTCGCCGATTAATCGGCCGATTCGGCCGATTTTTGCAACACTGCCAACGACATGTCGTCGGTAAAGTAAAGATATTTGTCGTTTCTAGTTTGGCGGGATGTATGAAATTTTGGTGAAAATTTTGGCGGTTATATTACCGACGACAAGTCGACGGTAATATTATAAATACTTTTTATAAAATTAAAAAAAATTAAAAATAGTTTTATAAAATAAAAAAATAAGTAGTTAAATTTTTTATTTATTATAAATACTTTTAGAAAATTAAAATAAAAATAGTTTTTTAAAATAAAAAATAAGTAGTTAAATTTTTTATTTATTATAAATACTTTTATAAAATAAAAAAAAATAAAAATAGTTTTATAAAATAAAAAAATAAGTAGTTAAATTTTTTATTTATTATAAATACTTTTAGAAAATTAAAATAAAAATAGTTTTATAAAATAAAAAATAAGTAGTTAAATTTTTTATTTATTATAAATACTTTTATAAAATTAAAAAAAATAGTTTTATAAAATAAAAAAATAAGTAGTTAAATTTTTTATTTATTATAAATACTTTTATAAAATTAAAAAATAAAATAAAAATAGTTTTAGAAAATTAAAAAATAAGTAGTTAAATTTTTTATGGTTATACACTAGATGATTAACGAACGAGCCGAGATGTTATGGTTCTACACTAGATGATTAACGAACGAGCCGAGATGTTACGGTTCTACACTAGATGTTTAACGAACGAGTCGAGATGCAATGGTTATACATGAGATGTTAAACGAACGAGTCGAGATGCAATGGTTATACATGAGATGTTAAACGAACGAGTCGAGATGCAATGGTTATATGAGTCGAGATGCAATGGTTATACATAAGATGTTAAACGAACGAGTCGAGATGCAATGGTTATACATGAGATGTTAAACGAACGAGTCGAGATGCTATGGTTATACATGAGATGCAATGGTTTTACCTAACAACTTTTTTTCTACCTAACACCTTATCCTCACAATATAAACACACACACACACACATACTCATCTCACTATATCTATCTCTAGCAGTTTCTGTTTTCTGGCGACACCAGCATTTTCCGGCCGCCGGAATCTTTTTCTGGCCACCACCTTTTATCACCTCAACTTGTAGATCGGGCCACACCGGTCACGATTCAACCACTCAACCTCACAACCACAAACATACACTGTTATCATGGTGAAGAAGATGGCAGAATTTGAAGCTTTTCCTTGTCCTTGTGAACGAGGAGACGTGATTCTGCGAGAATCGTGTAAATCTTACTCCCGTGGTAAACTATACTATGCGTGTCCTTTCTCGCAGGTGAACAATTACATATTTTTTTGTGTATTATATAAATAATTTGGTTAGTTGTTAAAAATAATAGTTTTTACTCTTTAACAGCCTGGGACAGATGACCATGGATGTAATTTTTTTTATGGAAGGAGGAACGACTCGCCAAAATGATGATCGGTTCCCTGGGAGCTTCAACATCAAGCGGTTCTGGATCTGCTCCAAAAAGGTGCTCAAACTGTCATGAAAAAAAATTTAGAATAAACATGCTGGAGGCACAAAAACAGGTGCTAGAGACAAAATTAAGGGTGCTGGAGGCAAAACTTGACATGGCAACGTATCCCAACCACGACCACGCATGTCAGTCGGATGCAATACTCCGTGACCTTTTAGGTGACATGGATAAATTTCATATGTAGTACTGTTATCGTTGTTGTTGCTGTTGTTTGCTGTTGTTGTTGATGTTATTGATGTTTAATAAAATGTTGTTGTTGTTGTTGTTTAATAAAATATTGTTGTTGTGGAGCAATAATTATCAAACACAAAGCCAAACTGTTTATTTAAAATTTGTACGCACAAATAATAGAACTTAAAATTTGTCATGTGTGTCTTGTAAGAATTGACGATTGAATTATTTGTGAGATGTGTAAAATGAGACGGAAATAATTTTGTGAAAATGTATATGTAGATGTGTAAAATGAGACGGAAATGATTTTGTGAGAATGTATATAGGTAAAAAATGAGACGGGAATATATTTGTTAGGTTATATATAGGCTGAATTTTTGGAGAGATATTCCCGTCGACATGTCGACGGGACAAAAACGCGGGAAAATTCCCGCCCAATTATTGGCTATAATGTACACGCGGTTAAAATACGTGCCGACGTTATGTCGTCGGCGTCGTTAAGGCGGGAAAAAACCCCACCCAATTATTCGCTATAATTCACAAAAGGGAAAAACCAAAATTTTGACTCAAATTGTTGCCGACGTCATGTCGTCGGCGTCTTTAAACTAGGGGCTATTAATTATTAATCATTGGTTAATCCCACGCTAACCACAATTATTTGTGTATTTATATATCACCGACGACATGACGTCGGCACGTGTTTTGGCGGTCAAATTCCCGCCTATTTTTTCACCAAGTTTATCAATAGTCAAACATGTTGTTATTATACCGACGACATGACGTCGGTAATATTCTAGATTAAAAATTCAACGCAGCCTTGTCTGGGTCAAGCCAATTTTTTGTCGTTTAGCGTATGGTGCCGACGACATTGTGTCGTCGGCATTGTGCTCGTCGCCTGTTCTCCTGATTCTTGTAGTGTATGTATATAATTGTTTTTCATGTTTATCGTCAACCATTTATGATGTACATTCTACTTTTATTCAGTCACATGATCCTCCTCGACCAGTTTTGCATATATTTTTTCCTGATTGGCCTGATCATGGAGCTCCAGATGACACTTTGGCTGTTCGAGAGATTTATAGAAGATTAAATAATCTGCCATCATCCAAAGTGCCAGTTGTGGTGCATTGCAGGTAAATATTGTACAATATATGCATCAATGATGCTCCGAGATACAAAGTGAACCTAAGACTCTTTTTTATCTAGTACAGTGCAAGCGTTGGTAGAACTGGAACATATTGTGTAATTCATAATACCCTCCAAAGAATTTTAGTTGGTGACATTGTTAAATGTTACGTATAAACATTAATAAGTAAATGTCTAGTATCGAACCCGAGACGTCGGGATTGCACACTTTACAAACAAGAATAATGTAAAATAAATATATATATATATATATATATATATATATATATATATATATATATATATATATATTAAATGTATCGAATATATATATTTATAAACACTTAATGGACTAAATGGTCGTTAGTTGTTAACCGTATGGACTAACTATCATTAGTAACGAAAGATAAGGACTAGAGTGTAACTTGGGAGTCAAGAAAGATCTAGAAACACCCTTGTGGGTGCTAGGCCGGTCGAAGCCCATCCCCATGGGTCGACCCATGCTTTCTTGGTCACCAAGTTTCATCTAGTATAAATACAAGGCCAAGGATTAGGGTTTCACATCTTTTGTGCACACACACTTACCCTAAATCTTTCCTCCTTGTCTTTTCTTTTGTGGCCGATCGTCCAAACCCCCTCCAAAGGGATTTGGGTCGATTTTGGTTAAACAATATTAAGTGGTTTTGTTTACTTGCATCAAACCTTTATTCGTTGGTAGTTTGTGTGTACAAGAACGAGGTAATTACTTACTTTAGTAATTATCAAGAGATCGATAAACAAAACGGTAAGGGGTTTATCATTGATCTATTTGTACAAGAATCAAGGTTAATTTGAAGTGCGTCGGGTACGTTTATTATTTATGTTTTAGTTAATATTTATGTGTTATACTTGATCCTAGCTTCCGCAATACGTGCTATTTAATTGTTAAACTCTAACAGTGGCATCACGAGCCATGTATAACATGTAATTGATTACTAAAACGTAATAAAAAATCAGATCTTTAATTGTTTTAGATACATGTTTTTTGATCTAGGGTTTTTCCTATTTTTTCTAAAAATTTCGAAACCCTAACCCTAATTTTGGGGGGGGGGGTCGATTTTTCCATGAAACCCTAATTAGGGTTTTGTGGTTTTCTTGGATTATGTATAATCACTAAAAACCCTAGGTCATTAACCGGTTAATTGAACGTATCTTGTGACCTATGTGCTAATTGTTAGTTTTAATCCGTGACTTACATGCATGTTAGTCATGGATCTTGTTTTTATCACATGTTTAAGATAGATCTTAAATTGGGGAAGACTCCAATACATATTAAAATCGATTTATATATGCTATGTGGTGTGTTTATTAGCTTTGGCCTACGCAATTGATTCGTCAATGTATGTGACTCTCTTCCATCAAGAAGAGAAGGCCTTAGTTGATTGGATGCATAATTATACCTAGAATTGATTTTATTAGGATCTTTTCTAATACGGATTGCATGTGGCTAATTGTTTCACTTATTTATTATTGGTTGTTTTGATTTTCTTTGATACTTGTTTTATTGTTATTAGTTTGACTTGATGTAAGCAATAAAAGGGTTGTTTTTTTATAAAGAAAATAAATACGGACTAATAATGGTGAAACCCTAAGTGGTAAAGTAAGAATCTTGCAAGGTCTTAGGTGCCGATAGTGGTCCGATTCGCACGGTAATCAGCTCCCAGGCGAGACTAGCAAAATTCATACTTTATTACAATTTTGAGATTGAATCCATGAACTTTTGCTTGATTGATGTTTTGTACAAATATGCTTTTAAAATTAAGTCCTTTAAGATGATATTCATAACCGTGATTTGAAGGCTTAGAAAAGAGCCTTAGAGTCTGCCTTGGTTATCACAATCTTGAATATGTCTTAAACGAATTACTTTTAAAATCATATATTGTAGAAAGTCATCTTAGGGTTTTGGCATAAACCTCAAGTAAAACTTTGTGTATTAATTTCACAAATTGGATATAAAAAGTTTTTATGAAAACTTATGTTATAAAGATGAGTGCATGCATCTTTGTACATATTTTGATTTACATATAAAAAATAATACCCTTAAATAATTTAAGTTACGTGCCATCTATCTATAAGGAACACTTGGAATTTTAATTTAGTAAACGTGAGACCTAGGCTAAATTACTATAACAAGGTAAAATTCTTTTAACGCGTGAGACCATAATTGTAATTTTACAGTTTCTAAGGTAGACGACTTAATTAAGTTGTGTGTGAGACATAGAACTTAAGGCATGAGATGGGATGAAACATGCTTACAAGGCAAATTGATGAATCAATTTGATGTAAATCCCATAATGATCTAGGAATTGGAAATCTTGTTTGCCAATTATTGTTCGACAGATTACCAACTTTTGTACTTTCACCACTAATAGATCAACTGATGTGGTGGAATCTATGTAAAGTTGGATCCTAGGTTTTCAAGAAAATTAGTTGGTTATATGAATATAGCCTTGGGTATTTTATTTTTCTTGAAGATATTGATTATCGAAAATCCTAATATTTGAACTTTATCTGTAGATATGGCTCAACCCGATAACCAAACTGTGATTTCTGCTTTCAAGAGTCATCTTGAGAGAGAAAAACTGACTGGAAAGAATTTCAATGACTGGCACCGTTCGCTCAGAATTGTCTTGAGGGCGTCTGGTAAGATAGACTATGTGACCGAGGAATGCCCTGCTGAACCTGCTGCTACTGCAACACCAGAAGCAAAGGCAGCATGGAAGGTGACTAATGCTAAGTATAATGAGGTTGCTTGTTTAATGCTCACTAGCATGAGTGCTCAATTACAAAAGAAGTATGAGTACTCGTCTCCTAAGAATATGCTTGATAACCTCAGGCAGTCTTATGAGAAGCCACCTGCAGTTGAATTGTATGATGAACTCGACAAGCTACACAACTGCAAGCATGGTGATGATAAACCAGTAGCTGATTATGTGGATGAGATGAAAGATTCGTTTGATCAACTTCACAGAATTGGTTTTGGTTACCCCGACAATGTGCAAGTGCACTTGATCAACAGATCCCTCAACAGGGATTTTGCTGGTTTTGTGCAGAATTACAACATGCATTGCTCGGGGAAGACAGTCTCAGAATTACTCGCATTGCTTGTTGATTATGAGAAAAGTCTACCAGCCAAGGTCAAGGCTCCTACCCCACAAGTGTTGGCAATTCATGGGGGGGGAATCCAGAAGAAATCGCATGTGAACAAAGGCAAAGGTAAAGGTGATAAAGGCAAGCAGGTCATGGCCTATCAACCACAACCAAAGATGAAACAGCATCAGCCTAAGCAGAACAAGACAAATCCTCCCAACAAGAAGGATCAGGCTTGTCACCACTGTCATGAAAAGGGCCATTGGAAGCGCAATTGTCCTCTCTACATTCATGACTTGCGACAAAAGAAGCAGGGTAATGAAGCTGGTAACCCCAGTACTTCAGGTGCGTTCTTTATGATTGAATTATTCACTCTTACTCCTAAATTGAATTCATGGGTATATGATACGGGATGTGGCATTCATATTTGCAATACCTTGCAGGGGTTTAGAGTTGAGAGAAAGCTGGCCTATGGACAACAATTCTTGCACGTTGGTAACGGAGCGCATGCAGGAGTTGAAGCTATAGGAGTTTTTAATTTAGTGTTGCCTTCGGGCTTAGTACTATCTTTAAATAATTGTCATTATGCACCGTCAATTGTTAGAGGTGTAATTTCATTTTCATGTTTGTTAAACCTTGGTTTTCATCATACTATTTCTAGCAATGGAATTTCAGTTTCTTTAAATGATGTTTTTTATTTTAATGCTATTGTTGTGAATGGTGTATTTGAAATTGATATGAATGATAATGATAATGCTTTTGTTACAAATAATTCAATGTATAGCATCAACAATAAGAGAATCAAGAAAGGTCTGGATTCATCTTATCTTTGGCATTGTCGACTTGCTCACATTGGCAAAGATCGCATGAAAAAGCTGCAACATGATGGGCTTTTAAATAAGATCAATGATGAATCATTTGATAAATGCGAATCTTGCATTGCTGGGAAGATGACTAAGAAACCCTTTAAAAATAGGATTGAAAGGGCTAATGATCTACTTGGTCTTATTCACACAGATGTGTGTGGACCACTTAGACATGTGTCAAGGAGAGGTGCTAGCTACTTCTTAACATTCACGGATGATTACAGCCGTTATGGTTATGTTTATTTACTTAAACATAAGCATGAGGTATTTGAAACATTCAAAGTGTTTAAAGCTGAAGTAGAGTTGCAACTTGGAAAGAAGATTAAAGCTCTTCGATCCGATAGAGGTGGTGAATACCTGAGTCAGGAGTTCATAGATTATCTAGCAAAGGAGGGAATTGTCCAACACCTTACTTCTCCATATACTTCACAACAAAATGGTGTATCTGAAAGAAGGAATCGTACATTGCAAGACATGATACGATCTATGTATAATCTAACAACTCTTCCTTTCTCGTTTTGGGATTATGCCTTAGAATCTGCGGTTCGCATTCTAAATATGGTTCCAACAAAGAAGGTTGATAAGACACCATATGAGGTATGGACTGGAAAAGCTCCAAACCTGTCTTATCTTAAGGTCTGGGGTTGTGAGGCGTATGTTAAACGTGACTCAGCAGACAAACTCCAACAAAGATCTGTGAAGTGCATCTTCGTAGGATACCCTAAGGAAACTATGGGATACTACTTTTATTACCCACCTGAAAACAAAGTATTTGTTGCAAGGTATGGAGACTTCCTTGAAAGGGAGCTCATATCTCAAGAATTCAGTGGGAAAATATATGATCTGGAAGACGGTCAAGAAGATGTAGCACCTTTTGAAAACACTAACCAACTTCCGGTAGAACCTGAAAGTTTAGGTCCTCCACCTGAAGTTGAAGTGATTCCCATTCGTAGGTCAACAAGACCAGTAAAAGCTCCTACTCGTCTATGTCTTAATGTAGAGAGTGATGAGAATATACTGGGTGATCTTGATGAGCCTACAAGTTATAAAGCTGCCATGAATGGACCTGAAAAGGCCAAATGGAAAGAAGCTATGGATGGGGAAATGCAATCCATGGAAGACAATGATGTCTGGGAAGAAGTAGACCTACCTCCGGGTGCCAAACTAGTTGGGAGTAAATGGCTCTACAAGAAAAAGACTGACATGGATGGCGTTGTACACACCTATAAGGCCCGTTGTGTAGCTAAAGGCTATACGCAAACTTTTGGTGTTGACTATGAGGAGACCTTTTCTCCTGTAGCTGACATAAGGGCAATTAGGATTCTTATAGCCATAGCTGCTTACTATGACTATGAGATTTGGCAAATGGATGTAAAAACCGCCTTCTTAAATGGTCGCCTAAATGAAGACATCTATATGGCGCAGCCTGAGGGGTATGTAAATCCAGAATTCCCAAATCGTGTATGCAAGCTTAAAAGATCCATTTATGGATTAAAGCAAGCATCACGACAATGGAATAAGAGATTTGATGGTGAAATTAAAAAGTATGGATTCACTAAAAATCTTGATGAGCCATGTGTATATCACAAAGTTAGTGGGAGTAATGTAATTTTCCTTATATTATATGTTGATGACATATTGATCATAGGAAACGACATTCCAAGTTTGCATAAGGTTAAGGCATATCTTGGAAAGTGTTTTTCTATGAAAGATTTAGGGGAAGCTGCATTTATTCTGGGAATCAAGATATATAGAGATAGATCTCAGCGATTAATTGGATTAAGCCAAAGTGCTTACATTGATAAAATATTGAAGAGATTCAATATGCAAAATTCCAAGAAAGGATATTTGCCAATGCAAGAACAACATGGCTTGAGCAACAAGGTTTGTGCTTCAACACCTGCAGAGGTGCAACGCATGAAAAGAGTTCCTTATGCTTCGGCTATGGGATCTATTATGTATGCGGTGAAAAGTACAAGACCTGATGTAGCATTTGCTCAGAATTTAACCAGTCGATATCAGCAAAATCCAGGTGAAGCTCACTGGACTGCTATTAAGAATATTCTTAAGTACCTTAGGGCTACTAAAGAGATGTTCTTGGTTTATGGGGGAAATCCATCAGCAGAACTTGATGTTACAGGTTACTGCGATGCTTCTTGGAAAGGTGATAAGGATGATACGAAGTCTCAGACGGGTTATGTCTTTGTCATTAATGGAGGAGCTGTGGATTAGAGGAGCAGAAAGCAGAGTGTACTAGCGATGTCTGCTACAGAAAGTGAGTATATAGCTGCTTCAGAAGCTGCAATGGAAGCTGTTTGGATTAGGAAGTTTGTTTCAGGGCTTGGAGTTATGCCTTCGATTCAAAGACCTATTAAAATATATTGTGACAATTCAGCTGCAATTACATTTGCCAATGAGCCTGGAATCATGAAAGGCACCAGACATTTCCCGATTAAGCATCACTATGTTCGAGAACAAGTCGAAATAGGCGAAATCGAAATGCTCAAAGTTCACACAGATGATAACTTGGCAGATCAATTAACAAAGCCTTTACCTGGCACCAAGCTTTACAAGCATGCTGAAGGTGTAGGACTTAGATTAGCTGAAAGTTTCATGCCCATTTGTGATTAGTGTTTGGATAAAGGATGTAACGTACAATTATTATTTTAATGAAATAAAATATGTTTTATGTTTATTTATTCATTATCTTAATAATATATCCTATATTTGCATGTTTAAGATCCATGAATAATTTATTATTCTAGATTTTCCATTGTCGATTAATGATATGGGAATATCATTAAACTAAGACAAATTTGAGTATTGGTTTAGGATATACTTGAAAGTATATTGATGCGGAGTCATACCAATTTCACATGATATTCGATGAATTGAATATTGGACTTATCCCAATAATATGATTTAATATTTAATGTGAGAATCATATTTAAAGTTATCCTCAGACTTGAGATACCAGATAAGTGTCATGGATGTAGTGCATTTTTGTGAAGCAATCTACCGCTCACCGTAACAGGGAGTTATAAGGGTTGTTTTCAGAAGTGTTGCAAAGTTCATGGGTTATTCTTGTAGTCAAGAAAGAATTTATTCCTTCTGATTTGTTTAGAAGTTTAATACTGCTGGGCCCCTCGTAGGGTTGACAAAATGTTTGCATGGCCATGCCCAAAGTCTATCTGGAATACGTTCAGATGTTTTGGTAATTTTGTTCAATCATAAAGAAACGAGAAACAGAAATTTAATAAAGGAACTCACATCTTTATTAATGTGGTATTAGTAATGAAAGGATAATTATAATGATGAATCATTAAAGGTTTTTCCAGGAAACCTAGCTCGGATTGAACTAGGGGCATTGGAGTGTTGCAAGACGCTAACCAATGTTATTTTACTATTAATGGATATACGAGTGGGAGCTGTTAAATGTTACGTATAAACATTAATAAGTAAATGTCTAGTATCGAACCCGAGACCTCGGGATTGCACACTTTACAAACAAGAATAATGTAAAATAAATATATATATATATATATATATATATATATATATATATATATATATATATATATATATATATATTAAATGTATCGAATATATATATTTATAAACACTTAATGGACTAAATGGTCGTTAGTTGTTAACCGTATGGACTAATTATCATTAGTAACGAAAGATAAGGACTATAGTGTAACTTGGGAGTCAAGAAAGATCTAGAAACACCCTTGTGGGTGCTAGGCCAGTCGAAGCCCATCCCCATTGGTCGACCCATGCTTTCTTGGTCACCAAGTTTCATCTAGTATAAATACAAGGCCAAGGATTAGGGTTTCACATCTTTTGTGCACACACACTAACCCTAAATCTTTCCTCCTTGTCTTTTCTTTTGTGGCTGATCGTCCAACCCCCCTCCAAAGGGATTTGGGTCGATTTTGGTTAAACAATATTAAGTGGTTTTGTTTACTTGCATCAAACCTTTATTCGTTGGTAGTTTGTCTGTACAAGAACGAGGTAATTACTTACTTTAGTAATTATCAAGAGATCGATAAACAAAACGGTAAGGGGTTTATCATTGATCTATTTGTACAAGAATCAAGGTTAATTTGAAGTGCATCGGGTACGTTTATTATTTATGTTTTAGTTAATATTTATGTGTTATACTTGATCCTAGCTTCCGCAATACGTGCTATTTAATTGTTAAACTCTAACAGACATGACTGCGTTGGATCTTTATAAAACTGTAACCACTTTCAAGTCTCAACGCAGAGGGATGGTCCAGTCAGAGGTATGTACCATTTGATAATCTAACTTAAGCTAGTCATATACGGAGTATTATTTATAAGATTCCCTTTACTGTCATAGGAACAATACATCTTTTGCTTCAAAGCTATTATCGAAGAACTTGAAGAGCTTGTTCCATCACTCAAGAACGCTTAAAATGTATATTTATAGGTAAACATGTTCTTTATACCTGTCAGCCCAACATCGATCAAATTATACCAAGTACTAAATATTAACAGATCTAAAATCTTAACGCAGATTGTTCATGTCTAAAATGATTTTCAAGCTAAAAACTCATGAAGAATCCAAAGTCGTGTTTTCCTAATTTAAAGTTAAAGTTAATGTAAGTTTGATATTGGTGTGAGACAACTGAAACTCGTGTGATAACCCCGTGTGTAATTTGATTTGTAATTTTGTTCAAGTTTTGGGTTGTGCTTTGTAATTTTATTTTAAGTGTATGAATTTTGTGCTCAATTTTTCTTGTGTTGCTTTTGATTTCTTCCGGTCATAGCGACGGTGGTGTAGAGTTTTTGACAAAATTTGGTGGCTTCAATATGTGTCCGTGCACTTATAATAATAATAATAATAATAATTATTATTATTATTATTATTATTATTATTATTGTTATTCTTATTATTATTGTTAATATTGTTATTGTTATTGTTATTGTTATTATTATGCATCTATGGGTGTTTGATAAAAGGTGATGGTCATTTTTGTGTGTATGTGTGCCTTTTCGGGTTTTGAACAAAGATAACAGTTTAGGCTATTCACAGTGGATCTGAAAAAAACGTTCGTGAACATCGGTCGACCGATGTTAACATCGGTCGTTCCCAATGTGGGAAATCGATCGCTGGTCAACATAAATCAAATATCGTTCGCTTTTCCAACCGATATTCAACAAACTTTTCAAACACAATTTACCACTTTCAAAATCAAAGTAACCGTTTGTAGCTAAAAAAAAAAAAAAAAAAAAAAAAAAAAAAAAAAAAAAAAAAAAAAACTTTTTTTCAAAAAACATTACCACTTTTCATCCTATAAATACCCACTTTCAAACACACAATTTCAAAAACAATTCATCCAAATTCACATAAAAAAACACACAATGTCAAAGAAAAACACTCCACAATCAAAAAACCGATGATCCCGACTAACACAAAATGCACCCGACATAAATTTCTCTCCGCAAAACACCTTTGAACTAACCGGCATAACACCACCACAACAAGGGAACATACGCTTTCGTCCACAATCTTTTGAATATCCAACACAATTACCACAAGTCAATCAAAAAGAAAACTTATTTTTCGTTCATCGTCCTTTGGTCCCACCACAAGGTGTTAATCATCACGAAGAACCAAGTGAGGCGGCCTATCGTCCTAACATGGATTTCTTGCATTGTTCCCAACCGTATCAAGAACATTCTCCGATTCGGTCTACTAATCTTGATATGAATTTGGATGATTGGGCAGAATTTCATAACTATGGCTATTCGACCCAACACTATCCAAGCCAAGACCAACCGAGTCAAGATGTTTCGATGGGGCAAGGTTCGGGTCACGGCTCCTACCACGGTTCTTTCCACGGTTCTTTGCCTGTTGATGACGATGAGTCTAACGAAATCGAAGCTACAACACCCGTCAAGCAAAAGAAGCCTTCGCGACGTGTTACAAAGGCGAAAGGCAAAGCCAAAGCCAAAGAACCCGAACCGGCCAAAAAAATTGAACCATGGTCTACCAGAGAAGAGGTCGTTCTTTGTGAAGCTTTCATCTTTGCTTTTGAAAATGCAAAAAAAGGAAACACTATGGATCGACACAAATTTTGGGAGAAAGTGGTAGCCTACTTTTGGAGAGAAACTGGTTCAAACCGAATAATGAATTCGATCGTTTCCAAATGGAAGACTAGAATTCGTTTTCAAGTTGCGAATTTTGGTGCTATTGTTGATAATGTCAAGGGGACACATGGAAGTGGTGAGAATGACCTTGACGATTTGTCCAAAGCTCTTTTGGAGTATCGTGCACGTTACGGTCAAGATTTCACTATGGTGGAGTGTTGGAAAGTTTTGAGGGGGCATGATACCTAGAAGGAATAGATACCCCTTTTCCAATCGGGCGTTCAAAAGAAAGTGAAGGGTTCAACAACTACGTCGGGGTCAACACAAGGCCCCTCGAATTTCCAAGACTTGGATGATGACGAGGATGAAACAGAGGATGATACTAGAGAATCACGACCACAAGGTCGTGACAAAGCAAGGAGGAAATCATACACCTCCTCTCATGAAACATCAAAATCATTCATGAGTGGGCTAATAGCGGATTTGTGGAAATCAAGACCGGCAAAGAAGAAAAAAGGTAAAGAGCGTGATGAGTCGTGAAGACAAATCAAGGAACGAGAGCTAGCGATCAAACAAAAAAAAAATGGAATATACATAAAAGCTCTTGCAATGCCAGGAGGAACAAAAGGAACTCTTGAGAACTACCAAACGGGATCAAGAATTGATTTTCTACAACTCGGCTATCGACTCAAATTTGCCCGAACGACAACGAGAGGAACTTATGCGAATTAAAGCGGAAATCAAGGAACGCCACAACTTAAATTACTAGTTTTTAAATAAGTGTTCGCGTGTTTAATTTTTAGTTGTTTAAGTTTTTTATTTAGTTGTAATGTTTTTATTTCGTATCGTATCGTTTATGTAATATTTACGTTTTATTATTAAAATTTGTGTTTGTGTTAAAAAATGTTTTTTTTTTTTTTTTTTTTTTTTTTAAATGATGCAATATGGGTTGCCACTGTGATGAGAGAGATGAATATGGGTTGAAGAGAGAGAAAGTTGAGGTGGCAGCCGGAAAGATGATGCAATATGGGTTGCCACTGTGAGAAGCCTTAAAGAGCAGATTGTCGGTGATTCTAGGTTGGTTTGTTTGTGGTTCAGCGTGGAGGTGTGTTTGTTATTGTTGATACAAAAGTTTGGCGTTCCTAGTTTGGGCTCCTGCTCTCGTACCAATTAGCTCTTAATGCTTGAAACCTGCGCACTAAGAAAGTAAACATGCCTGCGTGACTTGTACGGAAACAGTGGTAGTATATACCCTGGTAGCCTCCCAAGTTTGATGGTGCTACTCGTGTAGGAGCATTTAAACTTAGTTATTCAAATCCTGAAAAACACTTAATGCAAATATTAGAAGTATATGCCGCGAATCTCAACATATAAAACCTAATGAAGTAAAAGATTAGCGTGAAGCAATATATAGCACATAGCATATGAAATTAACACATAAGAGAAGTATATAAGAGAAGTAGTACGTAGTGCGCTCATGGCGATTGATTGATCTTTTTCTTTTTTATTATAATAAAAACAATGGCGTGGATGGACACACCGTGACCGCGACTAATAGTTTCAATCGCACGCACAGACGCAGATGGATGTATCGTGACCGCATAGACTCTAACGTTTGTGGATGATCGCAGATGACCACGGCTTTTGTCCAGTGCGCTCATGGCAATTGACTAGCATCGTGGTGCCTGTATGTGACAGTGCGCGCATGGCGCCAATCTGCGAAGATGTCCGAACGCACGGCCTAACGCGGGTAGATTTATCGTGACTGCGTTGTTTGCGGCTAAAAGATAAAGTAGGTCCGATCGTGCGGATTTAGTGCGGCTATAGGTAAAATCGTGCTTACCACGTTTAAAAGATTAAGATAAAATCTTATGAATATTTAAAAGATATGCGCAAAAAATATCGGGATATCTTTTTAAATTTTAGAAAATATTGGTAGTATCTTATCTAGAACAGTGCTTGCGTCACATAAACCAATTCGAATACTTAAATAAGTATACGTTCGAACTGATGAGTGAGGGATCTAGACAAAATAAACAAAGACTATAATCCTTGTTATATTTATATGCTACGTATGAACAGATCAAACAAAGTCAATATAACTTTGTGATGTTGCTGTATATGTTGACCAAAGAATTGTAAATAATAGCTTTAGATTTAATAACTGTGTTTTGGTTTTTGCTTTCTGTCGCGTACTAGCAAAAAATAATAACTATGTTTTGGTTTTAAAGTTACCGGCTTTTGAACTCGTGGTTGCTTTCCGGTGATGTGAGAGCACAAAACTTGTCGTGGTCCCACGGATGGCGCCAACTTGTTGATACAAAAGTTTGGCGTTCCTAGTTTGGGCTCCTGCTCTCGTACCAATTAGCTCTTAATGCTTGAAACCTGCACGCTAAGAAAGTAAACAAACACCGTTAGGCTTATCGTGTGATTGTTTCCCACGATTATCCTCCGGCGTGAGAGTAAGTAATCGGTTTAGGGTTATATTGAAGAGTTAGAGTTTGTAAATCATACCTTTAATGAGAATTATGTCATTCTATATATAGGCGCAGAATCCTTGTAGGTTTCATGCTCTTTACGTTTCGCACGCTTGCTGCTTATCCGGTCCAAGGATCTTTATCCGTAAATAGAAGATCCTTATCTAGACCATAAATAGTTTGGTTGGGCTTGGGCCTACGTGAGCCCAATCCCTTTGGTAATGCGGCCCAAGTCATTGTCATAATAGCCCACTCGTGGTGGGTTTGGGCTTTAGTAATGTTTATCATTTGGGCTTGTGGCCCAAATATAGACTATACGTCATCAGTTATGTTTTTGTTATTTAGTTTTTTATTCCATTACTTGAATAATCAAATGAAATCTGTATTCGTTGTACTAAGCATATCTATAAATTTTTGCTTAGCAACGCTAGTGTTTGAATCATTATTACGAACCATATTTCAAAAATACTTGTTGGTCTTTTTTTAATAGGTGTTTTTGTTCGTCTTAAGATTTTGTCTATGTAAAAACAAAACAAATTCAACTGCTTGCGAATCCCCATGCCATAAATCTAAATACTTTTATCATTTAAGGGTGTGTTTATTTGGGTTGAAAACATCTCATTTTTTCATAAATTTTTTTTGAAGGAAAATGAAAAAACTAAAACCCGTTTAGCAACATTTTTTTCTCAACAACTTTTCATAAAGTGAAATTCTCACTTTCCAAATTTCAACTAAAAAAACGAAAACACCAATGTACCCCTTCTTCACTTTTTTTTTCTCTCTGTCCCTAAAAAAAACATATTTCACAATATTAAAGTATTTCATTCTAACCATAATCACAATTTGTGACATCTTCACCTTCATTCCTCACGGTTGCCGCTCACCGTCGCCGTCCATCATCGCAAATGCGTTTTTAAACACAAATTTCATTCGACGAGCTAACACTACAAGGTTGGGAATTTAGTGACGACGCTTGTCGTTGCTAAAGGTGGGATTTTGTGGTCGCTAAAAGCTTTTGCGCGACCCGTTGTCACAAATGAGTTGTCGCCAACCCGTTGTCACAAATGAGCGCCAAAGGCTCGTCGCATAAGCTTTTGGCGACAATTCTGAACTTTAGCAACAAAGGGTGGGGCCACGATACTATCAATGAAATGCAAGTTATTCCTACAAGTATTATGCATTTCTCGATACGAAAGTGTTGATGATGCATAATTAACTACATTTACAACTTAAACATATTTCAACTACCAAAGTAACTTTAATAATTTATTAAAATATTAATTTTGTGAATAAACTAATTTATATATTTTTTAAAATTAATTTAACAATTATAAATAAGTTTAAAAACAATTTTTAATGAAAGTACACGTTTAGCGACGACACCGTCGTTGCTAAAACTAGACATGTGTTAATTTTTTTTATTAATCATTATCTAATTAATAAAATACTAAAAATCCTTTAGCGACAACGCTTGTTGTCGCTAAAGGTGTTGGCGGGATTTTAATTTTTTATTTTGCCAGCAACTTTTAGTCATTTTTTTACGACATATGTCGTCACTAAAAGTGTGGGTTAATAATCAACCATTTGAAAAAAAGTTGAAAATAGTGGGCCCTATGGCACCTTTAGCGACAACATATGTCGTCGCTAAAGGACGTTCCTCACCAAAAACATTTATTGATGTAGGTGTAATAGCAAACACAATCTAGTGAATCAGTTAGACTTTACATGTAAGAGTCAAAATATGACCGTGTAACATTGTTACATAATTTTATTTTGATAGCTAATCAAACAATTAATTAGTACAAAGTCTAACATGCACACTTAGTTTCCCATGCAACCTAGTAATCGATCAACGATATGTAATAACCAAAATCTGGACACTCTAGTCCATTTGTGTGCCAAGTTTTGGTATTTTCACTTTTCTTGTTCTTGCTAGTCAGAACCATTTTCTCTATGTTGAAGGGTGATCTTCAGGTCAAACACTCCGTGCAGATACTTGCAGCTGGTCTTGCTCCTATTCATACTTGTATAATATCCTATAAAACTTTACTCTGAGGTCAATTTTGAATCGCTATCATGTTTTCACTTAGCGTTACTATGAATTGTGATTTCATATTATTTTTGTTCCGTCACATGCTCAGTAAAACTTGGGACTTTATAACAAATTTGGGATTGTCGTGTTTCATTTTCATTAGCATCGGATTTTTATTAGTGATCATGTTACCATATTTCACCAGCATGATCCGCTAGACAAGCATCTTAACATAACGTCCTCTTTATTGTTGTATATAAGTTGACACTATTTTTTCCGGTTATGTAATGAAACAATACCGAGTGGTGATAATCCTTACTGCTAGACCATCCTGCTTGTAAAGGTTTTTGGGGGACTATAGTGTTAGAATTCAATTACCATGACAATCATATAAATCAAAGTGCACACGTATGCGGAAGCGTAGGATCAAGTATAACACATAAATATTAACTAAAAACATAAATAAGAACGTACCGTGGTGATTCTAGCCCGAACAAGAATCAAAAGCAATAGTCTTTAACAATATGAAGAACCCTAATTAGGGTTTATATGGATCAATGATTAACCCCTTACCGTTTTGTTAATCGATCCCTTGATAACAACAAAAGTATGTTGTTACCTCGTTCTTGTACACACAAACTACCAACGAATAAAGGTTTGATGCAAGTAAACAAAACACTTATATTTTAGACTTGGAAAAATCGATCCAAACCCTTGGGAGGTGTTGATTCGATCGGCCAAGAAACAAAGAAAGAAAACAAGGATTTTAGGGTTAGAGTGTGTGCACAAAAGATTGTGAAAGTCTAACCCTTGGCCTTGTATATATACTAGATGATTTCTTGGTGATCAAGACAAACATGGGTTGGGCTTGCCCCACCCTTGTTCGACCGGCCTATCATCCCACAAGGGGATTCTAGATCCTTCTTGACACCCAAGTTTCACTCTAGTCCTTATCTTTCTTATTTAACGATAGTTAGTCCATACGGTTAATAACTAACGACCGTTTAGTCCATTAAGTGTTATAAATATATATATTCGATACATTTAACATATATATATTTATTATTCATTATTCTTGTTTGTAAAGTGTGCAATCCCGAGGTCTCGGGTTCGATACTAGACATTTACATATTAATATTTATCCATATATTTAACAGCTCCCACTTGGATATCTATTAATAGTAAAATGACATCGGTTAGCGTCTTGCAACACTCCAATGCCCCTAGTTCAATCCGAGCTAGGTTTTCTGGAAAAAACCTTTAATGATTCATCATTATAATTATCCTTTTGTTTCTAATACCACATTAATAAAGATGTGAGATTCTTTATTAAATTTCTGTTTCTCGTCTCTTTATGATTTAACAAAATTACCAAAACATCTGAACATATTCCAGATAGACTTTGGGCGTGGCCACGCAAACATTTTGTCAACCCTACGAGGGGCCCAGCAGTATTAAACTTCTGAACAAATCAGAAGGAACAAATTCTCTCTTGACTACAAGAATAACCCATGAACTTTGCAACACTTCTGAAAACAACCCTTATGACTCCCTGTTACGGTGAGCGGTAGATTGCTTCACAAAAATGCACTACATCCATGACACTTATCTGGTATCTCAAGTCTGAGGATAACTTTAAATATGATTCTCACATTTAAATATTAAATCATATTATTGGGATAAGTCCAATATTCAATTCATCAAATATCATGTGAAATTGGTATGTCAACGCATCAATATACTTTCAAGTATATTCTTAACCAATACTCAGATTTGTCTTAGTTTAATGATACTCCCATATCATTAATCGACAATGGACAATTTAGAACAACATAAGTTATTCACGGATTTAAACATGCAAATATAGGACACAATTTATTATTAATGAAAACAAACGTACTAAGTACTTTAATTCATTATAAATAATAATTGCTTAACGTCCCTTATCCAAATACCAAAATAGATCAATGCATGATAATTCTAGTTAATGAATCTTGTCTCAAGTAATAACTTGAAGACAATTATGCCTCAAGCAATGACAATCATTCATGTTGACAAGGCATTATTTCAACTAACTTTGATCTATCCGAATTTTGAGAATACTTAATTCAAGAATTCAATAAGTAAAATTCTTGTATGTGTACATCCAACTATCTTGATATATAGCCACATAATTCTTTATAAATAGTGTGATATCCTCATTCACCAATTTATGATAATCAAACTTTCAAACCTTTTAAAGTTTAAAGTATTCTAATTCTTTAATGTATAATGCAACTATGCTCTTAGTAAGCACAACTAGTTCTCATGGCCATTATTAAGGATAAAATCCTACCATGACTAGTTATTGAGTGTCATCTCAATTAAACCAGCATCATTGTATATTAAACACAATATGCTCTTAAAATTTCCGTAAACTTAATATCCATTGTGTAATGTTTAGGAGCTATTCCATTTTGAGGATCATTATTCTAATTTCAAACATTTTTCATTAGAATATCTATTACACAAGTTATATACTAACTTTTAATTTGATATCAAATATTGTCAAATCATTAAGCACTTAAGCATGATACAACAATAATATAATGCACATGAAAATCCTTCAGTCAAACTTAGATTTTATTCATGTTTGATTTTTACAAATATGTATATCCATTTAGTCATCCTAAATAATATATCATATTCTATTTAGAATTTATTTACCGCACTTGTTTATTTAATAATAAACTTTTGTTTCAAGGTTGTATGTTATATTTCCTAAATCTTTCAAGTAACGTTTCATTCCAAATTAAGTCTAACCTTTTACTTATATGGAATGTTACTCTTATATGTTATACAACATATATGATTTAGTGAATCAAACATAATACTCCCACTAGCTTTCAGGAATACTTAGAAATTACCTTATTTTAATTATAAACCTAAACATAGATTTAATAATTTATCATAAGAATAATCTCCTAGATGCATGCATTTATCCATTCATGGATTATTGCATTTTGTACACTTCCAAAGATTTTCTTGAATTCATAAACTCCTTTTTGATTACTTATCGTCCTCGCTCAAGTAATTATTCAAGAAAGAGTTTTTGATATTCCATTGTCAAATTTCACATTCATGTAAATATGACTATTACCATCTTTATATCTTTAATGTACTTAAGAAAGAGTATTCAATCATAGTTAATTGCTTAAGTATAATTAATAATCTTGTCATAAGATATTCATTAAGATATGTGTACAATTTTGTCCATATGATTATTTCACAAAGATTTAAACCACTAGGGTTACATTATCTTTGAATAAACTCATCTCCATTCTCTAACCATTAAGAACTAAGATAAACCAAATTTTAAATTTGAATATCTTTATGAACAGCATCTATAACATTCATATTAAGAGTAATTTACCCAATTCATTATTTTGGTAATACTACATCATATAATCGTCAGCATATTAATTAAATATCTGAGATATCCAAGTGGATTTATGAATGAGAATTCCATCATCTTGAGATTTATCATTTACATGTTAAGCCTCGTCATGATTTTAACTAGTGTGGTTTTAGAAGATTATGTATCTTGTAATTCTATCTTTTCAAGATAAAATTCTCCCACTTGCCTTTAGCAATATAGAGACTGTCTATAACTACTTAGCAATTAGAGCAACAATCCAGCGTTCTCTTTTAGGACATTACAAATACATATTGATAGTTCTTTGTTAATAACCTTCATATAAGTAGCTTAACAAATTCAGAACTTCAATTTAAGACTTAACGTGATTCATCACATTTCATAATTCAATAACGTCTTATTAATCTTCTAGGAGTCTAATTGAGTATATTCAAGCCATACTCAATTTCTAACCTTGATAACTTTTTGGAAGAAAAGAAGTCATAGTTATCTTTAATCAAACAATCTAACAAGAGTTTGATTCCCTAACTGAACATACTATCCATATGTGGTACTTCAATTAGAATTAATATTGTAAGAAGATCTAACAATATATATAAGATAACCATATTCCTGTTGGCATACTTATTTACCAACTAAGTCAACTTAATGGTATAATAGTATTTCCAAATCAATTGCATGCTTTATAACACAAGTACTTTTGACCAAGTCACTTCATGTTTATGTCTTATAAAAACATAAACTTGTTATAATCTCACTATACGTTATTAATCATTGATTAACTCAATGACTTCTTGTATATGTCTTAATTAAAAGACCATAACAAGTTAACGTCTTACTTAATTATAAGTCTTGTAATACTTAGAAGACTTTATGTTTATAAATATACAATAATGTATAAACATGTATAATTAAAGTAATCATGAACACCATCATTTGGTTTCATTAATATTTTCAAGTTAACATACTACTTCATTTATTTATGTCATTCTAAGAATACATAATTATTGAAGTAGTCTTATATTACTTCATGCATTTATGTCATTCTAATAATACATAAATGTTAAAGTTGAAGTAGTATCGTTATTGACACATGTTCTAATAGATGTCTAATTTAG
This sequence comes from Artemisia argyi, assembly GCA_030686995.1. NCBI lineage: Eukaryota > Viridiplantae > Streptophyta > Magnoliopsida > Asterales > Asteraceae > Artemisia > Artemisia argyi. The sequence goes on from CM060707.1 coordinate 60,483,232, forward strand.
AAACTGTAAATTATCCATGTTGGTCTCACGCATACATGGAAATTCACCTTGTTGTTAATATTTAGCCTGCGTCTCACGTTTACTAAATTTCAACACCAAGTGTTTCTAAGATTAGATGTATTAATCTAATTAGAATTATAATCTCTTACTTGCATTTAAGAAAATCCTTTAAATCATATTCTTATGTGTTGTACTTTGCACATAATGAAGATTTCTCCCACTTGTGCATGGTACAACACCATGTACCACATAAACAACACGCACGCGTTTGTTAATGTGAACAATATGATTTGTGTCATTAACATAACTTAGTAGATATAGAGTTTATTCAATCAATCAAGGAAACGTACATTACTATTCTTGAAAATATTAGTGTCTATATTTGGAAAGTAATTACCTTGAGATATTCAAAAGATAATCTAAGTTACAATCAAGACAATAAGTCTTGTAACTCCCACTGAATTAGAGAACATAATAATAATCCCTTATTCAGCCATAAGTACACAATACTCCCACTGAATTTGACAACATTGTAAATGCGTCATTATCATTAAAAGTAAATAGTGTGCTTGTATACTTTCCTACATCTTTTAAGAAAACCCATTCAAACAATTATATAGGTTATAAAAGGATGTAATCTACTACATAAATGTGATTCACATTCCAAACTATTAACTTGAAAAAATTGGGCATGCAATTTCTTCCTTTATAGATTTACCATTCCAACAATTGTATGTAATATCTGTAAATGGTCAAACCAAAACAACTAGATAAAATAATCTAATTCGTCTTTTACCATTATGCAGTAATCAGTCTAGCTTCTAATTTAATAACTCATAAGGTGCATATACTCTTACTATTAAAGTTTGCTATGAGTTATGTATTTAGAATTTAGACAATTCTAATCATCCTATTATACCTTTCTCATTCATGAAAAGGAATAGGATTTAAGTCTCACACTTCTCGTAATGGAAAGAAGACTATATTTATTCTTTCTGTAAATATTGACTCTAACCAAAAACCCAAACGGGTGTAGATCAATTAAAAGAATAACTTACGTTTACGGTTTTGAGTTGCATTAATACATTTAAAGAATTTACAAAATTCAATTTTAGTATTTTCGATAATTTATATTTCCAAGAAAATATAATACCCAAGGCTATATTCATATAACCAACTAATTTTCTTGAAAATCTAGGATCTAACTTTACATAGTTTCACCACATCAGTTGATCTGCTAGTGGTGAAAGTACAAAAGATAGTAATCTGTCGAACAATAATTGGCAAACAAGATTTCCAATTCCTAGATCATTATGGGATTTACATCAAATTGATTCATCAATTTGTCATGTAAGCATGTTTCATCCCATCTCATGCCTTAAGCTCTAGGTCTCACGCATCAACTTAATTAAGTCGTCTAACTTAGAAACTGCAAATTCTCCATGTGTGGTCTCACGCACACTCGGAAATTTACCTTGTCATTAAAATTTAGCCTGCGTCTCACGTTTACTAAATAATAACTTCAAGTGTTTCTTATAGTTAGATGGCATGTAACTTAAATTTTTAAGGGTATTTTGTTTGATGTGAAAATCAAAACATGTATAAAGATGCATGCACTCATCTTTATAACATAAGTTTTTATAAAAACTTTTTATATCCAATTTGTGAAATTAATACACAAAGTTTTACTTGAGGTTTATACCAAAACCCTAAGATGACTTTCTACAATCATGATTTTAAAAGTAATTCGTTTAAGACATATTCAAGATTGTGATAACCAAGGCAGACTCTAAGGCTCTTTTCAAAGCCTTCAAATCACGGTTATGAATATCATCTTAAAAGACTTAATTTTAAAAGCATATTTGCACAAAACATCATTCAAGCAAAAGTTTATGGATTCAATCTCAAAATAGTAATAAAGTTTGAATTTTGCTAGTCTCGACTGGGAGCTGATTACCGTGCGAATCGGACCACGATTGTCATAAGACCTTTGCAAGATTCTTACTTTATCACTTTAGGGTTTCACAATTATTAGTCCGTATTAATTTTCTTTATGAAAACAACCCTTTTATTGCTTACATCAAGTCCAACTAAAAACAATAAAACAAGTATCAAAGAAAATCAAACAAACAATAATAAATAAGTGAAACAATTAGCCACATGCAATCCGTATTAGAAAAGATCCTAATAAAACCAATTCTAGGTATAATAATGCATGTAATCAACTAAGGCCTTCCCCTCTTAATGGAGGTGAGCCACATACATTGACGAATCAATTGCGTAGGCCAAAGCTAAAAACACACCACATAGCATAAAAATTGATTTTAATATATATTGGAGTCTTCCCCAATTAAAGATCTATCTAAACATGTGATAAATAAAACACAACAAGATCCATGACGAACATGCATGTAAGTCACGGATAAAACCTAACAATTAGCAATTAGGTCACAAGATACGTTCAATTAACCGGTTAATGACCTAGGGTTTCTAGTGATTACACATAATCAAGAAAACCACAAAACCCTAATTAGGGTTTCATGGAAAAAATCGACTCCCCCCCCCCAAATTAGGGTTAGGGTTTCGAAATTTTTTAGAAAAAAAAATAGGAAAAACCCTAGATAAAAAAAACATGTATCTAAAACAATTAAAGATCCGGTTTTTATTACGTTTTAGTAATCAATTACATGTTATACATGGCTCGTGATGCCACTGTTAGAATTCAATTACCATGACAATCATATAAATCAAAGTGCACACGTATGCGGAAGCGTAGGATCAAGTATAACACATAAATATTAACTAAAAACATAAATAAGAACGTACCGTGGTGATTCTAGCCCGAACAAGAATCAAAAGCAATAGTCTTTAACAATATGAAGAACCCTAATTAGGGTTTATATGGATCAATGATTAACCCCTTACCGTTTTGTTAATCGATCCCTTGATAACAACAAAAGTATGTTGTTACCTCGTTCTTGTACACACAAACTACCAACGAATAAAGGTTTGATGCAAGTAAACAAAACACTTATATTTTAGACTTGGAAAAATCGATCCAAACCCTTGGGAGGTGTTGATTCGATCGGCCAAGAAACAAAGAAAGAAAACAAGGATTTTAGGGTTAGAGTGTGTGCACAAAAGATTGTGAAAGTCTAACCCTTGGCCTTGTATATATACTAGATGATTTCTTGGTGATCAAGACAAACATGGGTTGGGCTTGCCCCACCCTTGTTCGACCGGCCTATCATCCCACAAGGGGATTCTAGATCCTTCTTGACACCCAAGTTTCACTCTAGTCCTTATCTTTCTTATTTAACGATAGTTAGTCCATACGGTTAATAACTAACGACCGTTTAGTCCATTAAGTGTTATAAATATATATATTCGATACATTTAACATATATATATTTATTATTCATTATTCTTGTTTGTAAAGTGTGCAATCCCGAGGTCTCGGGTTCGATACTAGACATTTACATATTAATATTTATCCATATATTTAACATATAGAAAGTTACTTTTTTATTTCTATGTGTCTATCTTGTTTTAAATGGTGTCGATGGATGAAGCGGGATACCAATTTTGTACATAACTTTGTCTTTTGATGCTGCTGCTATTAGTTTGTTTGTGACATAGACGACAAGAACAAAAATAAAGGATAAAACAAACAAATAACCTAAATCAAGTTTCATACTACTACAAGTCTATGTGAACTTGCATAAATTTGACAAACAATATGCATTCAATATTCTTGTACTATTATGTCACCTCTAAAACCTTTGTAATTGTTGTGGTCCTGCCATTTCAATAAGAAACTCATCAACAAACAGAATATCCAAATTATCATATTTTATCTTTACAGAATATTCATAAATGCTACTTATGCTTTTTGGCACTGCCTACAAATTGATCATTTAATCCTATGCAAAATGGTCCACGTTTTATTGTATAATTTAAGTTCCTTGGAAACTAAACACACTGGAACTACTATTCCATTTGTCTTGATTTTGAACAACTGGTTGGATATTCTACAGTGGGATAACATTAGCTTTTTTTTTCTCTTCTAATTTTCTTTTGTCATCCATAAAAATAGGGAAGTGATTTGCACACTTCTAAAAGTTATTGGGACATTTTTTTTAATGCATTAGTTAGTTGTACAAAACTTACACTGTGCTTTATCTGCTTGTACTGTGAGTGTCCTAATCAATAATTTGAGTGTGCCAATCACTTCCCATAAAAATAACATTAGCTTTTCTTTTCTTTTCTTTTTTTCCTTCTAATTTTCTTTTGTCATCCATAAAAATAATATAAATGTTTAGACTAGACAGAGTGGTAAGTGAGAGCTCACACCTCACACCTCACACCACTTTTCACACGTATTCCTACTACCAACACATTACCTCACGCGTGAGATGTTCTCAAACCGGGCTATAATGGTGACTTGGTCACCTTTTAGCATTTGTGGCAAATGAGTTTTTTTTTTTTCTTTTTTTTTTTTTTTTCAATTTGATTTGTGAGAGTGTGCAGAGTATTTTGTGAGATATATTTGTATAAAGTTAGTATTTTAATTAAAGATGAGAGTTGTGGTGACCATTACGGGTGAAAGGTAAGAGGGTGTGAAAATGAGAGAGAAAGCTGAGGTAACGCTGATGTGGAAGGTGACCCGGTGTGACCACTACTTCCATTCTTAGAGGGCTTGGTACCCATGGCTGGTAAGCCTTGTGCCATCCCACAACGCTACCCTATGGTGCCACAATCACACCAGATCTCGTGCCATAAGGTCTGGCGTCGTCAGGACCAGCTCACGCCATGGGTATTTTCCTTTTTTTTTATATGTTGTATTTGTGTTTTATTTGGTTATGTGTGGGTCAAGAGGTATCCTATAACATCAAAAATGGAAGGAAGATATTTTGTAATGAGTTATAGGTTCTAGTGTTATACATAAAAATGTTGATGTGCCATTATTTTTATTCATGACACTAACTTATGGTACCATAGGTACCTCGTCCTCTTATACTTATCAAAGTATGAAGTACTCCGAACAAAGTCATTGTACACTTTCTATTGACACATAGCAACTAAATATTATTGAAGATGGTTTTGGGTGGTTGGTGAAATGACAAGGAAGAAAATGAAATTGTTCTCACTGCTTCATCTGATAGTTTGTTATAGCGGACTGTTGCTTCTTTATATACGGAATTCTCTATGACCGATTTGGGTGCTTTTAATTATTTTTTGGGTGTTTTAGTTACGCGTGACTCTTCTGGGATGTTTTTGTCAAACCGTAAGTATGCTATGAAGATTTTGGAGCGTGCACATATGGTTGGGTGTAACCCTTCTCGGACTCCTGTTGACACTGAGTCTAAATTAGGTGATGATGGTGATCCAGTTTCTGATCCTACGTTATATTAGAGCCTTGTTGGTTCTCTACAGTATCATACTTTTACTAAACCTGATATTTCATATGCAATGCAGCAGGTTTGTCTTTTTATGCATGATCATCGGGAGCCTCATTTCTCGACTCTTAAGCTGATTTTGAGGTATGTTCGGGGTACATTAGACTATGGATTACGGTTGTTTTCATCCTCTACTTCCTCGTTGGTGGCCTATTCGGATGTTGATTGGGCCGGTTGCCCTACTACTAGAAGATCGACTTCTGGCTACTGTGTTTTTCTTGACAACAACCTCATCCCCTGGTCCTCTAAGCGTCAACCCACGCTTTCTCGTTCTAGTGCAGAGGCCGAGTATCGTGGTGTTGCCAATGCTGTTGCTGAGACCTGTTGGTTACGGAACCTACTACGTGAGCTACATACACCTTTGTCTTCGGCTACGCTTGTCTACTATGATAATGTTAGTGTCGTCTACATATCTTCTAATCCGGTTCAGCATCAACGTACGAAGCATATAGAGATTGATATTCATTTTGTACGGGATTTGGTTGCTGCTGGTCAAGTTAGAGTTCTTCATGTACCGTCACGTTATCTGCATGCAGATATTTTTACCAAATGATTGCCTTCAGTTTTGTTTTGAGGAGTTTCGTACCAGTTTAAGTGTCGGGTGTCCTCCCGCTCAAACTGCAGGGGAGTATTAGTCGTATTCTTTGCAGAGCCCAGTTTGTATGGGCTACGGCCCGATAGTATTATGTGTTAGGGTTATGTGTCTATATATTGTAAACATCAGTTATTATCAATACAAGAAAACATTCAACGATCTTATAGATTTCAACCAACATGTTTTGAACACTATATTGTTCAATTATATTGTTGATTCACAAACTTTAGAAATAGATAACAGACAGCCCGAAAATGGCTTAATCCTAAACGAGATTTCAGAAAACTATTCCTCATCTTTCATGAAATCAAAAACATGTTACCAAGTTCGAGAAAAGATGTACAGCCAGTTGTTACGTAATAGTGTCATAATAATCAAAAATCCTTTCATAACTGGTGCTCATGGTCTTTATAAATGATTCGGATCGCAAGACTCGCAAAAGTTTTACTTCTCAAGGGATCTTGAGAAGCTTGCAATCCTCCAGGCCTTGCTCCAAATACACCTGACGCCGTCAGGTGTTATTCTGACAAATTCTTCTAGGGCGTCTAATGTAAAAATTCATGGCTTCTCGTCAAAAGGTGACGGCGTCAGCTCCAAAGCATGACGCCGTCAGGTGTAAATTCCTGACTTTCTTGACTTTTCTTGTTTTCTTCATTCTTAAGCATAAAAACGTCCGAAAAGCTCCAAAATGCTCCATTTTCCAGAATTCGTGTCCCAACTACCTAAAATGACAAAAGAAACGATTTGAGGTAATATGTGATCATAATAACACGATTTATGGCTTAAATGACCCCTACAAACGTATTAAATAAATCCTTATCAATAAACAAAACATACAAACTCGTAAATATATGTATGCATACTTTCTTTTAAGATACTCTTATTCATAAATCAGTTATTAGCAACCAAAAGCTATATATCTAACAACCCAACATCGCAAATCTTTATTCAGCCAAATGCAAACAACCAGAATATATTACTAAAATGCACTAAAACTCAAAACTTAGGTTTTGCGTGCAGAAGATTCATACTATGATGGCAAACTCCACCATCCAATCACATATATTTTAGTACACATTTCAACATTTTATAATATGTCAACCAAGATAGGCATCTACATGGAAATTTACTCAAACTTACTACAATACATAATTAATGACTCATTAGTTACACACGGAAACTTGGTCCATCAGGCTAAAGGATTTGTAAAGGTTTTACATCACTGCGGTCAACACCACCTCGTGTATGACCAGGAGTGTAGTTTCTCAATGGATCAGCTGGTGGTAATGGAACAAGCTTACGATCTTCAAATTCAAGAACTAGCATATTTTGCATATCAACAACATATATTCCTTCAACTGGACGTGCATATCCATTTTCCATCGGACTGTCACTTTTTGTCCTACAAAATATAAGTGGTTTTGCTAATCTGCGGCTAGGAGCACCAGCATCACTGTGATATCCAACACACCTGTAAAAGGTTTTTATACCAAAATGGTTTAATAGTAAGTTCCATTATATTACTATGGTGAATTCCATCATATATGAATTGTGTCCAAAAGTTCTCAAGTGAATTTACTAACCAAGCATCAACCATCATGAGGTCCATATCATCTATACCCCTCTGACGGGTTGCTCCAGCTGCCCTGACAGTTGCCACGGCTACCTTGATTTCAGTAGCAGTAACCACTTTGTTAGTTTCTTCCAATATCTCAAAAGCATCACATGATTCATAATCATATTTGAAAAGCTAATGTACTAATAAACTGAACCATTATTGACAAATTATTGTTTTCCAATGAGCTGAGGATTAAAATTACTAAAGGATGCAACACTATCTAACTAAAAGAATCATGCAATTGATATTCCTACTGTATTCACAATAAAAGTAAAGGGTTAAAGGTTGTTAGGTTCATGCATTCACGACAAAGTGAGTGTATCATGCAATTTTCCTACTTAATTCATAATATAAGTGAAGGGTCAAAGGTAGTGAGGTTCCATGCATTCATGACAAAGTGAACGTTTTTAATGCATGATTAACCGCCTAATATTGTATATGCCAAAAGTGAGGATCGTTGATACAAATATCATATCACTTTTAACTGTACAAAAAAGTATATATATATATATATATATATATATATATATATATATATATATATATATATATATATATATATATATATATATATATATATATATATATATCTTAACTACATTATAATGCATTTAGGTCATTCCTAAAAAAAAGTCTTAAAAAAATAAGACCAAAAACATTTCTTTAATTGGAAAGATTTCAAACTAACACATATATATGAATAGGAGTTAAGTTACATTATGAATTTTAATTTCTTTAATTGTAGGAGCCACTAATATTTATTAACCTTAAATTGCAATAATCCATTTAATCAATGTGATATAACCGCCCAATTAACTACCTTTTAATGCATATTTCATATATATATATATATATATATATATATATATATATATATATATATATATATATATATATATATATATATATAGCCTACAAAGTAACTCACAAACTAACACAGTTTCATCTCAGCTTCTAAACACACAATACACTCTTAATAATTTAAATGTTTTACTTTTAAAAAACATATATCTACTACATTTTAAAGTATTTGAGACAATACTAAATAAGGAAGGTTTAAAATGAAAAATATTTGCTCGCCACAAACAGTCACTGGGTACCCGCCGCCGCAGTGCGCGGGTACCCTCTTATATATATATATATATATATATATATATATATATATATATATATATATATGTGTGTGTGTGTGTGTGTGTGTGTGTGTGTGTGTGTGTGTGTGTGTGTGTGTGTTTAATGTGGGTCCGCTATTAGTAGCATCATAGGTATGTTTAATGTTTTTATTGTTTTTGTTTTTTACTTGTTTTTACAAAAAAAAATTGCGGTACAGCCATGGAGATCTATGATCTATCAGACTATCATGAACATTGAAGTGACTATATACTTATTTTTGTTTAGGAATTAGACGTATCACATGTATGTTTTGTTTGTTTATTGTTTCTCATTTATTTTAGTTTTCACAAAATGGTAAGTTATTGTTATCTTTAGTCAAATTATGAGCTTGACTTTTTAGTTTTTAACTTTTTGATTATTGCTAATCATTTTCAGATTATGCGTTTAGTTTATCAAACAGTATCTTGTTTCACATTAATATGCATTACGTAGTATTTGATATAACTATTTGTTACTTATTATGATTTGTTATTAAATTTCATTTAGATAAATTTTGAAAGCTTAATGAGTTGTTAAGTAAAAGTGGTGTGCATATGTGTTTTTTGGATCGGACAAAATCAATACAAGTGGTGTGCATATGTGTAATATAAAATTAATACAATGTGCATATGTGTTTTATTGTTGGTATAAATCAAAGAAAAAGTATGCATATGCGTTTCAAGGTTTGTATGTTTTGAAAGATTAGACTATTTTGTATACATTGATGTTCACTTGGATCGCATTTTGTCGTTTACAGTTTGGATAGATTTTCAAAAGAAATTTTGGTTACTAGGTTTTTTATTTGTTCAAGAAATTAAAATATAAAAGCGGTTGTGTGAATACGTCTTTCGAAAAAGATATTTTAGTTCCATATATATTGTCCCATACTCACAAGTCACACCCACATTTGTCTTTTTTACTCTTATTTATTCTTGCACAGCAGTTATATTTAATTTGTCAAGTAAGTGGCCACCGGAAAACATACATGTATTTGGAAGGCGTGCACCTATGTTCTAATGAATTTGATGAGAAAGCGCAGCGTGTATATATGTTCTTGGAAGACGTGCACATTTGTTCAAGTGAATTGGACGTTTATGTGGCCTTTGATTGAAGTTTATGTGGCCACAGGAAAACATACATGTTTTTTGAAGGCGTACACCTATGTTCTAATGAATTTGATGAGAAAGCACAGCGTACATATATGTTCTTGAAAGATGTGCACATATGTTCAAGTGAATTGGACGAGAAAGTGAAGAGTGTACACATGTTTATATTTAACAAGATACTTGTACATCAATTGCATTTTATTTAATATCAAATTTTGTTATGTTCTAGGTTTGTTATAAATTTTTAGAGGTTACATGTGTATGTTTATGTTTTTGGTCATAAATTTCGAAATCAAAGAATGTACACTAGAAACATATATGCAATTACCCTTCAATGTTTTAAAAAATTGTAAATTGTATACAATGAACAAATATAAACTTACATTCTTAAAAAAAAACACATATGCACATATGTTTTTTTAAAACTTGTTTGCTGGAAAAAAAATCATTTTTTTTAATTCCAAAAATTAATGGATTTTTGAAAAAAAAAATAAAAATAAAAAAATAGTAATAATTGAAAATACTAAATAAAAAGTAAAAAATATATTTTTACTATTATACCCTTTTGAATTAAATAAAATCTTTTAATATTAAAAAAATCTTACATAAATGTCATCATGTATTATTAACCATTGATCAAATGGTCCAAGGGTCTAAATTGCTCTAAAGTGGTACTGTAAAGTACTGTATTTAATATTGGTACTGCATAGAACACACACACACACACACACACATACATATATATATATATATATATATATATATATATATATATATATATATATAGAGAGAGAGAGAGAGAGAGAGAGAGAGAGAGAGAGGATCAAATAAGAAGATTACTTAAAATAAGAAGGAATAAGAAGAATTATAACTACAAATCCGAGATGCACCGACCTAAATTAGATGCATCCCTATAATCTTAGATGCATTATAACGCACCATAGTGTGTTTTCAAGCTTTTAATCAGATGCATATAGGTATATTAGATGCACTTCATGATTTCTCTTATTTTTTGTTCCTCTACACGTGCCAAAATCATGAAAATTAATTTGCACCATCTATACATCAAATTAACTTTCGAAACTCAAGATGTTGCATCTATATGAATAGAAATGTATCTAATGCAAGTCGTTGCATCTCAAATGCGTGATTTTGATCACTTGTTACCACTTCTTATTTTAATTTACTTCTTACTGGATTCCTACTATCTATATATATATATATATATATATATATATATATATATATATATATATATATATATATATATATATATATATATATATATATATATATATATATATATATATATATAATAATAATAATAATAATAATAATAATAATAAAATTATTGACTCGATGGCTACTAAGATATGATTAAGGATATTCCTGTTAATATGATTGGTCCACTTATCAAAATGATTTGTTGATTTTAAGATCAAGAAAAGTATCATGCCATACCCTTAAGCATAACTGTAGGTTGATTTATAAGGCTATAGATACTAAGAGCTCATGGAACAGTGGCGCCATGGCGTGACTTATGGTGCGAGAACCCACACAACTGCTCGCGTTATAGGTGGCGGCGCCGTGGCCACCACCCATATTATCCGCCTCATTTTTTTCTTCTGTTGATTTTTTATAATAACGAATATCGTACTTTAGTCTATTTATGGATTTACATAGATATGTATCCGAGAATGAAAATTTCTACCAAATATGACTCGATGTCTCGATTAAGCCCAACATTTGCTCAGTTCTCTATAATTTTTAAAGGGGTGTTTCCAAGTTACGTATAGCTTGGAGAACTATCTGCAGTATAGAGTGAACTTCAAAACATTCTGCCTTATATGACCCGACCCAATAGATTAGTTTCACCATTTTACCAATATAGTATGTACCAAACTTACTGAAAAGATGCTTGAAATTTGCTTCTTTATGTGCGTGTCTACTTATTTTTCAATTCTATAACACTTTTGAGGGTTTCCGAAAAACTATTTGTTAGTGCAAATATTACGATATTTAATCTATACAATCTCGTTTGTTTTGATTGATGACAAATGTATAACGTGATACATAACGTAAAATGTACAAGTTACTTGTAATCATATTTTGTCTCAACATACATTCAACACCTCTCGACGTCTCGAGTCCTCGTATGCTACAACACAGGTTCGTACATGTTTGTTATGTGGCATTATGATCAAACCCCTTGACCAACCATTTAGAATGTTTAAAATACTTTTATAGTCTTTAAGTATTTTAGGTGTCAAAGTACACTTTAGGTGTTAAATAGAATAAGTGCCACTGCCACATTAGGTGTCTAAATAATATTAGTAAGTTTACAATATAAAAAAAATGTGTCTTATAACAACATAAGCACATAAAACATTTTTAGTAACTTACTAAATATCATATAGCAAGTTAATATATTTTCTAGTAACTTTACAAGTTTACTTTCATATACATTTTAATCTAAAATGAAATATACATGTCTTGTCTTGTCAACATTGACTTTGGAAGATCTTGTATAGATTGTCATTTGCATCATGCACAAGTCTTGTCAAAGTTGACTCTTGCATATAAATAGTATCCCATGGTTTATGTCTTTGTTAGTTTTGGAAAGTGGTGTTGGAAAACCACTTTACTTATTTGCCTATAAATAGTAGCCCATGGTTTACTCATTAACTTCATGAACTTGAACATACATTCACTCTATCATTTTACACACATTTAGATCATTAGGTAACAATGTAATAACTTACATAGATCACCCTCATCACATGATCATAATGCTTCTAACATTCATCTTTGTTGTAAGCATATCATACTTATTGATCCACCAAAGAAAGCTTGGAGATCTTGCCATCATCATCCACCAAAGCATATCAACATATGAAGATTAAAGGGCACTTGATATCCTCAATGATTGAAGACTTCCGATCAATGGAAGTTCATATATAGATTAGGCATTTATATCCATTGGACATTTATGTCACGGATCATTGTAAACATCATTACATAACAATCTATTCATCTAACTAGAATAGATGGTTTATGTGTTTGTGCCATAAAACACAAGGTTTCTATGTTGGGTCACAAAACATAGCGGGAGTGGTTGTACCATTGGAAAAGAACTCGACATCTAGCTTAGTGTCAGAAATATTGTATAAGCGACGTTAGGAGTGGTTGTACCTTTGTAAAAGAACCCGGTATTTAGCTTTGTACCTGATAAAGTGTAAGCGATGATTGTAAGGTTTTCTCCGCCGAGAAGGGAGCTTGTTGATCTAGTGAAGTAACTCTCAAGTTGGGTACTCGAGGAGTGGAGTAGGACGGAGAGGAGATCCGTGACCGAAACACTATAAATCCTCGTGTTCGGTTTGCGCTTTCTTTTACTTATTGCTTTGCTTTTATACTTGCATTATGTCATTGCGTGTGGTGTGGTTATACTTGTGTGACAACTTGCTATATGCTTTATATTAGTCATAAGATTATTATTAGCGTTTTACATATTATGGCAAGCTTGATTGAAAATTTGATACAACAAGTTTGAAGTTTTTAAACGGTAATGTATTCACCCCCCCCCCCCCCTCTACGTTTTCACAATTGGCATCAGAGCCTTGTAGCTCTTATTTTCAAAACAAATGGTTTAAAATGGAGCACGATCCATGTATCAAATTACCATTGAAGCGGAATATAATATGAAAAATATTTCGCTAAGTATAATTAGAAATTTTGTTGTTAAATATTACTTTGTATACAAGCTTGAAGGTTTCCTTGAAAAATAAAAGAGAAGATTTCTTAAAAGAATTTGTAAGTGTCTAATTATGTGCTTAGAGCAAATGCGCTTTTAAAAGAAGCATTTGGGATAACTAAAAATTTAGTTTAATAACCACCTCCGTAAATGATTAGATAAGTTACATCAGTAGAAATGAAGTAAAATAAGTGTATTATATGTTTGTTATCAAATCTAGTAAGTCCTACGTGTTTTCTTTATGTCAAAATACGAGTTTTTGGTGAATATGTCACAGATGCTGTGGAACCTTTCTTCTCAATGGACGGAACCCTTAAAAAGGTTCCTTGAAATCCGTCAGTTCAATATACAGTTTTTGTCTAACTTCAAAAATTCATAACTAATTAACCGTAAGTCCATAGGAGTCGCGTCACCTATCAATTTGAAGGGAATTGTGGATACTTTCTTTTAAAAATAATGTTATGGCCTAAATCTAATCTGAAGTTCAAATAATAAACCAAATACTATAGTGTGTCTAAAATATTAAGTTTTGTTTTGACGTAGAAACTCAAACTTTTGAGTTAGGCAATTTAAGTTAGGATCCTTTGAACATTGATATAATTTCTTTTGAAACTAAAGAATTTGGTTATATTTATATATATAAAGGAAACTAATCAAGCTTGGCATACATCGTCACATTTAAACGCAAAGTGACGAAAAGTATATTTTTTTTATGATATGCTAAATGACTACTTGTTTTAGTTGTATGCATATATGTTGTTTGCTTATTGAAAGATGTGATTGCATTTGTTTATTTGTGATATATAAGTGTCAATCTTGTCATGATATTCATTTGCTTCTTTGTGAATTTTTTATTTATACACAATAGGATATTTGCTAAATTTTGCGTACTAAGTTGAAAATTTGTGTTTGTATTGCTTATTGATTTAGATATTCTTCTTTGCATATGTTATGTGATTATTTTGCATAATTCACTTAGGAATGAGAATTGAGTGATACTAATTAAGTATCTTGAAATATGGTCAAGCGTCTAAATGAGTCACTACATTTTTAAACATGTAGTATTCTTGTAAAAAGGTGTTTGGCATATATGGCTTCTATAATGATGTTTAATGTATGTGTCTTGCTATAATATAGAAACTTATCTTTGATTGATCATGTAAACTAACAATATCATGTTCGGACGATAACACTTTGATGTTATCAATTTTCAGTGTTTGGTTAAACTTCCATTTATGGTAAGTTCAGAATCCTCGGCTTAATCTATATGCTAACATGTGTTAGAATATGTGTTTTTGGTTTTAATCTATCACATCTAATTAGGTGCATATGTTCCAAGTAAAATTAGGAAATTTGAACGAGTTTCGGGAGTCTAAAAATGTCCATTGTTAAGGAGTGTTTGACACAACTTGAAATTTGAACAATTTGGTAGTTAAACAATGTGTTTCATGGATATATGTACAGTGTACTTGTAGGATTATTTGGTTACTTTAGACGATGTTATGTACTAACCGGATATGCGGGTGGACAACATTTGAGATGTTGTCAAATTTTCAAATATTTGAAATATTTCACTAAGTTTAGTGAAATTCGCTAGCCCCCCCGTCAAAGTCTATCGGTAAGAATCTTTCTATATTTATTTTTGTCATTTCCTAATCAGATATAGTCCTAAGTTTATGTTTTGGGAATTTTCGGAAAGTTTGGAATCGTCTCGATCCTTGTTTTACTATTCTGTCTCGATTTCAGGCCTGGCGGATTTGGCGGAACCAAATTTAGGGTTCCGCCAGTGTAATTTCTGGGTACTCCAGAATTTGGCCCAACGGACCAGGCGTGTAGAAACTAGAAGAGGGGGTTGAATAGTTTCACCGCTTCTTTTAAACTTTCTAAAGTGTTTCGCCGTTTTAGGTCCAGTTAATTTACATTTGCAAACTTGTTGAATTCTACTCGTTATGTGATATCAATTTAGTTACTAACATACACAGATAAAACAAGTAAAGTAAAGAGTAAGGAAAGAACACAACCAAGAGACGCGGCGATTTATAGTGGTTCGGCACGAAGCTCACTCTCCGTCCTACTCCACTCCCTAAGTACCACACTCGAGAGTTATCAATCACTATATCAACACACTCCTTCAGGAGGAGCAATATGTACACATGCTTACACAAGGCTTAACGACACTAAGCATAATGTTAAGTTCTAATCGTAGCTAGAGCCAATCTACTCCAAGGCCCACGTGGCCACATGAACAAGCACTCTTGTCCAACTTGAATTTTCACCCGATCCAAGCCTTCACATGATTGACACACTTGGTTCTTCACCCGAACCAAGCCTTCACACAATTGACACACTTGGTTCTTCACCCGAACCAAGCCTTCACACACTTGACTCACTTGGTTCTTCACCCGAACCAAGACTTCACACAAGACTCACTTGGATCATCACCCGATCCAAGTCTTTACACAATGACTCGACTAAGTCCTAACCTACACACTAGGACATCACTCTCATCACTTCAAATACATGAACTAATCTAGTTACTAGACTTCTTGGATCTACATCACCATCCAAGTTCACACAAATATCTCCATCCTCGACTCACACACAAGTTGGAAAACAATGACACTATTTACATAACCTATCACCGTAACACTTGTTACGTTTGTGTGTGGACACCTATAACATATCGAGTCTTCATCTATGTCGAGAGTTCTTCTCTTGCACTTGACGGAAGATGAAATCACTTATAAACATATACCGACATGTTATAGTGATTAAAGAGTAAAGAGAAAATAAAACAGAAAGTTTTGTGTGTGAAAAACCTTATTTTCTGAAGTGTGACAGTTCAGTATTTATAGACGACAGGAGTGAGACAGATGGTACCGTAAATAGGTGACGATCCTTTATCACTAAGGGACCGCCGGCCACTTTAAGGGACCGTCACAACAAAACGCTCCCATTTTTGTCCTGACGTGGTGAAAACTTATCTGGTGAAAACTCAGCTGTTTTGGGGGGGGGGGGGGGAATAGCTGTTATAAGTGATGAGGCGAAAAATGAACCGTTTTTAGGGGGTCATTTAAGCCTGGAATTGAATTTATTTGATCAAATATTGCCCTAAATCGTTCCTTTTGTGATTTTAGGTACTTTGGGAGTGAATTCTGGAAAAGGAAGCATTTTGGACGTTTTTGGAGCATAAAAGTGAAGAAAACGGCAAAGACTTAATTTTCCATGCTGAGAACAGTACCTGAAAGCGTCAAGAAGGAAATTTTGAGAGCGTCAGGAGTAAAATCCATGACGACCCAGAGAAAATCTGAAGGCGCCAAGAGAAGGGTGTCAAGAGTAATCTTTGTGACGGCCTGCATAAGGAGTACACGTGACGGCGTCAAACCCAGATCTAGGCAGTCCGAGAATTTATTTGGCGGCGAGATGACGGCATCAGACATTTGCTCTTGACGCCGTCACCTCACAAAATCTATATATACTTTTCTATTTTCATTCATTAAGAGAGGAACTTGTGTGGAGAATACTAGGGTCGAACCTAATAAACCCTAGGTCGTTTGTAACAGTATTTTCAAGGGTTTTTACCCCTTGAAACCTTTCATGTTCAATTAAGATAAGTCCTCTTTCAATTCATTCAATATGTCTATGTGTTGTTTGAATATATCTTATGCTTGTCTTGATTTCAACATGCTAGGCTAGATCTTTCATGTGTTTGCTTGGATGTAATGAAACCTAGATGTTGATTATAGGTTGATTGCTTGTTTATAGTTGTAATGGGTGAATGATTTCAATGTTAGGCTTAAGAAAACTGGCAGATCTCCATTGTGTAACATGCTTGAACGTCTTAAGAAACATGAACCGATGTGTACTAGGTTTTATTGGTTGTATTTAATGCATGAGCAAATTCTAGTGATCCCATGTTAGGAGCTTCTTAGCCGGCTCGACATAGGAGTGAAGTAGGCGCTTATAGGATTGGGGAAGTAAGTACGCCACCCCATGAATGGTATTAAGGAATACAATCCATCATCCACGCAACTGTAACAAGTAATTAACATGTAAAAGATATCTAGGGAGTAGTGAAACCTAAGTAAACACAATTCTCCCATATATTGCTCACACCTCTACCTTAATTTAGTTTATTTTCATTTTTGGTATTTTATTTTGATTGCATATTTAGTTATTAGGTTAGTTGACTAGCAACTAATTCCGCCCATTCCTTCAAAACCGAGATTTTTACTTGCTTTCCATAAAATATAAAAATACAAAAAGAATCATCCCTCATCTCTAGACCTAGTCTTTAGGTTTTCTAATCCTAGCGACACTATTCCTAGCTGAACGATCAATCCCCCGGTACTTGTCACTATACTATACTACAACGATCAGGTACACTGCCTGGTGGGGGTTGTAAGCTTCTCGAGATCCCTCGAGAGGTAAAGCCTGGTGCAATCCCTACGCATCAATAAGTTTGAATTTGAATATATTTTTTTAATAAAACATTTATTTAAAAACACAAAAATACTTTTGTGAAAATGTTTTGTCAAACTTAAAAATGTAAGTTTAGGAGAAAATAAAACTCTTTGATCACTTAACTAGTGACGGTATAATATTTGTTCATACCTGAAGTGATGTTGTAGTAGCTACGTAGAAGAAACGAGCTTCCTCGGTTAAAAACTTATAAACCGTAACTTTACGTAATATGTCTTTATATTTTGTGATTATCAAAACACGAGAAGACCGAATAATGCGAATAACGTTTTTGGCATTATTTGTATTAACAATCTCCCCCTTTTTGATGATTACAAAATATAAAATCATTTTAGGTAAAATTATGCGTTGATAAATTTTTAATGAGTTTTCCCGTTACTTCTCCCCCTTTTTGTAGAATCAAAAAGGTGTGTCATCGATGTTGAGGAGAGGAGACATGAACATCCTTGAAAGGAGATTGTTGAAGAGATCAGCGGAAAACAAGCTCCCCCTTAATGAGGGCACCGGGGAATCGAGCTTTGGTGATGTGCTACAAAACCAAGTTAGAGCAAAGCATATATATATATATATATATATATATATATATATATATATATATATATATATATATATATATATATGTATATATATAAGTATGAACAAAAATGGATATGGATGTCAAATCAATTATATAGTGCATGAATCAGATAGAATGACAAAAGGTAAAATCTGGATGTGAGCTCTACTGAGGACGGTCCCGTAAACAGGGGGACAGTCCCTTATTGATGGAGGACCGCTAATCCATTTGAAGGACCGCCGGTAGTAGGCGTCCTGGTTGGCAGATGTGTTGTGATTTAAGTAACTTCCCATTTTTAAGCTTAGATAATTTTAGTCCATTTTCATGTTTAACTATGACCAATATCACAACATATTATCATAATTCAAAGCATAATAATTCATTCATTTCATGCATGAAAAGCATACATGAGCATCCACTCATTAAAAAGCATGCAAGATGAACCATAGTCATCACATTACTAAGACTACATTAATTAATCATCAACTAGTACAACAATCAATTTCCCAAAGCATATCATTCATGAATAACAAATAGTTCTAATACATCTCATTAAACTAACTAGGATTCCTATTTTCCTGGAGCATTCTTTATCCATGGCTTAACCCTCTTGAGTTATTCAACTAGGCATGTGGGAATAACTAGTTGGATGATGGTGATTGAGGTGGCGGCAGAGCCGATGGTGGCATTGAGGCAAGAGGAGTTGGTTGAGAGTTTTTTTGGGATAGAAGGTACTCAAGATATCCAAACATGTAGTGAAGATCATCTCTAAGAGAAGAGATGATATGGAAGTTATGATAACAACATGCACAACCCATGGTGTGGTTGTTTACAAAGTTGTAAGGAATGGAATTGTTAAGGATTGAAGATGATGGCGGAGTTGTAGGAGTGTTTTCTAAAGGCCCATTTGGTGAAAGAGTTAGAGAGGTATTGGGTGGTGGTGGATGTGATATTCTTGGAGGAGGAGACATGTTTCCAAGGAGGTTTGGAAGTTTAGATGATGAAGCAATTTGTGGACTAGGAGAGTTTAATGTGTTGATGGAATATGATGAGTTACTCACAAATACAAGCACCTGAAATATATTAAGTGAATAAGAGTGATGAGTTTTTGATGAATGATGTGAATGGTGATGAATTGGGTCTTGATGATGATGAAGTGCCTTTAATGGAGGGAGTTTCAAGAGATGCATTTGGTGCTTGAGAAGATGGGTTATCATGAGTTAGGTCAATAAGGTTTCTTTATGGTGGTGTGAGGTTGAGTTTAGGTCTTTTGTTTGGTAGGGATAGTGATGTCGAAGGAGACCTCATTGTGGAAGATGAGGATATAGGTGATGAAGAATAGTGTGATGCATGGGTGTTTAAATAATCAAGAGGGATTATGAAATGGGTAAAGCATGCATTAATAGATTGTAAGCACATACAAATGTTTTGCTAATATAAGAAATGGTGATGAAAATCATGCAATAGGGGATCAGGTTTGCAAGAAATGAGAAACAGTGCAGGAACCCGTGATACAGGACTGACGGTCCCTTAAATGCTGGATGGTCCGTTATCGCTAAGGAACCGTCATTTAGATAAGGGACCGACGACCGTAGAGTCTCAGGTTTCAACCCAGTTTTCCATTTTAGCAAACCTGCACCTGCAAGCTGTTCAGGTGTAATCCATAGCAGCATAAAAGTTTATAAACCTATTTTAAGTGCTAGTTTAGCGAGCAAGCATACTATAACATTAATCCAATAATTATAAGATTCAAACATTCTTATGATAGATCAAGTTAATAATTATACAAACCACCAAATAACGATGTATTTTTGTTAGATGATACAACCATGAAAGGACCACCTAACAACATCAATTAATAGTTCACAAACATAGAGGCAATTATCCAGTTATACATCAAACATAGTGTCTAGTAGGATTAAAACATGTTCCACACACAAATGATACAATAAAGGATGATAAGCATTCACTTTTTCTTTCCCAATATTTTGCGAATTCCTTTTCCAATTGACTTCCATGCGCCTCGACTCTCGTCCCTGTTTTGATGTTGCATGTTCATGATTTGGGTAAGGCGAGCTGAAAAATTGTCAGGGTTCTGATCCTCAGAAGGAAGATCCTGAAAGACTTGGGGGTACCCGGATGGTAGGGAGTTGACATATGTGACAGGAGATGGGGTACTGACTTGTGAGGTTCCTTCATCATGAGACACATCATCGTTATCGTTGGGATTAAATGATGTTCTATGAGCGAAGGAACGTGAACCTACTAACCTTCTTGACCTAGTCCTAAGTTCTGGTCCTACCGACCTTCTTGACCCGTAATCAGACCTAGTTCTACGTTCTAGATTTTGGGTTGGAGGAAACATAACAGGGTCTACCAAAGGATATTCAACATCGTTGAGACAAGGGTAATGGTGCATGACATGATGGAAAAGGCGGGTTAAAAGCATACTGTATGGCAAGATCATAGTAGGTTTGCTACGGGCAAATTCCATTTTTTTGGCCATAAAATATGCAAGATTATAGGGGACGGTAAGGGAGACACAATAGAGAATGTGACTAAGACAAGCAGGGACGTGATCACGGTTTCCTCCAAGACAGAAAACATTCTCGCGAATAATTTCAGTCATGGGTTTCATGTGATCTGACTCCTCCCTTACAGTCAGTCCAAATTAACCAAGGTTGGTCAACATGTCAAACCTGAGGTAGAGGAGAGATCAATTTATGATCCGGTGTAAGCACAGTGTTTTCCCGGGTCGTTATGTCCCGATGAGATTGAAATTGTGTTTTGGGAACGTTTAAATGATTCAGAGATTTTGGAAAGTAACAAATAAAGATTTGAGTTGGATTACACTACTGGAATTGATTGATATTAAGATAAATAAACAGTATTAACAATTACAAGATTACAGATGTATATAAACGTAAGCCAAATTAAAAACAGATACGATTGCCTACTGGAAAAAGGTGAGTTTTAAGCTAATTTAAACTAGAGGGGGTGAAAATGATATTTTTTACAAACTTAATATTAAAAGAAAATTTTATTTAAATTTAAGAAAAATACTAAATAACTTAGAAAAATGTGAATTTTTTTATAAAACAACTTAACCATTACAGAAATCCTAAAAAATTATAAAAAGTTTACAAAAATTATATTTAAACTATTTTACTAATTATTTACTTATTTATTAATTAAAATCTATTTTAACTAATTTAATTATGAAAAATACTAAATGAACAGTAGAAATTATGAATTTTTTTCTAAAAATACTTTATTAATTATAAAAGCTAGGAAAATATAAAAAGGTACTATTGCTTATAAATAAGCAGAAAGAAAATTAATTTTTTGGTTTTTTAAATAAAACTAATTAAACTTAAATTAATTATAATAAAATACTAAATAAACTCAGAAAATTATGAAATTTTTTTTGAAACTATTTTAATATATTAGAAACTTAGGAAAAATAGAAAATTGAAAATTGCTTTTTAAAAAAGCTGAGCAATAAGCCAAATGGCTTAAATAGAAGCTATTACTAATTTCATGTTTGGCTTTTTTTGGTTTTTCTTTTACAAATCTATTTTAATACTAAAAATAAGCAGCTTTTACAAAGACAACTTAATTGGAAATAAAAAATAAGCAGTATGCACACTAAAGAGCTTAACATGAAGCTTATTGAGGGTTTTTATGGATTTTAGAGTGAGATAAGCTACCAATAAGCTACACATGTTAAAATAAGCTCTAAACAACTAAGGAGCATACAAATAAGCTGAAATGAACAGAATAAGCACTAGGAATAAGCCACATATTACAAATAAGTACTTTGAGTAACACACAGGCCAAAGGGCCAAAATGAGTAACTTGCAGCCCTTGGTGGGGCCCACAGGGGTGACTAAGGGTCCAAATAAAGGGCTTATCTAAAAAGCTGAGCTGGGTGGCTTTCTAAAAAGCCAAAGCTCACAGGATATGGTCCACAAATGAGCTTATGAGGAGCTTATGAAATGAGCTAAATTACACTGATGAAGCAGTGTATGCAGTGAGATGGGACAAGCTAAAAGCTACTTGCAGGCTTATCAAATAAGCTGAAAAACAAAAGTTAAGCCTGAAATCTACAAGCTACCCATGAGACCTATCCAAAAAGCCAAAATTCACAGGCTTAAGCTCACTGATGAGCTTTTGAGGAGCTTGTGGAGTTACTCACTTACACTGGTGACTCAGTGTAATGAGTTGAGTGAGTCAACATAGATAGGTCAAATTAAGCATACAAATAAGCTGGAAGTGAGCAAATAAGCATATAAACAAGAAACTAGCTAGAAGGGCTTTCCAAAATACCCAATTACAAAAGCTAAGATGCACAAATGAGCTTATAGGAAGCTTATAAAAAAGGGGCACCAAGCCTGATGCAGGGGAAATTATTGAAAAAGTGCTAAAAGTAACTAGCAAATAAGCAGTTAGAAAATTTTATAAAATTAATCTAAAAATAGTCCACTAAATATGAGCAGCTAAATATTATTACTCCAAAAACTTGAAAGTTAAATCCTAATATCAAGATCAAGAAAAATTCAGCTAAATTGGTGAAACTGACAAACTAGGCAAATTTGACTTTTTGAGTATTTAAGCTAAGTTGACTTTGGTGAATTTTGATCACCTCTAATCTACTGAATATGTTATAAAAGACTTATAAGAGACTAAATTAAGCAACTATAATGACTTATGACTGATTTGATGAGAAATGGTATCTGAAATTCCAACAGTTATCAAGATAATGAGCTAAAAAGCAAAATTTGACTTTCTAACAAATGGGGCCTGGTTTTTATGGTTCAAACCTTCTATTATATCCTAGAGTGACTTGGTTCAAGCACAAACAATGCCAAAATCACCCTGTGAGACCAGTGATTCAGCAAATCCAAACAGTCCTTAAAACCTTACTTGATTATGATTTCCAAACTTATTCACTGATTTAATCAACAAAACCAGTTCCCAGGGTTATAACATGCTAATATAAACTTATTTAAGCACAAGGGTATCAAAATTAACACCATAATCCCAGAAATCAAATTAACAGTGAAATTGGTGAAAAGTTTCACAATGAGATCTAATGAACAATTACCAAATATTAAGCACTAATACCACTTAACTATGCCTAAGAATCACAAGAACACAGACAAGAGCAGGTACAAAATACTTATACAGTGAAATGGTAAAAATCAAGAAATGAACTTACAAAGGCTTCCAAGCTCACAACTGAGAACCAGGCCTAAGTACACACCTATAAGCCTTCCACAAGGCCACTAATCTAGAGGTAATCCTTAATCCACCCTGCTCCAAGCTTTCTTCACCATTACCATGGATTTTTTTATTTTTGCTTATTTATTTTGATTTTTTAGTATTTTTGAGTTTTGCAACCTAACTGATTTTCAATGCTTTGGAAGCTTTAAGAAACTTATGAATAAGCTTAAATGAGCTTAAACAAACACTCAACAACAGCTTTCAACAATTACTAAGCCATAATGAGATTTTGAGCATTCTTTGAACAAAATATGAGTTTAACAACATAGAACTTAATTCATTGATTAATAAAGGTTGAATTACACTTATAAAGCTGAGAAAATACTTGAAAAGTTACAATGGAAATTTAAAAAGCTAAGTAAATTTAAAACGACATGAACATTTTTAGCTAAAAGACTACACTGCTTCCATCTTCCTTCTCTTTCTTTATATAATGAACATTTAGGGTTAGGATACCCACTTGATCATTTCCTAGTAGTAAAATTGACCTTAGGATCAGTCAAATTTAATCTTGACCGTTGAGGAGTTTTGGCGCCAAAATGGTTAGGCCAAATTGCTTCTGAGAAACTACAATTGGAGGGGGTGCATTAAATGCAGTTGTTTATAGTGTTTGGAGGTGGTGGAGTGGGCGGTGGGATGTGACTGGCAAGTGGTGATGGAGGGGATGAATACCAGGGGTGGTATTTGTAGTGTGGGAGGGAAAGGGGAGTGGTTTTTTTTTTTTGGGGGGGGGGGGGGGGGGGGGCTTGACTGGGGTTTGACCTTGGTATTATTACCAGGGTGTGTTTGATGGATTTGGAGTTGGGATGGGGTGGTATTTGGGCCTAGGGATTGTAATGGATCATGCCTGGGAGTTATAAGGGGTGGGTTTGGTTATGTGTTTGAATTGGATTTGGACTTAACATGAAACAGGGGTCTGTTTGGTTTAGTATTAATACAAGGACCAATTTGTATTTTCTAAAAATTTGAGGGGCTGGAAATGTAATTCTTACAAAGCTCACCAAGGGACCACTTTTGCCAAACTTGAATAATATAAGAACCACAGTTGATATTTTCCATTTTTGAAATTCCAGGGACCATTTTTGCCAAATCTGAAACTTCAGGGACCAAACTTGTAAATTTCTCAAACTTTTCATCCAGGTACTAAACTTGATAACTTGTGAATTCCAAGGACCATTTTTCACTTTTTCTTCTAAAATCCAATGCTCAGGGGCCATTTCTGCCAAATTCCAAACTTGAGGGACCATTTTTGCCAATTTTGCAAACGTTTGCTCTAAGGACTATTTTTGGCATTTTGTGATTCCACAAGGTGTTTTGACAATCTGAGCTCAAAAGTGGTAACTTGCTTCCCCGGCTCTGGCTTTTGACACGTTTTCCAAACTCGTGCTCGTTTTTGTCCTTTTTGGCCTGATTTTTGCCAATTTTTGAAATATTCGTTCCTGCACGATCAAAACACAAAAACACAATATCTTTGGCATTTATGGTTAGTTTGTGTTTGTTTTGGTCTTAATATGGACAGAAAAAGGTGTGTGAATAAGCGCACACCATGATCAACAATTTCCTTAGTCAGGATTTGATTTTCACAGACGGGAATAAGAGCCCCTTGGTGCACTCGATATTCAGTTTGATATCTATCATTTTGAACAATGGATCTTATCTCTTCTGGAGATAGAGGAATTGTGGCGTATTTTCCATACGAAGGAGAGCTCCTAGCAAGAGCATCAAGGCTCCATTCATGATTGAATGTGCATTGCCCTTGAGTGGGAACGCCGAGGGCTTGACCGAATGCGAGAAGAGAATATGAAATCATTTGATTTCGAATGGTGAAGTTAACATATATTTCACCATCGAGATCAATGGTTAAGTTGAGAAGACTATAAAACTCAAGAACAAATTGTGGAATGATTTGCTCATCGATCTATAGATGCAATCAAGGTTAATAAGTTGGAACATTGAGTTTAAATAGTTTATGTTGGTATAGTCCGCAAAGACATGATGGCCCTCATGGAAATATCAAGATTCAACGTTTTTGAAAGCCTCTTTGATGGGTTCAGGATAATAGTTTGAAAGTTGAGGAATGTATTGTCTTGTGTTTTGGTGGTCAAGGCTGATGGGTTTAGGCATGTTTCACCTATCAACAATAAATATATAATTAGCTAGAATCAAATATTGATTTGGTTTTGACATTTTTGAAAACAAACATTAATCATTTAGATTTCATATTTGACTTCATTAGTATGTATTAACAATGTGAAACTAAGAGGTTGTTTCAAATCCATTTTCCTGTACGGGGATTATCATGTTTTTAAAGTATTATTTGAAGCCATATCTTATTTATTGATGTAGGAATCAATAAGTCAATTATTAGTAATGTAATGTTGAGATTAGAAAGTGACAAGTAAACAAAATTGATAATCCCCTCAAATCTAATGGAATGATCCCTAATTATGAAATAAGAAAAGATTTGATAAGGGTGACTTACAATTAGTATTTAGGAGTGATTATTAAACTTCAATTTGAAACCTTGAACTTTTAAGGTAATTTTGGAAATGTTCTTCATTGCCTTTTTAGAGATAAGAGTTGAAATGAATTTTGTTTGGCTGTGAGCAAAAGAGAGAACCGTATGGTTTGATAGAAAACCCAGACGGTCCCTTATCGATGAGGGACCGCCTAGAGATCGGGGACCGTCGGCAGAATGTTGTGTGGTTTTGACGATTTTAGTTGTTTTAGTTAATAAGAGAAATCGTTGGTTCCAAATCGTTTTAAAGCATGACTCTTTGTATTTCAAGACACGAAAATGACTCAATACGCATGAGTAGGCTAAGGAATGGGTATGGAGTAGAATCGAGACAGAAGAAAAGTGAAAGACTCGAAACGCTTGAATAAAGAGTGGATTTTGAGTCGAAACAGGAGAAAAGAAAGAGTAAGACGTTAAATGAGATTCAAGGACGAGACATGCATTGAGGAAGGCTAGAAGTCAATCATGTAAATTCCAAGAAACGTCATAGACGAGAACTAGAGAGCAAACAAAGAGTGAAGCAAGTTTGCATCGTCTATAGTGATTGATTGACAAAAGTTTGATATTAATAATGGTTGTGGTAAGACCATTATTTTTCCAAATAGTTTGCTTGAATCCAATGAAGGATAAGCGTTTAGACAAAACGTCTAAATAACACAAAGCATCTAGCACGTATTGGCATACAAAAATCTAGCATGCAAGAGAGTAACAACTAATCACACAATCATAAAGCAAATACTCAAATAGCAAGCATAATAGTCAAGGTTGTAAGGAAACTTACATTGGCCTCTAGCTATCCTTAATAACACATTTCATAACATGTGTTGTATGTGATGCAAGACATGATGAAACTCACTTGGCAATTCGACCTTATGATTAGTAATGCACTTGGCTTGGTGAAACAACCATTTGATTAGCTTCATACTTAAGGCACGTATTGTCTTATTCGCTAGCTATCCACATTACACATTATAACCGCACATTGTCTTCTTTATTATCATTACTTCAAAACTAGTAGATCGGTACACCAACTAGGTTGCTTAAGAAATCCTTGTCGGCAACATTACCTACAATAAAGACATTCAAACTAGTAGTACATGATTCTACTTAAACTAAGTGTTTTTCTAATAACACATTTTCATCATCTTTGGCTTAAACATTTCCTTGATGCAAGTTTAAACCATTTTACCAAATGTCATTTTCCATTTGACATAAAATTGTTTTATCAAAATTAATTTTCGGTAAAGATTCATAAATCAAAATTTTTGCTTCAAATATTTCGCAAAAGTTTCTTATGAAAAATTTATTAGCGAAACTTCCTTTCATTAATTATAAATCATCAATTGAAATGACATGCCAAAGATTATGATCTATTGATTTCACATAACTTTTAAATTCATTTTTCCAAATGACAAAATTTTAATTTTCGAAAAATGGTGGCTCATTCAAAGAATGCCCTTCTAGATATCATTTTGATTCCATAGATCGATTCAACTTTTAAATTACAGTATACTCTAAAGATCTTGATAAACAAAGCTCTCATACCAATTGTAGAAACTAGAAGGGTGATGTGCTCACGGTGTATACAAGTTTTAAATTTATAAACACGATTACCGGATCTAAAAATAACGCATACGAGCAAGTGAACTCGTCCGTTAGTGTAAGATGAGAATGGTAAGTTGGGATCGTTCGCAGGGATTTGTGAGTGAATCTTAAGCGTAAGTTTAAAAAGTAAATCTCTAATACAAGCGATAATGATAATAAGATAATTCAAATGATTTAAAACTACACTTCCTTAGACTAGCTAACTACTCATAGGATAAGCATGATTGTGATAACTTCTTTAACATGTTGGTAATTAGAATTAGTTGGTGTACTAATCTATTGTTTCTGCAAGTTAAACCTTCGTCAAGATTATAGTTTATAAAAACAAGCATTAGGTTTGGACCAATCAATTCAAGGTTCATAAAGTTGGGTTAACAACCTTAAACACAAAAATAGTTTCTTATTTAATCAAATACTCTTAAGAAATGGTCAATACAAAAGGTAACCGAATCATAGACAACAAGGTTACAATTGATTATAAACTACTACAACTTTCGACCAATTAGGCGTTTATAACCAATCCGATTTGATTAACAAAAAGTATTCTCATTACAATTACACCTTAGTTCCTTTGTTTAGTCAAGAATAGTTATGGTGAAAAACAATCATTCATAGACAAATGATTATAACTAGTTGAATAATAACAACTCTTTCGGCCAATGATATTACAAGCAACTAGTTAAACTTGACTCAACAATTGTCACTATGAAACTTAAGTCTAATTGGGTTTTAGAATTGACTTGAAATTGAATTAAAACATGTTATCACAATCATATACTAATCAGTAAGTAATTAACATCATCTAAGCAAATGCAAAAGGTTACTAGCCACTCAAAGCAAACATGAACATAAACTCAGAATATTGAACATTAGAAATCATGATTAAAGTCTTACAAATGTTTGGAATATGATTACAAATGAATAGGAAATGATTTCCTAAGTGTTGGTGTTGACTTCTTAAGAGTTTGACCTCCGGATGTTGACTTTTTGGACCTCCAATGTTTTCTGAACTTCTATGGACGAATTTGAGAACTTTGAGACTAGTAAAGAACTACTTGATGATTGCTTTGTTGTTGTACTGTTGATGGTGTGTTGAATGACGCTTGCAAGGCCTCTATTTATACTATTCCACAAGCCTAGGATCATTAATGCAGCAACTTAGCCTCCAAGGTGAATAGAAGGACCTAGAATGCCAGAGAGAATGGCCTAGAATCGGGTAGAATGAGGTAGAATAAAGTGTGTAAAAATTATACGAGCTGACCAACCGATCGGTTACGGGGCACCACCGATCGGTTGGATGAGACATATGGGTCTAACCGGTCGGTTGGATGACAACCGATCGGTTACTCGGAACATTTTCATCTAACCGGTCGGTTAGAATGATAACTGACCGGTTGGAAAGGTTCTGTCAGCTAAATCTTTATCTTTTTCTTGGCTCTTCGTTCTTTGTCCAAACTTGATTATTTCTTGTCAACGAACTTTGGAGTGATGAAAACTTGGATTCTTCTTTGTGAAATACTTGAACGAATTGGATCTCGACTTGGAAATGACAAATCCTTCATTTCTTTCACTTTTTCTTCCTTTTTCCTGTTTTTGGCTACAAATGCTTGCAAACATACTTTGATACGATTAAGTGATAAAAGCATATAAAAATAACCAAAAAACATATATAAAAACACGAATAATGCCACTAAAAACATGCACAATTTGAGCGTTATCAAAGTGGGTGTTGAATAGTTTCACCGCTTCTTTTAAACTTTCTAAAGCGTTTCGCTATTTTAGGTCCGGTTAATTTACATTTGCAAACTTTTTGAATTATACTAGTTATGTGATATCAATTTAGTTACTAACATACACAAATAAAACAAGTAAAGTAAAGAGTAAGGAAAGAACACAACCAAGAGACGCGATTATTTATAGTGGTTCGGCACGAAGCTCACTCTCCATCCTACTCCACTCCCCGAGTACCACACTCGAGAGTTATCAATCACTATATCAACACACGCCTTCAGGCGGAGCAATCCGTACACATGCTTACACAAGGATTAACGACACTAAGCATAATGTCGAGTTCTAATCGTAGCTAGAACCAATCTACTCCAAGGCCCACGTGGCCACACGAACAAGCACTCTTGTCCAACTTGAATCTTCACCCGATCCAAGCCTTCACATGATTGACACACTTGGTTCTTCACCCGAACCAAGCCTTTACACAATTGACACACTTGGTTCTTCGCCCGAACCAAGCCTTCACACACTTGACTCACTTGGTTCTTCACCCGAACCAAGACTTCACACAAGACTCACTTGGATCATCACCTGATCCAAATCTTTACACAATGACTCGACTAAGTCCTAACCTACACACTAGGACATCATTCTCATCACATCAATTACATGAACTAATCTAGTTACAAGACTTCTTGGATCTACATCACCATCCAAGTTCACACAAATATCTCCATCCTCGACTCACACACAAGTCAAAAAACAATGACATTATTTACAGAACCTATCACCGTAACACTTGTTACGTTTGTGTGTGGACACCTATAACATCTCGAGTCTTCATCTATGTCGAGAGTTCTTCTCTTGCACTTAACGAAAGAGGAAATCACTTATAAACATATACCGACATGTTATAGTCATCAAAGACTAAAGAGAAAATAAAATAGAAAGTTTTATGTGTGAAAAAACTTATTTTCTGAAATGTAACAGTTCAGTATTTATAGGCGACAGGAGTGAGATAGACGGTCCCGTAAATAGGCGACGGTCCTATATCACTAAGGGACTGCCGACCAATTTAAGGGACCGTCCCGACAAAACATTCCCATTTTTGTCCTGACGTGGTGAAAACTTATCTGGTGAAAACTCAGCTGTTTGGGGGGGGGGGGGGGGAAATAACTGTTATAAGTTTGAATTTGAATATATTTTCTTAATAAAACATTTCTTTAAAAACACAAAAATACTTTTGTGAAAATGTTTTGTCAAACTTAAAAATGTAGTTTAGGAGAAAATAAAACTCTTTGATCACTTAACTAATGACGGTATAATGTTTGTTCATACCTGAAGTGATGTTGTAGCAGCTACGTAGAAGAAACGAGCTTCCTCGGTTAGAAACTTATAAACCATAAATTTACGTAACATGTCTTTATATTTTGTGATTATCAAAACATGAGAAGATCGAATAATGCGAATAACATTTTTGACATTATTTGCATTAACAAGGCGGAACCAAAAACTGGGTTCTGCCCGTGTATTCGTTTGGTTCCGCCAGTCCTGCAGATTCCTTTAAGATTTTCATTTAAATCCCTCACTCAAGATCACTCACTTTCATCACTAGGATTCTTCTCACTGATGTTCACTCATATTAGGATTAGGACATCTCACTTGCACCTATAAGATAATCATCTATAATAATACTTTCAAATTTTACAATAATGATCCGAGATACCTTTCTCCATAAAGAAAGGAATCCGGAAACTTGTTCCTTGTAATCCTCGAACCACTGAGTATTTGTGATCACTACACACACTCACTGCATTCTTTTGTCCTTTACTCATTCATTAGCTTGATTTGTAAATTGACAACTTCCTAACTAATCCAGACTCACTGTGTGCAAAAATATCATAGTTCACAAGTTCAACTTATGACTACAGATATTGTTGTGTATCCACATATGTTTCCTTTCTTAGTTAACATGTCATCCATCAAGACGATTAAGATTTACATCGAGTCATAAATCACACTTAAGTTATAGATGTATTATCAAGTCTTGCTATCCTTTTGAACTATCCAATCTCAACAAAGTAGGATTGACAACTTAAGTATTTTATCCAAAATATTCAAGTAAGATTGACTTACGATTATGGTCATTGAAAGTCATATCCGAAAAATCAAAGTATTTTGACATCATATGTTAAAACACTTATCCTAAACACTCTCCCAATCAATAGGAATAAAACAAATGTCAATAGGTCTTTATCCTCGAACATTTACCACTTAAGTTCACTTGTTCTTTCACCATTATCCCATCACATTCACCTATGTGATACATCTGATACGTGGGAATCGCACCAGGCTTTACCTCTCGAGGGATCTCGAGAAGCTTACAACCCCCACCAGGCAGTGTACCTGATCGTTGTAGTATAGTATAGTGACAAGTACCGAGGGATTGATCGTTCAACTCATGAATAGTGTCGCTAGGATTAGAAAGCCTAAAAACTAGATCTAGAGGTGAGGGATGATTCTTTTTGTATTTTTATATTTTATGAAAGCAATTAAAAATCTCGGTTTTTGGAAGAATGGGCGGAATTAGTTGCTAGTCAACTAACCCAATAACTAGAGATGCAATCAAAATAAAATAACAGAAATGAAAATAAAGCTAATTAAACTAGTGGTGTGAACAATAATGGGGAGAATTGTGTTTACTTAGGTTTCATTACTCCCTAGATATCTTTTACAGGTTGATAGTTTGTTACAATTGCATGGATGACGGGTTATATTCCTTAATACCAGTCGTGGGGTGGCGTACGTACTTCCCCAACTCTATAAGCTCCTACTTCACTCCTATGTCGAGCCTGCTAGAAGCTCCTAACATGGGATCATTAGAATTCGCTCATGCATTAAATACAACCATAATAACCTAGTACGCATTGGTTCATGTTTCTTAAGACGTTCAAGCATGTTACCTATGGAAGTCTGCCAGTTTTCTTAAGCCTAACATCGAAATCATTTATCCGTAACAACTATAAACAAACAATCAACCCATAATTAACATCTAGGTTTCACTACATCTAAGCAAACACACAAGAGATCTAGCCTAGCATGTTGAATTCAAGACAAGCGTAAGATATATTCAAGCAACACATAGACATATTGATTGAATTGAAAGAGTACTTATCTCAAATTAACATGAAAGGTTTCAAAGGGTAAAAACCCTTGAAAGAACAGTAAAATTCGTGCTAGGGTTTCTCCAAAGTTATACCCTACTTGTTCCTCCTTCATGAATGAAAATTGCAAAACTATATATAGATTTTACAGGGTGACGGCGTCAAGAAGGAATTTCTGACGCCGTCAACTCGCCGCCCATAATGAGATCGGATTGCCTAGATCCAGATTTGACGCCGTCATGTGTAATATTACTCTGGGCCGTCACCATATCTTGAACCTTGACGGCCATACGTGGCGCCGTCACGTTTTCTCTGGACCGTCACCACTTCCAACTCTTGTTTTACTCTTGACGCTATCATTAAGGATCATGTGACGCCGTCAGGTACTGTTCCCATCAAGGAAAATTAAGACTTTGTCGTTTTCTTCACTTTTATGCTCCAAAAACGTCCAAAATGCTTCCTTTTCCAGAATTCACTCCAAAAGAACCTAAAATGACAAAAGTAACGATTTACGGCAATATTTGATCAAATAAATTCAAATCCGAGCTTAAATGACCCCCTAAAAATGGTTCATTTTTCGCCTCATCAACATCTCAGCCCCTAAGCTTCACAAACATGATCAAAACTTCAAGCAGTTCACCCACTAGTTGTACAAACCAATGGTCTACAAGAATTAGTATCCACTCTTGTTGTCTTCAATATCTATGAACAAATAATCAACCTAAACACTCATATAGCACGACAAACCTTTACATCACCGCAACCTCCTTTAGACACACTAGAAGACCTACCACCTAGATCAACCAATCCACCATCCTTATCATCATTTGAATCCGTTGAGTGCATTGCTCAAAAAGACCTTCGTCCAACACTCGTACCAAATCAAATGCACATTGAACAAACTCAACCATACTTTCTCACCTATGAGTACTTAGATAATTAATTATCACTAGAACCTCCACTATCAAATAAGCATCATACTCCTGGTCATTTTTATCAATTTCCACTAGGTATAAGTAGTACTCTATTCACAAAGTATTGGTAATACTTTGTCATTGAAAATCTGCTAAAGTCTAGTTAAACCTTAAATCATCTTAACAACATATGTTAAAATGCAATCTCAAAGCCAACCTCATGTACCCCGAGCAACAATGACTCTTGAGGAGTATACATAAGAAACTCGAGTTAATTCCTCTTGTCATCATCTAGTATAATCTTGAGACAAAGTATATTTAGGATAACACTATCTGATTCAAACACTTTGGTTTCATACCTTCATCTAGAAAAACATTACGCACAAGTAATCATGAGTTTTCATCTTGTCAAAAGGATAAATGTATATCCTATGCATCACTCTTTCCTTGCGGCATGAACGGTTGTGTTACAAGAGATTTCATTTTACCTCATCGGGTAAATGATCTTTAATAAACATCTGCAAGTTCTATGAACTAGAGCTTCCTCATCATCTTATCATTCTTGTTTTCATAAGCATGCTGACTTTATCCACGTAATAATCTTACTTATTGAAAGACACTATATGTGTCTATTTCCTTTTAAGCGTTCATCATAACCAAACCTTGCTCATAACCTAGTTCAAACCCTATGCATATTCTACACATCTCTAGAGCATGCACAAGATCTATTGAAGTTGGTAATTTAACTTAGAATCCTGTTCCAAAGAGCTTTCTTGAGAACGTTCTTATCATATTCCATTATCACACACAAACACTTCTCTTGGTCTTGGATGACCAAATCACTTGCTTAACACATACTTAAACCCAACATAAAAAATGTCACCCTTTAGATCATTCAATCTTATATTCCAAACACAAATATTAAAATCTCTTGCATTACACATACATTTGTCGATTACATGTTATTTGTTTGATATGATTGGACATCTTAACATAACCATGATAATTATTTGATTGATTCATGTGTAAACCTTGGTTATTTCTTTATGATGCCTGCATGCTTATATGTTTCGTGTTACTATATATTAACATGATTTATATGATATTTTCGTTCTTTAATTATATGATGTTTTGCATGATTAACATGTTACTTGTTAACTCATGATATGTCATTTTGATACATGATGATTTTATATGATATTTATATATTTGAAAGCTTGTGTCTTTTGCTGTCATTTATTAGATCCATGCTTAGGATGGTCTATATAATACATGCTCCAAAATGTTATCATTTAAACATGGGTTGCATAAAAGTTTCATCTTGTTTCTTTCGTGACTTTGTCACACTATTTGTTCATTACGTGTGCACTTATAATTTGTCAAAGTACTTTTGGTATGACAAACATTTAGAAGTCGTTTTATCATACAAATTAATCACATAGATCGTTATATGCTTAAGTGTCTAAGCTTAACAACAAAACAATTTTACAAGGAAAATATTTTGTATTATGTCATGCTCTTGCTTAATATGATTGTTTATGTTGATGCTATCTAGCCATGTGGTGACTTTATGTCTAGTAGTCGAATGTGCTGTCTGAATAAGATAATATCTTTAGATATTTATCTTGTTGACATCTTTTCTCACTAACAAATTTGTTTTAGTGGATTGACAACTAATTATTTGCCATCTCACTTCGTTCTAGCTTTTATATGCTCATCTCGCATAACTGTAATCCCTTCACTTGCATATAGTTTTAAAGCTAGTAGGATTGAGTCTTAGAGATTTGAAATTTGTGTTTAGATATCTTTCAATGAACCTCTTTCCAATTCGCATTATTGCTTCCACTCTCCAAAAATCACTTCCATCACTATTTAGCTATAACAATACTCTAATCCTTTCCGCCTCCTTTGAGAAAACCTCATGCCTCGTCATGCGATCATCTCGCATTGATAGAGAAGAAATACATGACTTCAAGGATGAAGCTCTTTGTTTTCTAACCAACATCCGCAAAAACATTACTAAGCTCATCGCTTTCATTAACCTTCAACCTCCTAAACACGTTATCATTCTTTATACGATGCATTACAAAATATGTTGGATGTCCACCGATTGAGACGGAGAGAAATTCATTCACATTGATGTCTTTTCGCATTAAAGAACATGTATTCTTATTTCTTCAAATACCAACATGTAGGTTCACACCATCTAGTTAAAATCGGTTAAAAAAACCACAAGTGTTTCAAGACTTTTTAACCCAACATCACTAGTTTGGACCAATATCTCATCAAGTGGAAAACACATCATGTGTTTGACAAAGTTCTTCATCTCCACAACCAACAACTAATGGAGTCTAGGATCTTTCTTAAACTAGGACTTCACAACTTTATTTTATAGAACACTATCATAGTCACATCCTTTCTTACTCAACACATATCATGCACGTCATTGTCAGTGCAAACGATATATTAATCAAAACTGTCATTCCCAACACTTTCTTAACACATCGGTATAACCAACACTCTCCCATCACATAATGTCATTCTCATCCTCATATAGGTTTTTAGTATTCTTTATTCCTTTCTTATGAAATTTTTGTTCCTAGGTGCTTATTGTCTTCACTTTTTTTTTAATCCATTCAAGCATATATTATGGCATGATACATCATCTTTGGTAGATGATAATGTCGTTAAAGATCATGTGGGTCTAAACCATGTTAGTACTCTTTCATCCATTGTCTTTCGATATAGGTCATTATTTCTAAACGTACTTCGTTTTCATTAGCGTCAATACTAATCGATCAAATCCTAACCCGTAGCCGTCATTGAATATCAATGTCCATTCACATTTTCTTTTTCTCTTAACATTACGTAAGTAGTATTCCTTTATCCCTTAAGTTGTGAATTTTAGATTGCATAAGTCCATATGTTCAATCTTTATATTCGTTATAGCATTTTCTATACATACGAGTTTCAAATTCTCATAATAGTTGTCTACGTTATCACCACCACCTTCCATCATCACTTTCACTAACCATCACAACCTTGGATTAGCGAAAACTTACTTTTATCAATCCTGAATCATCTACCGAGTCATCACCACATGAATCCTTCTATTAAACCAACACCAACACTAACACCACTTACTTTAACTCTTAATATTCCAACTTCACTTCATATCTTCCTTCTAGGCATTATCTTGTAGGATTTTATCATATTATACACATTTTTCTTATGACTGTATTTCTTATTAGAAGAATACACCTTATGAGATCTTCGATTTCATGGTTCTTTTCTTTGAGTCGCGTATATCATTAATATATCACATAGATATATATATATATATATATATATATATATATATATATATATATATATATATATATATATATATATATATATATATACATCATATTTTTCTTTGTCAAAAAGATGAATTATATTGCTCTAACTCTTTCATTGTAGGTTCACCATTATGTATTATATACTCATCTAAGGATGAAGTTTGCATCTATTATTTTCTTATTTTAGGTGCTTATTGATATCTTCAAACAAGGAGGAATCTCTATCAAGCACTCATGTTGCATCATCTATACACTTAGTTGTATATGACATACTTGTCTTATGACAAAACTTCTAGTATACTAATATTTGTTTTTTAGGTTCATATTGACGCCCTAAAGCAAGGGGAGCTTCCGTCAAGCATTTATAGAATGCATCATATACACGCATATCACATACTCATTCTAGGGAAAATATTGTCTTGCACTAACCTTTATTTTGTAGGATTCTTCATCCTTGCATCATATATGTTGGTACCCTAGCAACGGGGATTATTGATCAAGGGGGAGCTAATCATGCACTAACCTTTATTCTTTTTTAGCTTTCTTATTTCTTGTATCTTATACGTTGGAACCCTACCAACGGGGAGTATTGATCAAGGGGGAGCTACAGTATAGGGGAAGCATGCACACATTCATTTTTATTCTCATTCTTCGACACACTTACGTGTTTCGACAAAAAAAGGAGATAAGTCAACATAGTCTAACATGCATTTCATTTATCATGCATTTATCATATATTTTTTATGTTGCACAACACTAACCTTGATGTAGGTTAAAGATCTTAATTTGATGCATGGATACGCTAACAACATAAAGGACGCAACAACCATAGGGAAATTGGAGTAGAAGACTTAACTTCACTAGGGATGATGCAAGCTCTCCATTTCGGGGAGAAATGAAGTTTAAACCCCAAGGACATGCCCTTTTTGTTTCGACAAAAGGGGGAGAAGAGTGTAAACGGAGAAGGAAATGTAAATGTAGAAGATATTACGGATACAAGTAAGTAATACGGACACAAATAACTTTTTACATTTTACGTTCTATCACGTTTATATATTTTGTCATCATCAAAAGGGGGAGATTGTTAGTGCAAATATTACGATATTTAATCTATATAGTCTCGTTTGTTTTGATTGATGACAAATGTATAACTTTATACATAACGTAAATGTACAAGTTACTTGTAATCATATTTTGTCACAACATACATTCAACACCTCTCGACGTCTCGAGTCCTCGTATGCTACAAAACAGGTTCGTACATGTTTGTTATGTGGCATTATGATCAAACCTCTTGACCAACCATTTAGAATGTTTAAAATACTTTTAGAGTATTTAAATATTTTAGATGTCAAAGTACACTTAAGGTGTTAAATAGAATAAGTGCCACATTAGGTGTCTAGAT
Source organism: Artemisia argyi (assembly GCA_030686995.1). Taxonomy (NCBI): domain Eukaryota; kingdom Viridiplantae; phylum Streptophyta; class Magnoliopsida; order Asterales; family Asteraceae; genus Artemisia; species Artemisia argyi. The sequence continues at coordinate 60,521,912 of CM060707.1, forward strand.
AATATTAGTAAGTTTACAATCTATAAAAATGTGTCTTATAACAACATAAGTAAATAAAATATTTTTAGTAACTTACTAAATATCATATAACAAGTTAATACATTTTCTAGTAACTTTACAAGTTTACTTTCAAATACATTTTAATCTAAAATGAAATATACATGTCTTGTCTTGTCAACATTGACTTTGGAAGATCTTGTATAGATTGTCATTTGCATCATGCACAAGTCTTGTCAAAGTTGACTCTTACATATAAATAATAGCCCATGGTTTATGTCTTTGTTAGTTTTGGAAAGTGGTGTTGGAAAACCACTTTACTTGTTTGCCTATAAATAGTAGCCCATGGTTTACTCATTAACTTGATGAACTTGAACATAAATCCACTCTATCATTTTACACACATTTAGATCATTAGGTAACAATGTAATAACTTACATAGATCACCCTCATCACATGATCATAATGCTTCTAACATTCATCTTTGTTGTAAGCATATCATACTTCTTGATCCACCAAAGAAAGCTTGGAGATCTTGCCATCATCATCCACCAAAGCATATCAACATATGAAGATTCAAGGGCACTTGATATCCTCAATGATTGAAGACTTCCGATCAATGGAAGTTCATATATAGATTAGGCATTTATATCCATTGGACATTTATGTCACGGATCATTGTAAACATCATTGCATAACAATTTATTCATCTAACTAGACTAGATTGTTTATGTGTTTGTGCCATAAAACACAAGGTTTCTATGTTGGGCCACAAAACATAGTGGGAGTGGTTGTACCCTTGGAAAAGAACTCGACATCTAGCTTAGTGTCAGAAATATTGTATAAGCGACGTTAGGAGTGGTTGTACCTTTGTAAAAGAACCCGATATTTAGCTTTGTACCTGATAAAGTCGATGATTGTAAGGTTTTCTCCACCGAGAAGGGAGCTTGTTGATCTAGTGAAGTAACTCTCGAGTTGGGTACTCGAGGAGTGGAGTAGGGCGGAGAGGAGATCCGTGACCGAAACACTATAAATCCTCGTGTTCGGTTTGTGCTTTCTTTTACTTATTGCTTTAATTTTATACTTGCATTATATCATTGCGTGTGGTGTGACTTGATGGTTATACTTGTGTGACAACTTGCTATATGCTTTATATTAGTCATAAGACTATTATTAGCATTTTACATATTATAGTAAGCTTGATTGGAAATTTGATACAACAAGTTTGAAGTTTTTAAACGGTAACGTATTCACCCCCCTCTACGTTTTCACAATTGATTTCACACTATCAATATGCTTCTTCTACTATAAATAAGCGCTAAGAAATAAAGAGATTGCTACGTATTTGTTTTTCAGAATTTTCCCTGTTTCCGTCACTGGTTCGAGATGTCATATTAAACCATCCTCCAAGTTTCAGTATGTATACATCATCAAATAACTTTGAGTTCATTTTGCCTTAGAAAAAACTGCAATCAAGTAAATTGAACCAAACCGATAAACACACTTACACATTCACTTTCATGATAGTGAGCTAGTTAAACAAACATTGATTATACCGTAGTTCATTGAAAACGTACGTGACACTATATTTGTTAAGAAGGATTGTATGAAATCTCGACCATATCTTTTAAGATGATGCTGAAAACGCCACAAAGTAAATGTGAATGCATTACCTAATTTCACACCATGTCTACTTCCCTGTTCCTATATTTCTCTCACATCTATCACTCAGTTTAAGTTTCTCTTCTTGAAAAGCATTTTATTACGTCTGTAGTTAACATTGGTTGTGACAATAATCAAATAATAATAATAATAATAATAATAATAATAATAATAATAATAATAATAATAATAATAATAATAATAACGCGCCCCAATATCTTTAAGCGTGCTCACATTGCATTTGATGCGGCACTGCGTTCTTCTCTGGAACGTATTGTTACTGCTTCTGGGCCTGGATTTGGTGATTGGCAATGGAGGCTGGCCACCCTGCCATTTGTATTTGGGGAACTTGGCGTTTATTCAGCAGGGGATGTCTTAAACTATGCATTCCTTGCGTCTAGACTCCAATCTGCAAAATTACAGACTAAGCTCCTCAGACATTATGATATTGTAACCTCTGTACCTTCCTTCGAAGAGGCCCTGAGCGCTTTTAATGTGAAAATGGAGATTGACCTTCTGAGTAACCCGGATGAGATCGCTGCCCCCAAACTCATGAAGAAATTGGCAGATATATATTTCAAATGTGTTACCCAAATGGCTGAATCCACATTTTGCCTATCTTCTCGACAAATGGCACTCTGGAGGTCGCAAAAAGAGGACTACACTTCAGACTGGCTTAGGGTGGCTCCGATATCTGGGCTGGGACAGACTATGAATGCCAGAACCTACAGGTGCTTATTATGTTATCGACTAGGCGTCCCCTTTTCTCTGTTCAGATGCCGTGCTCAGCTTGCTCTAAGGTTTTCACGGGGGATATTTACGGGGACCATGTTGTATCGTGTTCTGGCACTATTGGTATTAAACATCGGCACAACATGGTGCGCGGTACTTTGGTTGATATCTGTTCTCGATCTGGGGTTTCAGCTCGTAAAGAGGTTGACATCGGGTTGGGTGGAGAAAGGGAGCAATTCTTACGGCCAATAGATATCTTGCTCTATTCCTGGGACATAGGGCCGGACGTATGTGTTGATTTGACCGGGTTGTCTCCCCTCACGCAAACTGGTATGATTGATTTTGTGCCAGGTCATGTGGTGATTGATGCCGCCAAACGCAAGCGTGTCAAGTACGAAGCTAAATGTGCGGATATTGGATATGGGTTCATCCCTTTCTCATTTTCCTCTTTGGGGGAACTTAAGACAGATGCGGTGACCTTACTTAAGCGGATCCGAAAGTTCTCCATAACTCAAAATATTGGAGCGCGTGCTACTACTCATATCTTCAGTAGGATTACTTTTACTATTGCTAAAGGTGTGGGGGCCAAGATAGTTTCAAGGCTCCTCGATAATTTCTTGTAATCCTATGATTTTGTTTTTAATGAAAGTGAAGTTATAATAATAATAATAATATACAAAACATACTTATTTATAACTTATACCACTTTAGGTGTTCGACTCATCAAAAAGACTAGTTAATTGATGACCCCACTTATGCATTAGTTTGATTTCATCATCATATGAAACCTCAAATAAATATTATAAAAAATCACACTAACTCATAATTGATATATTATCTTATGTTTATTAAACGTTAGTGTGCCTATTAAACCAAATATAATATTTGCATCATATAACAACATTAGGTGTAGTGCTCGCCGTCCGACATGGCAAGATCAACGGCGAGCTCCGCTACACCACAAAGCCCTCGCCGTTCCTCTTTGTTGGGCATCTCCCCATGGCCACGGCGAACCAAAAAATCTGACAAAAGTGAATGTTTACGTTGGAGAGCAGAGATAGGAAAATGAAATAATACCGTTTGGTTTACAACGGTTATGTTTGTTTGTATTTTTTTTTCTCCCTACCCTCTTTTACATAAACACTATAAATACTAACCTCCTTTCCACTTCTCTTCCCTACCCTCGATCCAAACACGGTTACTGACCCGGTTAGACCCGAAATAATTCGCAAGAGACAAGCAAGAATAACTCAGAAATACCAAAGTCTCGACCGTGAAGATGACGCATAAAATGTTTAATTTTCATATTAGTATCGTATGTTTTTTTTTTTTTTTTTTGTATCGTATTTTCTTTTCCATATTGTATGCGTGTTTTTTTTTTTCTCGTATCGTATTTTCTTTTCCGTATTGTAACTTTTTTATTTGATGAAATAAAATTAGTATGTTTTGTTATTTTTTAGTATTTGTGAAATGAATTTAAATTATTTAATGAAATAAATAAAAAAATAAATGTGTAAAAAGTGAGGCCCTAATGGGGAAGTTGAGGTTTGTTGTTTGGTGAGGGGGGTTTGTTGTGGATAGTTGAAGTTGAAGTGTTTGGTGATGTGGCAGGAGTGGGACCCGAATGGGGAGATGATGTTCCCCAACTACACCTAATACTCTAAGCACAAGACACCTTCATGTTTCCTCATTGTTTAGCCAAGTTAAAATTGTATATGGTTGACAGAGTCTTTCTCCACATTCTAGTTATGTTTGAAACTGCATGTGGTTGACAACGTCATATTTTTCCATGTTCTAGCAATGTTTGAAAGTTTATATTGTTGAACCAAACAAGGTTATTATAAAAATATAAAAAGTAAAATACAACCTAAAAGTTTTGAATTTATGAATTCAAACCGGAACTACATGGATTATAATCTAGAAGAGTTAAAAAGTGTTACGTACAGGGGCGGAGCTTAGTGAGGACCGGGAAGGGTCCCGGCCTCTTAGGTCTAAGCCTGTTAGTGTAATTTATCGCGATTTCATGTGTTAAATTTTTTTTTGTTTCACCTCGGCCCTCCCATCTAATGTATTTTGAGGAAAAATTTTATTTCGGCCCTCCCACAAAATATTTTCTAGCTCCGCTACTGGTTACGTACACACTGATTGCCAAAAAGAAGTTGAAGTTTAAGCATAGTTTTGTTGATAGCTGACGCAATCTTGTATAAAAACAAAATATAAATAACAACTTGGTTATTTTGATGTTTTACATCGGTCATTCTACTGCATATACGTTGTTCTTTGCACACTAATCTTTTCAAAGCCTTTCATCTTGATCCGATCTCATAAAATAACAAAGCATATTGTTTTTAGTTCTCTCACATCTATCGTTATGCAATCTAAATAAAACAACTAAGTAAAACACTAGATTAAATCTAATGATTCATGTAATGATAATTTGATCTAATAGGCTTGACAATCTCTTAAAATAGCAATATATAACATTAAGATAGAAGAATCACTTGTTACGTCTGATAAAATCATTAAATATAGGTTGTGATTTATCATATAAGCCAATTACCAATATTGTCATAGTAAGAAACGTGACTCACACATGAAGGGAGAAAAAGAAAAAAAAAAAACCGTTATTGTTTGGCAGATAGCATTGTCTCACATGTCACACCTCTCGGATAAGCGTCACACGAAATATTGTGAGAGCAAGAAACGTGACGCCATAATAAAAACGAACACCATTATTTGGCAGTTAGGGTTGTCTCACATGCCACACCCCTTAGACAGGCGCCACACGAGGTGAAAACTCGAGTCACGATAATGGGAATATCAGTAAATTAATGGTGAAAAATATTAAATGCAAACCATAATATGTCAACAAAAGTTGATTGTATCAAGATGACACCTTATGCTCGTCTGACACATTGACGAATTAATAAATGAGGTTTTAATTTTATTCATGTTATTTGGAAAATGGTATTTTTTTTACTCAAATAAAATTAAAATATCTTCGTAATTATTTTTGACTTTTTTCCAAATCACCTCCAAATATGTAGCAACCATTAACGCTGCGTTCTCGAGTTTTTCTAGGTGGGAATAGAAATGATGTGAAAAGAAGAGAAAAGAAATGAAAAGGAAAGGAAAGAAAGTTGATTTTATATTTCGTGTTCTTGAGTTGAAATGAAAGGAAAGGAAATGAAATAATGTTGTGTTCTCGAGTTGGGAAGAAAAGAAAGAAAAAGAGACATAATTACATTTATGCACTTTTAGATATGTTAATTTTATCATAAGAGTCGAATATGAGTAAATATTGAAAGTTATATTGGTCATTATATACTAAATAGTGCGAGTGTAAAATACTTTCCGTCCAAATCCGCCCATATTTGGGCGGAAAATTCTTATAGGAAAATCACTAGAATTTTCCTATCATTTCCTTCCTGTTTCCTTTCCTTTCTGTCCAAAAAAAACTCGAGAACACAATAAAATTTCAATTTCCTATCATTTCCTTTCCTTTCCTTTTAAAAAATAACTCGAGAACGGAGCGTAAATCTCATTTGAAAAGCTTACTCTTTTGACACATATTATCATCAAAACAATCTTTTAACCCACCAATAACATAAATTAGCAACACACATATACACACACAAACCTGATAAACAAAGAAAAATTAGTAAATTACATATATATTTAATGAAACTTGAATATCTGAATATTTTATTAAAATATAAGTTTCTAATGTTTCACTTGCTAAAGGTTTTTTTGAAAGCAGTCTCTCTATTATCGAGTTTATTCTGACGGTAAAGATAAAATATATCTGCATCTCACCTCTTATTACAATGCTCCAGCGACTCAGCGAGATGAGATTTTGTTATTGTTGTTGTTGTATAAGTTTCTAATACTTATCGTAAAATACTGTTTAAGCATGTTTTGAAAAAATATTCAAATATCTGTTTTAAAAAGTATGCATGTAATGTCCCTAAAAAACAAAAATGGAATCAAATAAGTATAAACTAATAGAATAAAATAACCAAAATATTATTATGAGTTATTTATGACACATTATTATATTACAAAAAAGTCTTTATCTAATACTACTCACTTTCTTTCCATCGCGTCTCATTATAAAAAGTTAAAAACCATTTTCCACAATTAAAACCCAACCTATACATACACCATCTCTATATCTATACATCCCAAAACAAATACCATAACCGTCAAAACACACACAAAACACACACTCACTGTGTGTAAAAAACATCCATAAACCCTAATCCCACCCCTAATTCATAATTCATCACTCATATGTTCAATTTCACTAATTCAATTGATTGTTATAACATCATCAGGGTTTACAATTGAGTATGGGCGATCTTGGCGTTGGAATGGAAGAGGATCGCCCATGGTTTGCAGGGCCGTTGAGTAACCCGGATCCGGATGCGATTCGGGTTGAGACGTGGGCTGAAAGTGAAGAAACGGGTCGGGAGGTGTTGAATTGTGTTTATCCGACTTTGGATAGTGAGGAGAAGAGGAAAGATGTTATTGAGTTTGTGCAGAGGCTTATTAGATTTAATTTGAGACTTGAGGTGGTTCATTTTTTATATAATTTCGATATATGTGTTTTTTTAATATATAATTGTATGCTAATGTGTTTGGCGCCGAGCATTTCGAGTATTTAGAAGGTGTTTAGCGTTTAGCATTTAGCGTTTTTGATAAAAAAGTTGCAATAGAAAAAAAGCATTAATATTATGAAGATAGAAGGCCTAGTTTATTGCTACCCCCTAAAGTGATAGGAATACCCCCTATATATATATATATATATATATATATATATATATATATTATTTTGTTTTTATTATAAGACTGAGGAATAAAAATACGGAACATAAAATATAAAGTTTGACAAGTCAAAAATAGTAAACACACGGTAAAACTGCTGACAAAAAGTACGGAAGGTAAAATATAAAGTTTGACAAGTCAAAAGCAGTAAAAGAAAAAAGATATGGAACAAAAAATGATAAAAAAGTGTCTTGTCCAGTCAATAAAGCGGGCATCAGGGGTGGGAGGGCTGGGGTGGGGGGATACTAATAGTACCACCCGCTTTAGAATTCTAAAGGTATTTTTACTTTATTTACACATTTAGATTTAATTGCAACTACCTTAACAAACACTTCTATAAAACAAAAGACTAGCTACTACTACTGCGTAGGGCTGAGCAAAACCGACCGAATCCCGACAACCGACCGAATCCCGACAAATACCGATCGTCCCAAAACCGAACCGAGCATACTCGGGTCGTTACTCGGTTTGGGTTTTCAGCCTTTTCAGTTTTCGGGTCGGGACGGGATGGGCCAAAAACCGAGAAAAGACATGCAAAACCGACCAAAATGGACAGTCCCGAAACCGATCGACCCGACCGACACAAACCTACCTATACTCAGGTCGGGATTCGGTTATGGTTTTCCAGGTTATCGGGATCGGATCGGGACGGGTCGGTGTCGGCCCGATACTCACCCCTACTACTGCGTACTCCTAGTGCTATTTTCGCCAAACATACCTTATGTTTTAGTAGAGTTTAGTGCAGTTTGTTTTATAATAGCGTTTGGTGAAATGGAAAATGACATAAGGCTAAACGCTAATAGTATAAGTATTAGTTATACTGTATATATATATATTTTTTATTATTATGATATTACAATGATCGGATATATGGTATTTTATTGGTTTGTGATTTATTTATTATTTATTATTTATTTTATTTATTTATTTATTTATTTATTTTATTTTTTTGTAAATAATTGTATGCTGAGCTGAGGTTATAGCGGTAGCAGTTAGAAGTAGTTGGTTGTTTTATAAGTGCTTTTGTTACATAGGCGTAGGTGTAGTTATAAAGGATCTTTTCAAATTTAATTCAGAAGCTAAATGCTCGTTACCAAACAAGCGTTATATTTTTAAATGCTAAATGCTCCAAAAAGCTTGGCGTCAAACATAGCCACAGACGGTGCAAGTAAAGTGCAATCAATAAAATTTGACACAGTGATGGATTTGTCCTTTGACTGATAATGATATCTTTGACTTAAGTAACAGCAATTCCATTGTTATTAGTACTATCCTCTTTAGAAATGGGGAAACATTTTGAGGTGTTGAAATAGTGAGATGACAATAATTTTGGGACTGAAGGAGCATTTGATAATTTGTTAGTAAAATAAGTTGCTTTTAAAAGGAGCCACTAACATCCCGTTAGTTTTAGCCGAAGCATGTCTATGATTATGAAGGTTTAAGATTATTATAATCATCTAGGGAAGTGACGAGGAGTTTATAAATATGAAATTCACGCTAGAGGGAATGATCATTTTTTTTAAATGAAAATCCAAACATCCTCTTATTGCAAGCGTTATTTTAGTATGCTTGGAGTTATAGCATTTAGTGGTGCAATTATGTTCATTACTCATAACTGACACTGTCATTGCCTATACTTCATCTGAATCCATAACTTATGAGGATGGGTGAATTGAGTTTAATGAGTCTGATATGTTGTCCTCACTGTTGTAAGGGGTGTTTGGGATTGCATATGCAAAATGGCCATTTTCAAAAAGGGGGTGTTTGGGGGATTGCTGCACCCCTAGATTTTAGGATTGGTTTTTTTTTTTTTTTTTTTTTTTTTTTTTTTTTTTTTTTTTTTTTTTTTAAATTATTATTGGCCTAATTTCTCTACATGTGTTTATGCTTGTATGTTCCCCTTGCCCATATGCGTCTTGCTTATATGTTTATGTATCTCTCTCCCACTATTTTTTTTTACATACGTGATGCTTATATGCCTCCATTTTCTAAGCCTTTATGTTGGTTTCTGTCATACTTATATATTTGCCTTACTCGTGTAATTTCACACAATCATATTTATTTGAGCCCTTTCTCCCTCACATTCGCTTGCTGGAGGTCTTCATGGAAGCAGTCTCCCTACTCCCGGGTTTTCCTGAGGGTAGGGTTATCATCTGTCTACATTCCACCTCCCCCATACCTTGTTTCAACGGGATTGGGTATTTTTGTTGTTGTTGTTGTTGTAGGAAGTCATTAGCGTCTTATCGGTGGGTATTTGGTTTTAGGATTACTACGTCCAGGTTTTAACTTGTCCTATATCTATGGGCTATGCGTGGTGCAAGTAACTAACCTGGATTCTGTGGACTCTCTAAACGGCCTCTTTCTACTACTGTGCTACATGAGACATTGATGCTGCACTTGGTATCCAAATTATTCATTTAATGATTCCAGGATATCAACTTACGAGTTAAGCCAAACTTGGATTATTTCATGGAACGATGAATATATGCATAATGTATTACACAGTTTGCTGTTTTCTTATTCAATCTCGGGTTTGATTAAAGTATTATAAGCGGTTGATACACTACATGTCTATTTTAGATCATATTTTAAGTTGGGAATATCTCCGAGAAGTTGGCTTTTGATAAGGGATCTTGGAAGGATGCGATTTATGTCATAGATCCTTGGTTGTTTTTCTTATCAAAATTATATTGATTTTCATTGTTAGCCCTCCCATTGATTTGAAATAATAGCTGGTATGTTTTTGTCAAGGGCAAGAAGAAAATGACAAGTCGTTTTAGTATGAATGAATATTGGTGTAATTTATATTTAAAATGAAACAAAGGTACTCTTCCCCTTGCTACACACGTTTTCATGTCCCCTTCTTTTGGTTCAATGTTTGTGTCAATGTGATTGACCAAATTTCAAAGGATGCATAGGTTACATAGTTGAATGCTTAACTTAGTCTGGTGCAGTATTGTAATTATTTGGAATTATTTCAAATGTGGATACTTATCTGGAATTGGAAAAGAACAAATATTAATATTGAGTTTATATTTCTAAGAATCCTAGCAGCCATGGTTGGATCGCCCTGTGGTTGGTTTAGACTTTAGAGTTGTATTGTCAAATTCCTCTTTGGGATAGGGGAGACGTGGTCATTAAGCAAAAAATATTAAGGTGTTTGTTGATGCCCTACTGAAAAATGGTGAGAAAATTATAAAAATGACGGTTTTATTTTGGTGCCGTGTGACACCTTGACTGCATCGTTGTAGTTCATCGAGTTCTTGTTTTTGATTAAACAGGGTATTCGAGTTCTTGTCATGCTCAGTTTATTTCTCCTTCTATCATTTGGCTATAATGGGTTGTTTGCTACTTGTAACTCAAACGTCGTGACTCATTAGATGACGAAATTTATGTGCTTAATTCATTATAATCAAGTGATTTTATTGCCAACTTGAATTTTTTATCCATATGGGTTTTTATTGACCAACTTATGTTGTAACTTCTGCTGGTGCACTTGTAGGTATTCCCGTACGGCTCAGTGCCACTTAAGACTTATCTCCCTGATGGAGACATAGATCTGACGGTCCTTAGTACCCCTAACTTGGATGAGATCTTGCCTCGTGAAGTTCTTCGTGTTCTTCAGGAAGCAGAGCAGAATGGAAATACTGAATTTGAATTAAAGGATACCCAATTCATCGATGCTGAGGTTATCCTCGTAACTCTACTACTTTGTTTTACTATGCTGTGAATATTTTTGGATTATCTTCAAGTTATATTAGGTTTCGCCCACCGTGCAAATTATCATAACACTTTGACTCTATGTTCTTTTTGTAAATGTGATCTGTAATTCTACTATAAAGTTAGGGTTCTGAAGTGGGTCCTTATTCTGCTTTAGTAGAGGTGGCAGTTTTGATCAAGTTATCTATGAATCTGTCTACTTGAGTTGTGTTTGTATGTCTCAAACAGTTCACATGATAACAACTGATCAAGTTGGGTGAAAGTTGTTGAAAGTCTATTTTTATTGCATAGAACCGCTTACATCAAGTTCAACAAATTATTAAATTGTTATTGTAGTTATATTCAACCTCCATTATCACATTAAGTACTCATGTAAGATCTTAAATTGGACAAAGAAAGTTGTTTGTGGGTCAACCCAACCCGGACTGGACCGAACCTGTTTTTCAACCTGTGTGACCGACCCATGTTGTGACCTATCCAGTTATCGCTGTGTAAAGTGCGTTATTCTTCATGTTTATATAAAGTTTCTTTCCATCTTCAGTTCTTGATACCAATCATCATGTTTCTTGTGTTAGGTGAAGCTCGTGAAATGCCTTGTACAGGATATCGTCATAGATATATCTTTTAATCAGCTTGGTGGACTTTGTACACTGTGTTTTCTTGAACAGGTATTGCATAATGTCAAGTACTGAAAGAACATCAATTACTGTAAGCATATTTGGTTATGGTATGAAATGAACTACTAGAACAATTTTATTATTCGGTCCGGTGATGCAATTCTATAAAGAAAATATATATTTTTCATTATATCTAGTCAACAAAACACTACAAGTTTGTTTCCAAGGTATCCATGTGCATACATGGATCTCCATGTTGGTCCTTTGCTACCTGACCTAGATCAAGTTTAAAGGAGAATTTGTTATAATAATCCTCCAATATCGCTTTATTAAAATATTTATATTGTTATTATAAGAATCACATTGTAATCATATGTAACTCAAAAACTGTCTATATGAGTTAAAGAAAGCGGGCAAGAATAGCGTGTATGGGTCAACCCCACACAACCTGTAAGGCCTTATAAAAATAGCCCGTTTTGATGCGTTACCTAAGGGTGTGTTTAGTTGTTGGAAAATGAGAAGTTTCCCTGAAAAGTTTTCTAAGAAACACATAGAGAACAGAAAACGTGTTCAAAATGAGAATTTTCTGAAATTTCTCTACCGAAAACAGAAAACCTGTTTTCTGCTATTATAACTATGATTTAGAGAACTTGAATTTAGAGTTCTCCAGTTTTCAAAAGGTTCCCTGGAGAAAGAAGAGTTACTTCGTTCTCAAGAAAACTAGAGAAAGAAAATCGCACCCTAAGTCGCTCATATTGTTACCTCTACGAGTGTGTAATTTTGTTAACTCTTTAAAATAAAGCGCTTGTTGATGATTTGTTATCATTGATTATAATTACATGTAATTCATGCCTTTCTTGATGCAGGTTGACCGTCTTGCGGGCAAAGATCATCTATTCAAGCGCAGCATTATTCTGATAAAAGCATGGTGTTACTATGAAAGCCGTATACTCGGTGCTCATCATGGATTGATATCCACTTATGCTTTGGAAACTCTTGTTTTGTACATTTTCCATGTCTTCCATGCTTCTTTAAATGGTCCCGTAGAGGTGGCATCTCTGGAACCTCAGAGACATTTATTTTTGCAGAATATGATGTATACCTGAACCGCCTAATTATTTTCTTCTTTTTCAGGTTCTCTACAGATTTTTGGATTATTATGCCAAATTTGACTGGGATAACTACTGCATCAGTTTGGATGGTCCGGTTTGCAAATCTTCCCTGCCTAGTTTAGCCGGTAAGAAACATGTAAAAGGGCCAGTTATAACCCAGTTATGTGAAACGGGGTCAATATGCATTAGGTTTAATATAAACAAAACCTAAGTGAGTCGTTCCACCGGTTTAAAATTCACATAGCACGCAGCTTCAAAAATTGTTTTGAAAAAAGATTAAAAAAATTAAGTTGGTTAGCTAGTGTGATATTAGACTTGTTGTAGTGTTTTACCAGGAGTAAAAAATTTAGTCCTAGCACTTCATAAATTATTTGGATTTAGTCTAAAAGTGCACCAGAATTTGGGTCCAAAATTAATCATTCATATGCCAGGCAAATGATTGGCAAATAACCAAGTTGCTCTATCATCTTCAATCTGTATAATCTCTTGATTTGTTGTATAAATTCAAGAAAGTGAGGCAGGTCAAATGGTCAAATCCAACCCAACCTAAAGTTTTCTCTTTTTGACCCGCTACCCATAATTATGCCGTTGTGTATGATACTTCTTGCGTGACATTCATGTTTTTGCGATGTGATATCCCTCTCATTGTAGTGGAAACCCCAGACCATCAAGGAACCGATGTTTTGCTCGGTACGGAATTTCGGAAGAACTGCATGGACATGTTCATTGTGCCTTCTAAGGGAGTCGAGACAGATATACGAACCTTCAATCTGAAGAATCTCAATATTATTGATCCTTTGAAAGAAAATAACAATCTTGGGCGAAGTGTGCATAGAGGTAAACAGGCATTCGTTTTATGAAGCACTTACAAATATACTCTTGGGTTTTGATCTCAGTTTCTTTTTACTCTGGTAGGAAATTATTATCGTATACGCAGTGCATTTAGATATGGGGCTCGGAGGCTTGGTAAAATTCTGCAACTATCAACCAGTAATATCGGGGATGAGATAAAAAAATTCTTTGTGAACACCTTACAGAGGCATAAACCTAAATGCGGGCCTGATACCACCTTAATATTTGGTGCTAGGGGGTTGGGCACTTTGTCCATATCCTCCCTTAGTGAAGCCTATTATGAAGATGACATCTATTCAAGGTTTTCCAATGGCGATTTTGATGACTATATGAACGATGTATCAACTGTAGGCTCCACAGAAGCAAGCGTGTTGAGTAATGACCATAATCCCCCTCCATACACCAACTCAAATTTGGAGGATGAGAAAACAGGACTCGAGCTATGGATAGAAAGTGGTGGTGGGTCTGAGTTAGTGGATGGAGATACAATCTGCTTGTGTATGAATAACAAGGAAACTAACGACAGCTCATCTGATAATTTGTCATTTGATGTTGTTAGAGAGAAGAATGCAACTGATAGTATTGGGGATACTGAAATATCGAACCCGTTTTCTGATCTCACGGGAGACTATGATGCTCACATTAGGAATCTGTTGTATGGTCAAGGGTGCCATGGTTATGCTTTGTCGTCAAACATGGTTCGTATTAGTCCTCCTACCTCACCTTATGGAAATACTAATGTGTGGGACCCGGCTGCTCATTCATGGTTGTCCCAACAGAATTCAGGCTCCCGAGTGAATGGAAATGCAAATGGTGTTGTGCTGGGACACCCCGCATATCTCAATGTCACCAATCGCACCCCGGCTAATGTTGCGTTGCGTGGGACTGGCCCATATATTCCTGTTGTGGTATGTTCTTTACTCTTTATTGTATGTGTGTTTCTAGTGGTTTGTTTCTCTAAATGGGTCAAAACGGTTAATTTTGTGCAGGTCAGTTTGGGTTTGACCTTAAAATATTTTTTTGTCTTAAATTAAGATTATTTTTTGCCTCCCTAGTTATTAGGGTGTTAAATTTGATTACAGAAGTTATATTTTTGTCCGACCCATTATCCCTTGTGGCTAATTTTTTTAGTTTCACATGTATGATCCGTTAGAGATAAGATATAACCCAAATCAACCCATTAATAAGTAAGTTGTCTGAAAATGCTCTCCCTATTAAATAGCGTATGTGAAATCCGTCTAATGGCAAATAGCTGTACTCCCTTCGCCATGAAAATTACTATGTTATGGTTTCTTGGTTGTTTGTGAGATGTCTCCAATACCATCATACCATGTGACAAAAACAGATGTCTCCGATACCATACCATGTGTCTATATCGACCCACATCCATAACCACAATGTATGGATATGCATATTTTGAAAAAATATAAATATATAATTTATATTGTAATGAATATAAGAATAAAGATCATTATGGTATACTTTGCTAAAAAAAAATCTTGGTACGTCAGTAGTCAGTACTGACTGAATAAGCAAGTAACATTTACTATGCCAAAATTAACATGCTATTCCTAAAAGCTACAGGCGTTATATTATGTGCTAAAAATCATCTGATTAACCATGTTGTTGATGCAGAGCTGCACTATATGCAAAGAGAAACCACCACCCACGAGGGGGAGGGGAAGGGGTCGTGGACAACAACCAGTCTCCAATGGCCATCATCTTCAACCAGTTTCTAATGGCCATCTTCAATCAGTCTCCAATGGCCATCCTCTTCAACCAGTCTCCAATGGCCATCCTCTTCAACCCGTCTCCAATGGCCATCCTCTTCAACCAGTCTCCAATGGCCATCCTCTTCAACCCGTCTCCAATGGCCATCCTCTTCAACCAGTCTCCAATGGTCATCATCTTCAACGACCTCGTGGGGGTTCTGGTGAACCAAAATTATCTGTTGAAGCTAATAACCATGCGACCCAAACGCGACATCAACGGTCCCCAAGACAAGACCATGGCAATGGCAAGTCCCCAAGACAAGACCATGGCAATGGTAATGCCAGCTTATCCAAACAAACTCACCAGCAGCAGCCTAGTCAGGTTAACTCAACCACCAACGGTTTGGCAAATTCAAGGAAACTTGAGTTTGGATCTTTTAAATCTCTGCCCGAGGACCCACCTAACCGAGAGGCGTCTCCCCCCATTGTGCAAAGCCCCAAAGTCAGAAAACAGCGAAGGTAATTTAAATCTACAGCTCTTTTTAGCATTTTTCTTAGGATGGCAAAGTGGTCGGGTAATTGGTCAAAATAAGTTAATATCTGTATCGTCTAATTTTATTATCCTATTGTCAACTTACTAGGGTTAGATATGATAACAAATATTATATTACTTCAAATTTTATACTATTTTTCCCCTTAACTAGAGGATTTAGGAGGTATCCTACTTTAGTCGTACACTTTGGGTGACTTAAAATTTTTTAAAGCCATATGACATGATAGAGAAAAAGTTGGTCCTAATGGACCCATTTATAGCTGATTGGGTTGAAAGTGCAACATTTTTCCTCTTTATACTTATTTTGTGTGTTTTTTTGTGGGGTGTCCAGGAACGGAGAGAATGCATTCCATCTCAAGAATGAAGAAGAATTCCCCCCTCTATCATCAGCCTGAATTTCGTGATTGAAGTGTATAAAAAAAAGAGCTAGTCCGAAAGCAGGATAATCTTTAGATGCTAATCTACCAGATATAACTGATCTTTTAGGGAGGAAAGTAAACCTTTTTTTTCTTTTTTTCTTTTTTTGCTAGTTTTACTGGGAAGCTACCTATCAAACAGATCTTGGTTTGGTTTTTTTGGTTTGTTGTGTTATAATGTAGAGATAAAAGTTACAAAATTTAGAAAACAAGGGGACTTTTTTGCTCAAATGATGCTGAGTATGTTGGTTGGTGGTTACATCTGCTTTATAATAGTCTAACTGTCGGCTCGAGTTTGTACATGTGAAAAAATATTTCTTGGTATAGTTGTATGTTATAGAATGATTAGAAATAAACAACTAACACCAGTGGTCTAGTGGTTGAACAGTAGCTTGCCACGCTACAGACCCGGGTTCGATTCCCTGTTGGTGCATTTCAATTGCAGTGAGGAATACTGCGCCACTTATGATGTTGGGTCATCATATTTGTTCGATTCTTCGAATATTCACAGCGCTTCTGAGCAATTAATTTTTTGGTTTTTGAGTTTTTAGTATTTTGGTGTTTTTGAGTTTTTAGTATTTTGGTTATAGAAATAAAAGTTTGCGTACCGTTTTAAATCATTATTTTGAAAATTTTACATGGAAAGTTTAAAAGAATAATAGGTATCCAAGATGCATGAGAACTATCATCAAATGCTTTATTTTATTCCAAGGCTAATCAAATATTGTGAATTGTGATCACAACAAATTCTTTACGACTTCATCAAGAAATGCATTTTGCCAACAACCGAGTCAAAAAGTTTCTTGTATTAAGGTTTAGGAAACTGATAAACATAAGGGTTTTGCTAATGACAACCTTTAAGGTTGTCGTTGAAAGAATGGGTTTTATTATAAAGTCATCTATAAATCACTATGATTGAATGTTAATCGTAAAAAACATGGATACACTTTCTAAAAATCCGGACGCACATCTAACATTTGATTCTGATTGGATGATTTCATTTCTTACACTAAATTGTAGTAAAAAAAATATTCTTAATAACAACCCTTAAGGCTGTTATTAGCAAAACCCTAAACATAATACCAAGTCTATGTGAAAAGGTTTACTACATCCACATAATATTAAGAAAAAACTTTTATACAATGATGTGTCATGACACTTTGACCACTTATTTCTTTTTACCTTTACCATCTCTTTTTTTTAACAAATCATTATAGTTCTCGTGTAGTTTGTGTTTAAAGAACTAGATATCAAGTAGACATATAAAGATTTAATCGAGTTGCATATATTTCAATTATGTGATGAACTTGTGAAAGTGTAAATAAAAATAGAAGAAAATGGTAACCCAACATCTGGCGGTTCCACCGTTTACAGACCAAAATAAAATCATGTAGTATCATGTCATGATGAAAGATTAAAGAGACATGAAACTGAGAAAGTGTAAAGAATATCTCCAAACTTATTACTGATTAAAAATCAGTTTCTCTTCGATTCCCGGCTGGTGCACACCTCTGAAGAAGTGTTACTGATTAAAAATCAGTTTCTCTTCTTTGTAGTGTTTTTTATTTATTATTATTTTCAAATGGGCATTTTTTTTTCCCTTTATTTTTCAAGGAAATCTGTGTAGGAACCATGAGAGCAAATCCAGGATATACCTGTAATGAATTGCATTTTTACATTTATAATTCATAGTGAAGTGCATTTGTAAAATAAACATGTATATATAACTAAAAGTTTTAGACGCATAAAAATGTGCACTTTTTATTTTATATGTTTAGTTTTCAAGTTTTTCTAATCGAGAAGCAGTGTTGTGTAAAGAAAACCATGTTAGATATTGGGTCGCATGTTCAGAGGATGAGGATGAGGATGATAATGAAGATATTGGCCGCTCTATTTACATGAAGATTATGCTAAAGCAGGCAATCAAAAAACATGGTAAGAATTTATCCATGACATAGGGGATTATGAAGATTAGACTGTTGTGCCGATCCATGAAACTTATGTCAAACAAAATAGGTGGGTACGAGATGGAAATGCAATCAAATAGCAATGGTGCAGCTCATATTAAAATTTATGATCACTCAAATACCAAAACGTACAGTTTAAAGTAGCAAAACAATAGTTATTGTCATCAATTGCCACCAACGATCAGCCTAACATGTCACTGTGTCAAATCTAGTTTTAGTTCTAATAGCAATATCAAAGGTCTTAACTTTATATGTTTTGTTGTTCCAACTAAAGACCTTTTTTTTATTTTTTTTATTTTTTTTTCGTCATTATGATTATTTACTACAAGTTGAGTTTGTGTATGATAATGAAGCTTTGTTAGCCATTGTATTTGAATCATGATTGTATGTTCTTCGAATGATATTTATAATGAGTCATTTTGTGGTGATCCTTTCTAACCATGATCATATGCTTTGGTCGTTTGTCACACTGTTATGCTCAAGTCTAGAAGTGGTTCATAATCTTGTGAAACTGTGTTGCAATGCATTAACCATAAGTTCAAAACTTTAGGTCATGGGGACATTTCATTATACAGTACATACATGAACATGATGTAGGCAATTGCGATTTTGCAAAATCAACATCTCAAGGAACAGGGCACTTGAATTAGTGTAGTTGTAGTACTATTAAAAATATATAATCAACACCAAAATATTAGAGGTAGCATCAACCTGTTTGTTGATGAAATCAGCTTTAAGTAATTTAAGTCAAAAGGGCTAAAAGATTGATATATTTTCTTAAAGTCAATCTAAACGGATGAATGATCAAACAAAAACATGTCAAGTGGATTCAAAGTACAAAATATAATCAGTAATAAAAAAGGTGCCAACAAGCTACATAAAACCCACTTCAGGCAACAAGTAATTTATATTTCCTATTTCTTTAGCATAATTTTGGTTCTCCAGGCTCATTAGAATTAATACACAGTATAAATACATAGAATGATAAGCTATTAACATCAGTCACCAATGGTCTAGTGGTAGAATAATACACTTCCACTGTATAGACCCGGGTTCGGTTCCCGGCTGGCGCATTTCAATTGCAGTGAGGAATATTGCGCTACTTATGATGTTGGGTCATCATGTCTGTTCGATTCTTCGAATATTCACAGCGTGTCTGAGCAATTAATTTTTTGGTTTTTGAGCTTTTTTGTATTTTGGCCATAGAAAATAAAAGTTTGCGTATCGTTTTTAATCATCATTTTGAAAGTTTTACAAGGATAGTTTAAACTTTAAAAGATATGCTTTATTTTATACCAAGGCTAATCAAAATTTGTGATCACTACAAATTCTTTATGACTTCATAACGAAATGCATTTTGCCAACAAATGAGTAAAAACGTTTCTTATAGAGTAAATTACATGGTTGGTCCCTGTGGTTTGTATAAAGTAACAAGTTTCGTCCCTACCTTTTAAAAGTTGCATGGCTAGTCCCTAAGTACGTAAACAAATAACACCACTGGTCCTTTGGTTTAACTGGTGTTAACTAAGGTTAGTTAAAATTTACAAGTTAGCCCCCTTTGGTTAAATAGCGCTGCATCGTTAATCCTTTGGTTAAATAACGCTGCATCGTTAATCCTTTTAACGTTTTCGCCCGGTTTTGTTCGTTTTTTTTTTGTTTTCGCCGGTTTTTGTCCGTTTTTTTTACGTTTTCGCCCGTTTTTGTCATTTTTTTTTGTTTTCGCCCGTTTTTGACCATTTTTTTTACGTTTTCGCCCGTTTTTGTCCGTTTTTTTTTGTTTTCGCCCGTTTTTGTCCGTTTTTTTAAGTTTTCGCCCGTTTTTGTCCTTTTTTTTTGTTTTCGTCCGTTTTTGTCCGGTTTTTTTTACGTTTTCACACGTTTTTGTCCGTTTTTTTTTTGTTTTCGCCCGCTTTTGTCCGTTTTTTTTTACGTTTTCGCCCGTTTTTGTCCGTTTTTTTTTGTTTTCGCCCGTTTTTGACCATTTTTTTACGTTTTCGCCCGTTTTTGTCCGTTTTTTTTTTGTTTTCGCCCGTTTTTGTCCGTTTTTTTAAGTTTTCGCCCGTTTTTGTCCTTTTTTTTTTGTTTTCGTCCGTTTTTGTCCGTTTTTTTTTACGTTTTCACACGTTTTTGTCCGTTTTTTTTTGTTTTCGCCCGCTTTTGTCCTTTTTTTTTTGTTTTCGCCCGTTTTTGTCCGTTTTTTTACGTTTCCGCCCGTTTTTGTCCATTTTTTTACGTTTTCGCCCGTTTTTTACCTTTTTTTACGTTTTCGCCCGTTTTTGTCCGTTTTTTTGTTTTCGCCCGTTTTTGACATTTTTTTTACGTTTTCGCCCGTTTTTGTCCGTTTTTTTTTGTTTTTGTCCGTTTTTTTTTATGTTTTCGTCCGTTTTTGTCCGTTTTTTTTTTGTTTTCGCCCGTTTTTGTCCGTTTTCACACGTTTTTGTCCGTTTTTTTTTGTTTTCGCCCGCTTTTGTCCGTTTTTTTTTGTTTTCGCCCCGTTTTTGTCCGTTTTTTTTACGTTTTCGCCCGTTTTGTCCCTTTTTTTACGTTTTCGCCCGTTATTTACCTTTTTTTTTTACGTTTTCGCCCGTTTTTGTTTGTTTTCGCCCGTTTTTGACCCTTTTTTTTACGTTTTCGCCCGTTTTTGTCCTTTTTTTTTTGTTTTTGTCCGTTTTTTTTATGTTTTCGTCCGTTTTTGTCCGTTTTATTTTGTTTTCGCCCGTTTTTGTCCGTTTTTTTACGTTTTCACACGTTTTTGTCCGTTTTTTTTTTGTTTTCGCCCGCTTTTATCCGTTTTTTTTTGTTTTCGCCCGTTTTTGTCCATTTTTTTTACGTTTTCGCCCGTTTTTGTCCCTTTTTTTACGTTTTCGCCCGTTTTTTACCTTTTTTTTACGTTTTCGCCCGTTTTTGTCCCTTTTTTTTGTTTTCGCCCGTTTTTGACCTTTTTTTTTACGTTTTCGCCCGTTTTTGTCCGTTTTTTTTTTGTTTTTGTCTGTTTTTTTAATGATTTCGCCCGTTTTTTTTTTGTTTTCGCCCGTTTTTGTCCCTTTTTTTTACGTTTTCACACGTTTTTGTCCGTTTTTTTTTGTTTTCGCCCGCTTTTGTCCGTTTTTTTTTGTTTTCGCCCGTTTTTGTCCGTTTTTTTTTTACGTTTTCGCCCTTTTTGTCCCTTTTTTTTGTTTTCGTTCGTTTTTGTCCATTTTTTTTAGGTTTTCGCCCATTTTCATACGTTTTTGTCCGTTTTTTTTTACGTTTTCGCCCGTTTTTTTTACGTTTTCGCCCGTTTTTGTCCGTTTTTTTTTGTTTTCGCCCGTTTTTGTCCGTTTAAAAATCGGAAAAAACGGGCGAAAACGTAAAAAAAACGTACAAAAACGGGCGAAAACGTAAAAAAAAGGGACAAAAACGTATGAAAATGAAAGAAAATGGGCGAAAACGTAAAAAAATGGACAAAAACGGACGAAAACGTAAAAAAAAATGGACAAGAACGGGCGAAAACGTAAATAAATGGACAAACGGATGAAAACGTAAAAAAATGGGCGAAAACGTTAAAAAAACGGGCGAAAACAAAAAAAAACGGACAAAAACGTATGAAAATGAAAGAAAATGGGCGAAAACGTAAAAAAATGGTCAAAAACGGACGAAAACGTAAAAAAAATGGACTAAAACGGGCGAAAACGTAAACAAATGGATAAAAACGGATGAAAACGTAAAAAAATGGGCGAAAACGTTAAAAAAATGGGCGAAAACAAAAAAAAGGGACAAAAACGGGCGAAAACGTAAAAAAATGGTAAAAAACGGGCGAAAACAAACAAAAACGGGCGAAAACGTAAAAAAAACGGACAAAAACGGGCAAAAACAAAAAAAAAACGGACAAAAGCGGGCGAAAACAAAAAAAAAAACGGACAAAAACGTGTGAAAACGTAAAAAAAAAAGGGACAAAAACGGGCGAAAACAAAAAAAAACGGACAAAAACGGGCGAAAACATAAAAAAACGGACAAAAACGGGCGAAAACACAAAAAAAACGGAAAAAAACGGGCGAAAACGTAAAAAAATGGTCAAAAACGGGCGAAAACAAAAAAAAAGGACAAAAACGGGCGAAAACGTAAAAAACGGTCAAAAACGGGTGAAAACGTAAAAAAAACGGACAAAAACGGGCGAAAACAAAAAAAAACGAACAAAACCGGGCGAAAACGTAAAAAAAACGGACAAAAACGGGCGAAAACGTTAAAAGGATTAACGATGCAGCGTTATTTAACCAAAGGATTAACGATGCAGCTCTATTTAACCAAAGGATTAACGATGCAGCGCTATTTAACCAAAGGGGCTAACTTGTAAATTTTAACTAACCTTAGTTAACACCAGTTAAACCAAGGGACCAGTGGTGTTATTTGTTTACGTACTTAGGGACTAACCATGCAACTTTTAAAAGGTAGGGACGAAACTTGTTACTTTATACAAACCATAGGGACCAACCATGTAATTTACTCTTTCTTATATTAGGGTTTTGGAAACTGATAAACATAATACTAAGGCTATGTTTAAAGAGTTTTGCTACATTCACATAACTAGTTTAAGGCCCGGCCGTTAGCCGGCTAGCTAAAAGTTTTATTATTAAATATACAAATTCAGTACAAACATGATGTAAAATTTAATACGCTAAATTTTATAATGCTGAAAGATAAATAATGTGATATATAAATAACCTTGAATGTATTATTTAAAAGATAAAAAGATAAAATTTAAAAAATGGAAAAATTAAAGTAGACGAAGGACTTCTTTGTACATAACGTTAGTTGTATGATTGTCATGGTTGCCATCTTTGTCATGACATAAAACTTTAATACACTTCTTGCTCTTTACCCGTAAGCCTATTTTTTCCTGGACAACAATACAACTAAACCTTTAGATGTCCACCAGCAAAAGACCTACACAACAAAGACGAAAAAAAAAATAATAATAAAAAAAAATTCAGTGTTAAAATGTTACTAAGTGGGTGTTTCAGACTGCCTATTAAAGGGCTTATCAGCTTACGATATGCAGCTATGTGTTCAAAGAAAACTTTAAACTCCTAATCTACTAAGAAAATAGTCACTCACACATAAGTAGATTGTACATATGGAGTAGTTTATAAAGCGGATAAGCAGTTTAAAATAGGCAATCACAAACACCCCTTAATTACATTCAATCTGGAGCAAATAAATATAAAGGAAAATTCTAACCTGCTGGGGAGTGTAGACCATGAGGAATCTGCCTGAATAATGCCAAATATTACCAGAATCAATTTTGCTCGAATTGAGAGGCTATAATCATGCAGCTTTTCTATTTTGTTCTTGACTTTTCCACATAATTCAGATGCAACAACAATCATTCCGCTCATAACCTAAAAAAAAGTCGCATTAAATTTTTTTATAATGTTATAATTTCTTAAACAATTTTTAAAAATGCATAATTGATACAAAAGTGTGGCTTTGAAGTAGTCACCTTTCGCAAGATATTTAAGAAATCCGCAAGATACTTAAGGTAGAAAATTCTTACCAGACCACATGACCACACTTATTTTTCTCACGTCATTAATCTTCAAAGATTCATGAATGTAACTTTGTAGAGCCACATGAATTTAAGACTTCAAATGATTTCTTATATAAACATATAACTAAAAGGAGCACACAATTGCTACCGGATAGATTATAGATATGTCACCTAACACCCAACCCGAGTCCACCCCATTTGGAACCATTACTCTCAACCACCCAACTCGACCACTTTATTACGTACCTTAAGTTCATCAATTGCAATAGTGGCATTTGAAGAGCTACGCAGGAATTAGTTTTTGAATTTGATCGTTTCACATAAAAGGTTGGTCAAATTTTATTTTAATCTTTCAATCCTTAAACCAAAAGAGTTTTTCAAACATTTTTGTGGGTCAATCATCTGAATATCCTATTGTTACAACTCTAAACAGCGAACGCACATCTATACACCCCCTTATACATAACACCAATAACCATGATAGTTGCTAAAAAACTTAATGTGTGAGAGTTTCTAACATACCTGATCAATCCCACGTATCTTCATTCTTCATAACAACAGACTATAGTTTTGACTGAGTGATTAACTGAAACATCTTAAGATCATGATATTGCAAATTTCAGGGAGATTAAACATGCAAAACAATCTCGTGAAAAAATTTACTTAGGACGATGAATATGTCATGATCTGATTCTATTTGCAAACACATATATTGAATTGATAAAGATGCATTTGATAGCTGTCACAGATTAGACAGCGATTTACCGGCTGCTATCAATTACAGGCTCCACATGAAGAGGCTCCCCGTCTCTTAAAAATGCCCGAGCATAGAGTTCACCAAAAGATTAACATAAGTAATTATACAATCAATATATTCGAAAAACAATAAAAGCAGAGATATTACCATTCGTTGTATTATCTTCAAGTCTGATAATACAATCTTCTCCCTTGCTTGCCACCTCCATTCATTTGTTTATATCCAATTCATCAGCCCTATAACAAAGCATACACTGTTAAGTCCCACATCCCCAACGCAAGGGCTGCCCTACTCGTTAATTAGGCATATTTCATGAATCAATAAGTTTCTACGGATCTTCTACATGTCAAAACTTATATTATAGTTGACAATAAGCGTGTTTGGATGTGTATTGTCAAATAAATAATTATCATTTACATCAGTAGCCTAATGGCCGCCCATCAAGTCTTATTATGAAACATAAAAGTGTAATACAAAAATGATTTAAATATAAAATCCATGTCTTTGGTCATATGATAGAGATTTCTAAATATTCTCTACATTTTCTACGTAGGGCACACAGTGAAGGATTTCCACAATAACAAAAGAAGACTTACAAAAGTAACGTAAGAGTTAATTCCTGATATAGCTAAACAAACTGCTCAAGTAGAAGATTGATAGAACTTGATTTTTTCGAGCATATGCCAGAACATGTTTTTGAGTCTCATTTACGGTAGTTCTGTCAAGCATATGGAGAAAACCATAAAAATCATATAGCACAGTCCACGAATGATTAACGATTGTTGTTAGAATGGATGAAATGATCTTCAAAATTTAGCAGACATGATTTTACACATAACATAATTTTTATAGCTTAGAAATTTCATGTAATTTCCACTTATACTATGACTAAGGATCAAATGAAAAAAATTCTTAAAACAAGAAGGATGAGAAATAAGCATAACTACACATTAAAGATGCATAAATATGAATTAGATGCATCTCTAATCTTTTAGATGCATCATAATATATTTTCTAGCTAAAAATTAGATGCGTATACATATATTAGATGCATTTCATCAAGTTTGACGAATCCTATGTATTTTTCGTCCTCTGCAAGTCAAATTTGTTGCTATTACTACTTTGAATCGTTTTCACTTCAAAATCACTTTCAAAACTAATTGTGATGCATCTAAATGACTAGATATGCATCTATTTCAAGTCGATACATCTCAAATATTTGGTTATACTTATTTCTCATTC
Organism: Artemisia argyi; assembly: GCA_030686995.1. Classification (NCBI taxonomy): domain Eukaryota; kingdom Viridiplantae; phylum Streptophyta; class Magnoliopsida; order Asterales; family Asteraceae; genus Artemisia; species Artemisia argyi. The sequence continues at coordinate 60,547,605 of CM060707.1, forward strand.
TTCTCATTTTAAGTTTTCTTCTCACTGGATTCTTACCCCTTATACTATACCCAAATAATAAGTAATCAAAGTTCAATATCATTTCTATTTCACCATTATTTATACGACCTTGATTATTGCAATTAAATATTTTGGCATTGGTCCTTCAAAAACTCATATGAATAGACAAAAACACATAAAAGTTTTTACCTTTTGGGTAGCTAAATCTCTTTAAATTCATCATTCTTCATGTGGTTGGGCACTTGAAATCCACCATAGCTGGACCGCATGGTGTGCAGCTTTCGTGGAACATTAGTACGCAGAGGTGAACAGTGGGACCGTCACACTCGATAGAATTTTGCCTAACTTCCCTTTCCTGAAAGATAACACCAAAAACTTAGACTCGTGTATGCACTATTAATAAGTTTAGATCAATTTGGATTTATGTTTTAGAAACAACTTTTGTGATATTGAAAGCGTTATGTTATATAACATAGAAAGGTAGCTTTCACGTTTATCTTGAGTTATGTAGACTACTGGCATTAGTCTATATTCGTCAATTGAACTTGTTAATAACAATTCAGTTCTTATCATGAGATGTCGCTAAAGTTTGAGTACTTACACTCACATAGACTAACCTAATAGTTTCGCATCATCTAACAGATCCATTGTAATAGATAAATAAATAAATAAACATAGTCAATTTCAAATATGTAAAAAAACAAATAAGGTACAACCAATGGTTCCTAGATCTGATCAAAACCTATAACTTTTTAAATTAAATGATTTACCTATCTTCAAAATCCATATGTACTGAAATTTGGAATAAAAGTCAATCACAAAACGATAGAATAAACATATTACCTGTTCTTTTATGACATCAAGGGAGCCGACATTTCTCTTAGACCATATAGCATATTATGGGCTTATGGCATATTTAGGACCACCGATAATCAAAAAGGTCCATAAGATATCGTAATTGATAATATCTTATCTATGTCCATAAGATATCATAATCGATAATAAAAACGGTCCATAAGATACCAAGTCTATCTTGAAATTTCATCTTCTAAAGTATCTCAGCAATAACATTAGCCCCTTGTCAACTGATTCAACAATGTACTATTTCCAGCATTTGTGTATCCAGCCTAAAAAGTAACAAAAATGGTGTCATTTGATTAAAAACAACAAAATGAATTACTAACTTGAAAGATTTTTATGTTCCTACCAGTGACGCAACTGCCACAGGTACATAAAGCCGCCTTGTTCGGTATTAATTTCTGTGTTTCCGAACAGATTCCAACTATTTTTTAATAACACCAATCTGTCAGAGTTTATGCACAACAAATAAACATTACGTCACAACATAAAATAAACCGTAGATATCAATATTGCAATGGGGGTTCCTTACTTGAGTGTGTAAAATACGCTCGATCTTGGTAACTGGTACTCTATTTGTGTCAATGAAGCAGGTATACATTAATTTTAGTGTACGAAGATCTGGAATCAACACCGTTAGTCTACGCTACAAATTTCATCAGTAGCTTTTTATCAAACACATGATATACATTAATTTTAATTACTAAATGAGAAAAACTTCCATACCATTTATAAAATAATCATAGCAAACTACTGGTTATTAAGTAAATTCATGGATAATTATAGAAATGTTAAAATTAATTCTACATCAAGATTAAATACCAAATAATCATATAAAGCCCCCAATCAAAAACATCAACCAATATGTTGTTATAGAATGGAGATAATTAAATTTCAAGTAATTGAAAATCAAATTCAAAAGTAAACAAACCTGGCTAAAGATGTAGATTCAATTGTGTCATCAAAACCCTAATTTCAAGATTTGAATGAATGGATTTTTTTTTTTTTTTTAGCCCATTTGTTTATATCCAGTTGATTTGTGGAGAATTATCATATCGTGATAACTCATATTGGGGATGAATTGATTTAGGGTAAACTGATTTTCGGGTATGAATTGATTTGGATTAAATTGTTTTGTTGTGAACTGATTTACGGTATAATTTATTTAGGGGTTGAATGTTTCGGTTATATTTGTGTTTTAGGGGATGACTAAATTGGGGAGAATCCGTCTTAGGTTATTAATTGGAGCCAATTACTTAAATGAACTCTTTTCTATACCATTTTATCAAAATGGTCGGCGCACATAAATTTTATCAAAATGGACTTTCGGTTGAGCATCCGTTAGATGCAAGACACATGGCTCATTAACAAATCAGTAACCGTCCATTTATTTAAAGCGCACAAGCGCACATTAACAAATCATTTACCAAATTTCAAGCGCACAAGCGCACATTTACAGTTTGTTTCATTTGTGCGCGTGAACCATAAAAACCACAAAACTCCAAAGGATTAGCGCACAACACCAACGCCATTTCATTTCATTATTTTGTCCGAACCATAAAAAACCACAAAACTCCAAATGTAAAGCGCACAAGCGCGTTTGATTTTCATGTGCACATGAATTAATAAAAACAAAATAAATTACAAAACAATTACAAAACCACAAGATTTCAAATGTAAAGCGCACAAGCGCGTTTGGTTTCATTTTTTCGTGTGCGCCTCAATTTATAAAAATAAAATAAATTACAAAAAAATATAAAACCACAAGAATATAAACGTTAAGCGCACAAGCGCGTTTTGCTTTAATTTTGTTTTTATGTGCGCCTGGATTAATAAAAAGAAAATAAATTACAAAACAATTACCAAATCACAAGATTCCAAATGAAGAGCGCACAAGCGCGTTTTGTTTCAAATGTTGGTGTGCGCCTAATATATAATCTGGCATACATGGTTCTCTCGTTAACCATTTCTTGAAGTCAAACTTGGGCATATAATGATTAAATAAAAAACTTAAAATCGTTTGTGCGCACTTTTATATGTAAACTAAAATATAAAAGTGTTTGTTAGGTAAAGAGGTGTATTGGTTGTGTTAATGAAAAAGATAAAATAAAGAAAGAGAAGTATCATACAGTATCTTTAATGTAAAAGTGTTTTTATTGAGTTAAATTCACGAAGATATAAGTGTTTTTTTAATGTAAAAGTACATGATTCGTACCTACATGATTCGTACCTATATCAGTGTTTTTAATGTAAAAGTACATGTAAAAGTGCGCACAGGCGCGTTTTGGTTTATAATGTGCGACATGGTCCGTTTTCGTAAAGTGATAGAAATTAGTTCATTCTTGTAAATCGTGTTAGGATATAGCCCACTTTGGTAATTAGTTTTATTAATTGAGTAGCTACTTTTTAGGAACCAAATTGTTTGTGGACCATTGGATTAGAAAAAATGCCACGTGTCGAGTTTTGAAGATTTTTGAGGAGTTTGCCAAAACCCAACCTTGTTTTATATAGGTGGGAGATATTAAAAAAAAAAAAAAAAAAAAAAAAAAAAAAAAAAAAAAAAAACACTTTTAGGCTTAAAAAAATGTAACTAATTGTGTGCCTAATAGATGTGTCTATAAATAATTGATTTGTGAATAAGTGAGTCCTTTTTCTCTCTCCAACAGAATACTGACACATATGCTTAGGCATATTATTAAGCATACGAGTTAGACATCATAATCAGTGCTCTTTTGTTTTTACCTTTTTTTTTTCTTTTTTTTTTAGCAAATCATTTTGCTACACTTCATTTTGTGAAAATGATTTCGTAAGATTCATGTGATTATAATATTTCTCATGTTTAAAATATTTCAGCATACATTATAAGCACTTTCAGATGACTTTATGTATAATCTTTGAGCACAACCTCAACATTATGTGTCAAAAAATCCATTTTTTCTTCTTCAGATGTCTTATCCAAGAATCACCAAACAACAATAAACACGTGGATATATGAACATTTGTTAAAACTTAAAAGTAACATCAAACTCGAAAATGATCAATGTACTATATGATAAGGTATCATCATGATAAATTAATGATTAAAGACATTAGGTGAAGTATATACTATATTTTAAGGTAAATACAGTTCAAGAATTTTAAGATCAGGATCTTAATTAGAATTGTTTTTGTTTTTGCGAGATCATATTGTAAGATCGGATCGAGATTCTAAAATCCTACTATAATATTATTTTTTTAATGATATTTGTAATACTATTCAAATCTACAAATTATTATATATTATAAACATGAAATTATATGAATGTTTTACGAATATGCAATGTTTAAGAAGAATCACATGTTGTTTTTTAAATTATATAAAAATATAAAGCATAAATTTGTAGTTTTTTAATATGCGATTCGAAAAAAGTAAGATCGGATCAGAGTAGATCTTAAGATCTTATGGTTAAGATCGGGATCCAGTAAGATCTTAAGCTTGTTAAGATCCTACGTAGGGTCCGGATCGTTTTAGCTATGTAAAATCATAAAATCGTAAGTTCTAAAATCAGGATCGGGATCTTAACAACTATCATACAGTTACGTCTTTTTGAAAATCATACTTAACATTGAAACATGCTAAGACGAGGCAGACTTAAAGCCAGAACAACAAACGTACATGCGTATTGTGAATTTCTCCCTTCGATTTCGAGTCATAACAAGTTTACAACTCGTGCGATTAGATCATTCACTCGTAAACCAAACACTAATCTTCACATAAATTTGTATATTTTACTTTAGCAATAAGTTTTTAGTGGGATTGTGGGAACTTACGTGTATAATTATTATAATAATGTTAAGAAATATGGACATTACTTGTTTGAATGTTGTATTGAAAAACGAAAGAAGAAAGTTGTATGCTATCAATGGTTTGGCCCGCCATCCAATTTGTGCACGCAACTATTTTCGTACTTGCAAGTTTCCTCACTTGAATGATTTGTATATGACTTATAAATGTCTTATTTAATAAAGTGGTTCTTCTGTTACTTTTCAATTCAATTTCAACTACTTATAAATGTCTTTGCTTACTTTCATTTAACCCGGCCAGGTTTAGACTTTAGAGCAGTGAGACCACCAATTCGCAGTTATTCTGGATCTTGCGATTGGCAGTGGTGGCTCAAGGATAAAGTAACTAGTAAGGGTGTCCATCGGTTTGGTTTTCAGGTTTATGGGTTGTATGGTTCGGGTTTATCGGTTTGAAAATTTTTAAATTAAAACCAAAACCAAACCAAACCAATTCTAGAACGGATAAAATCACACCATACACTAAATTAAAATTCGGTTTGGTTTCGGTTAAAACCAAGAAAACCAAATTCAAGTAAACATAAAAATACAATCTAGAAATCATAATAAAAACCTTAAAATTCATATAAAATTATTAAAGCAAAAGGTCTCACAAAGTGCTCAAATAAATCAACAAAACAAAAGTTTAAGAAATCAAAAGGTTTCACAACTTAAACAAAGTAAATAAAAACAAAACAAGATAAAATTTTGGTCAAACCATAAACCAAACCAAACACCGATTAAATACTTCGGTTCGGTTTCAGACCAAACCATACACAAATTAAAATTTTCGGTTCGATTTTTTACGATTTCGGTCTGATTTATTTTTCAGTTTCTTAGGTGTCAAACCAAACATTGAACCCACCTAGTAACTAGAGCTAAGACTTTAGGCCCTTAATTTTCGAATACCTTTGATTTTTCAAGACTTTGTATTATTGTATATATAGAGATTTAATCACACGTTTTTCTGGTCGTCATCTTTAGAGATCATTAATTATTTAAGGTTATAAATTTGTCGATAAATGTTACATAATCAAAATTTTGGCCCAATAGATGTTGTGATTATGCCAAAGCCTAACTTGTTCGATATGCCAACTACAATATATTCGAAGTTGTATAGCGTCAAAATAACAACAACAGAGTTACGTACACTGAAAGGGAATAAATAAATCTGTGACCTCTCAAAAAAAAAAAAAAAAAAAAATTGAAAACCAATATCGATGATGTTGAAGTCCACTAACAATGGTGGTGTAGGTATTTGGTGTTGCTTCACGTGGGTCTTAGAACTCTAATTTCGTATTTTTCTTCAAATTAGTTTTTGAAATGACTATATATTTTATTTTATTGTTAGTGATACTATTTATAATGTCCGTACACACTCGGGTTTTTTTTAAATGTTTTTTAATAATATATTTTTATTTATTGAAAAACAAATAATTTAATTTTTGTTTTGTTTTATTTATATTTTTAATTATAGTTTTTTATTATTAAAAATAATCATTTAAAAAGTTTAATCCTATTGTTAGTTGCATCTTATTTATATTTTTTGTATTTATTTTCTGCTTATATATATATATATATATATATATATATATATATATATATATATATATAGGGTGAGGATCAGGTACGTTTTTGTCTTTTAGTGCAGATGGTACGGACGAATCTCAGCCCTCCATCTAGTCAACCATCTGAAAAAGGCGGAGTGGCAATATCATAAATATTCTGTCTTTTTTTAAAATCGTTACTATCATATTAGCTTTTTTTTTGAAAAAAATTCAAAAAAATCTGAAAAAATTAAAAAAATAAATAGGACAACAAATAATTAAGAATCGCTGAAAAAAATTTCAAAAAAAAATCGTTTTCATCGTTAAAGATATTGTGATATTAGCGTCTGATTTTGACTTTTGTAAAAAAGTCAAAATCAGATTATGATATCACATAAGCCTTTTTTTTTTAATTAAAATTTTAATATCACACTAACTTTTTTAATATCATAAAAACTTTTTCTTAATAAAATTGTTAATATTACCGTAACTATCATATGTTTTTTAATATCACGATTCATTTTTGCATTAAAAAAAGCTTAGTATCACGGTTGGTTTATAATATCACCGTTTTGTAAATAACACCGTATCATAATATCGTTAATATCACCATAATTATCATGCTTTCTTAATATCAAAGTTATTTTTTTTTTTAATATCACCGAAACTTTTCTTAATATCGTAATAAAAAAACAGTGATATTAAGTTTTTTCACAAATATTAAAGTAACTTTTTAAGTAAATATCGTTAATATCACAGTAGAACTCATAATATTGTTAATATTGTGGTAGGACTCATAATTACAAAAAAAAAAAAAAAAAAAAAAAAAAAAAAAAAAAAAAAAAAAAATGAAAGAAGACAACAATAGTAAGGAGCGCTCAAAAGGAAAAAAATTTAAAAAAAAATCATTTGCATGGTCAATTGGTACCGTGATAATAGCGTGTGTGTGTGATTAGATCTAAATCAGATCTGGATGGACGGTCCAGATCTGTCCGTACGTCCGCACTAAAATCCAAAATCCGCACATGATCCTCACTATATATATATATATATATATATATATATATATATATATATATATATATATATATATATATATAGATATATATATATATGAAAGTCCCCACTTGAGGTTTTGTTTTATCATATACAAAAATTAATAGTATATTGAAAAAATTGATTGGGTGCTCAGGCACCCGCGGAAACCTCCTGGCTCAATCCCTGCCGTACAATATTTATCTAAAGAACGATTCATGCAATCTCATTTATCCATTTTTTTCATAAAAAAAAAAGAATCGATTTTTTTCATTAAAATATCTCGCAAACCGTTAATTATTATGGAAAATTAATTATAACATCGCGAGGAGAATTAAATTATTTTTCTATCGATATGCACTTTTATATACTTTCGACGGAATTTTTTTAAAAAAAAAATTCGCTCAGAAAAATCACACGTAATTCGAAAAAATCAAATGTGATTTATTACTTTAAAATATCACATGTGATTTGTGAAAAATAACAAATAATAAGTGATTTTACAAATAAAAAAATAGCAAATCAAAAGTGATTTTTTAGGCGGAAATCTTACAAATCAGAAAAATAACATATCGTGAGTGATTTTTACAAATCACATGTATTTTTTTGAGCGGAAACTTTAAAAAAATGATTCGTGAAAAGTATATAAAAGTGCTATATATATAAAGATAATTTAATTATCATCGCGGTGATATATTTTTCGTAGCTTGAAGATTTACCGTTCACAAGATATGTTACTTTTTATTTTATTTTATTTATTTATTTATTTAAGTGAAAAATGGATGAAAGCTAAATGAGCGTCACGATTGATTAGTTTATTCTTTAGATAATTGGTGATCGTTGCGGATCTCACCCTTTAGTGGTATATATCAATATCTAAAAAGCTATAGACTTGCCGGTTTATTGCAAGTAAAAGTCTAGTGAAGGAAAAGCAACTCTCCTCAGAACAAAAATGCAAATTTATAAAAGCAATGATAGAGAGATCTAGTATGAATGTATGCGCTTAATCCGTTAATGATTTTGACATATCATATTTTATCTCTTCAAATATTTATTTATTTATTTATTTATTTATTTATTTTAAGCATCATTTTGATGTTGGGCACGTTTTTAAGTATATGGATTTTAGCCATAAAAATCATTTTCCTGTTTAGAAATACAACTACGAAACTCATAAGCATCCTAACTTTTCTTTTTGGTTTATAAATATGAGGATGCAATAGACAAAAGGGGTGAAGATCATTAATAGTAACTATGTTTCATTATTTTTTCACTAATGCGTAAAGCCACTTAAAACCCTACTAAAATCACTCAAATTTTGCGTCAATTACAAAAAACAATCAAGTTTCAATGTCGTTGTGTTATTGTGAAACTTTTTACGAGCAAGTGACCAAGATTTGTTTCGTTATTTATAAGTTGGACCGGAAGAACTTATGAAGTTAGCTTCAATAAGCTAAAGTTGTTTGTCTTCAACCTAGCAACCAAATGTATTATTGCGTTTTAATAGCGCAACATGGTAACCTGCTTAAATAACTATAGCCAAATACCATCTTAAAAAAACACAATTTGCTCAAGTTGAAAGATAAAATAAATAAATCATATCTAAACTACCCTTTCAATAACTCTAACATGTAACATCATAATTCACACATACAAAGACATGTCAATGACAACTCATTATATCAAGTGTTGATAGTTACCTTAACATATTTGAACTCATAAACTCAAAGAGTTCCCCTATCATCGTCTTGTGTTCTTAACACATGCTACTGTGTTCTAAGGGAGTCAGTTGTTATAGACCCACGTTATAGGAAAAGGTCCTGCAAGTGTGCTTTTCATTTTGTAACTCTGATTTTATAAACTCATCTCAAAAACACCCTCTCTTATCAATCAAGTTATAAGATATCACGGCCCCACAGTTTTCTAATTTTTTTCATTTATTCAAATGAAACAATACATTTCATTAAATTAAAAATAAGGATACATTAAAAAACGAAATTGAAAAAATAAAATCAAGTTATTAAGGTTCCAGGTTCCATACATATGCTCCACAATATCTCTTCGAAAATCATTGTGCACTTTTGCATAACGAAGTTCTTTGTGTGCTGCATCTTTGGACCCAAGTATGTTGCAAATTCGGTTGTGAACTTACATATAATTCCCTAAAGTCACTAATCGCGATTTCTTAATCTTTTAATATCATGTTATGCAATATCGTTATTTGCTCAAGTGACACCAAAATATGCATGCGAAATCCACAAATAGTATAAATTATATGTGCATTTAGTAAAGTTTTGCAAACAATTACGTGAACAATGTTCGCCAATTTTCAAATACTCGTTAAATGCATCGGGTGATGTACCATATGCCAATTTGCGTATGGCCTACGTGCATTTCATTATAACACTAATACTTAATTGACCCGTACAATCCGGTTGTTGTTTAAAAATTGAAGTATTCAGGAATAGGTTCAAAATAATAATTGAAAATATCGTGCACAATTTGTTTAAAAAGTTTGGAACTCATACGGTACCTTCGTCGAAATTCCTCTCCGGGTATTTATGTGGGTTGTTTTCATCGCCAAAATAGTCCTTTAAAAGTCGTTATCTCTTTTTCACGTGGTATGGGTGTCCTTGTTCGAGGACTCGAACTCTCGGCTTCTTGATTACCTAGAGATTGAAATAGTTGATAAATTCATAAAGGGTCGTATATTTACTCGGATCATCTCTGAAGTAAATATCATAATGATCATAGTTGGGATCTGGTACGTAGGAATCGCACCAGGCTTTACCTCTCAAGGGATCTTGAGAAGCTTACAACCCCACCAGGCAGTGTACCTGATCGTTGTAGTATAGTATAGTGACAAGTACCGGGGGATTGATCGTTCAACTCAGGAATAGTGTCGCTAGGATTAGAAAGCCTAAAAACTAGGTCTAGAGGTGAGGGATGATTCTTTTTGTATTTTTTTATATTTTATAAAAGCAATTAAAAATCTCGGTTTTGGAAGAGTGGACGGAATTAGTTGCTAATCAACTAACCCAATAACTAAAGATGCAATCCAAATAAAATAACAAAGATGAAAATGAATTTAATTAAACTAGTGGTTTGAACAATAATAGGGAAAGTTGTGTTTACTTAGGTTTCATTACTCCCTAGATATCTTTTACAGGTTGATAGTTTGTTACAATTGCATGGATGACGGGTCGTATTCCTTAATACTAGTCATAGGGCTGTGTACAATATTCCCTAACTCTATAAGATCCTATTTCACTCCTATGTCGAGCCGTTAGAAGCTCCTAACATGGGATCATTAAAATTCTCCTACGCATTAAATACAACCAAAAATCATAGTACACCTATGATCATGTTTTTTAAGACGTTCAAGCATGTCACCAATGGAAGCCTGCCAGTTTTCTTAAGCCTAACATCGAATACAATCATCCGTAACAACTATAAACAAACAATCAACCCATAATTAACATCTAGGTTTCACTACATCTAAGAAAACACACAAGAGATCTAGCCAAGCATGTTAAATTCAAGACAAGTGTAAGATATATTCAAACAACACATAGACATATTGAATGAATTGAAAGAGTACTTATCTCAATTGAACATGAAAGGTTTCAAAGGGTAAAAACCCTTGAAAAAGCTGTAATATTCGGACTAGGGTTTCTCTCCAAAGTTACACCCTAATTGTTCCTCTCTAATGAATGAAAATTGCAAAACTATATATAGATTTTACAGGGTGACGGCGTCAAGAAGGAAATTCTGACGCCGTCAACTCGCCACCCATAATGAAATCGGATTGCCTAGATCCACTTTTGACGCCGTCATGTGCAATTCTACTCTGGGCTGTCACTCTCATTTGGACCATGACGGCCTATGGTGACGTCGTCATGTCCCTAGTGCAAAACTCTTCTGGATCGTCACGGACTTTATCCATTTCCACATCTCGTATTGCTCTTGACGCCATCACTTGAGAACTCTTGACGCCGTCAGGTACTGTTCCCAGCAAGGAAAATTAAGACTTTGCCATTTTCTTCACTTTTATGCTCCAAAACGTCCAAAATGTTTCCTTTTCCAGAATTCACTCCAAAAGTACATAAAATGACAAAATGAACGATTTAGGGCATTATTTGATCAAATAAATTCGAAACCGGGCTAAAATGACCTCCTAAAAATGGTTCATTTTTCGCCTCATCAGGATCCATAATTAAATTGAATGAAAATGTATCATTTTGAAGGTAAAAAGTATATTGTGTTGAAGAGATAAGTATGTGTTAAAATGGTAGAAAGAAATTGTGTATCTATAGGATTTTAAAAGGTGAAAGATAAAGAAAAAGTGAATTTTTTTAATGTAATGGATATATTTCAATTTCTTTTTACATCTATGCAAACTAGCCGTTATACAACATAAAAGAATAAGACAAGAGCTGCTATAACTTGGCTGGTGGGGGTGGTGACGGGCCATATAACGCGACCACCGATATAATGATTTGCGCCATAGGCTAGCATTTTAGCCTATCACGCACTCTCATAGAGGAATCTAAGAAACAAGAGTTTTTAGCCTATCACGCACTCCCATATTTTCTTTTGATAAGCAAGATGTTAGATGAAAGGAGGATAATTTCATTCGTAAAACAAGAGTTTTTATTTTTTTTGGCAAAAAGTTAAAATAATTGATATTCAACAAAGCTAAAAAAGAATTATGAGTGTGATCTCAAATCAATTCAAGAGCTAATCTGTCGAAAATAAAATAATCTAATTGTAAACATTTTTATAGTGTAGGGTCTAATTATGTTAATTTATTAAAACTTATTCTCCTATGTGACTATAAATATGGTGTAGTTACTTATTTTTCACAAGTGAGTACGTCACATTCAAGTGTATCAATATCATTTGAATAAAATACCCATTAACTAAATTCTCTCTAAATCACACACACAAACATACTTTTACACACATTAATCATCAATCAATGATCCAAGCTAATCTAAAATGTGGTATCAGAGTAGTGATTATTTGATTAGCGTGTGTTCTTCATCTTTTACACGTTTATAATTCAAAATCCTCTATTTTTGTACCATAAAGATTCAATCTTTGAGTTTGATGAAACACTACCACTTATTCCAAACACTTGATGAAGTAACTTCTCTTCAACATTTACAAACATGTCACTAATCTCTCAATCAACTAACCATTCTTGACTAAGATCACTATTTCAACAAAATCATGTGATCACTTCTCATCAATATCAATGTTGTCTTCAACAACAAATAAGTCAAAATCAAAAGAATAGAATTTTGACAACCAAGATTACTACTTCAATGGATGTATATACGATTGAGGGGGGAGCGAAATAGATGAAGATTCATATAGACAATTTTTTGAATCTTCTACAAAGCTCATTTTTTTATCATGTTATTTGATGTCTTTCGTCAGCAACGTTCAATGTTTAGAAATCTACATTCAAGATCAAGATTGTCAAGTGTGATTTCTTGTTCAATATGTGAAAGATAAAGATTTCATGCATGCTTTCGAAAGAGTAAAGTTGCAGATAAAAATCAAGGTTTACCAATTGTTTTCGAGATCAAGAATCAAAGATTAAAGTCGAGTTGATACCTTCAATGATAAGAATGTGCTACAAGGTCGTCCTCAACTTATATTCATGAATTCTCAGCAGTTCAAAGATAAGTTAGGTTCAAAATAATGATTGGCTACTTCAACACGAGAAAGATCGACTTGATACTGCCATTGAAAAGTTAACAAACGTCTTTTTTTAAAGAAGTTCTCAAGTAGATCATTTAGAGGGAGATTGTTGAAAATAAAATAATATACTTTTAAACACTTTTATAATGTAGGGTCAAGTCATGTTAAGTAATTAAAACTTACTCCTCTATGTGACTATAAATATGGTGAAGTTAGTTATTTTTCATAAGTGTGCAACACAAGTGAGTACGTCACATTCAAGTATATTAATATCATTTTAATAAATGACCCATTATCTAAATTCTCTCTAATCACACACACAAACACAGTTTTACCCATACTAATCATCAATCAATTATCCAAGCTCATCTAACACAATTAACTGATTAACAACACCAAATACGAACAAAACATAACTAAATTCTATTTTTTTTGGAAGACATATGACTAATTATATTACAATATATCTACCACAATTCTATCTAACATGTTTTAAACAATATTTAAGCCTATAATCATTGGGAGTACAAACCATTGGATAAGTAAGTCATAAAATTTAAACAATAGTGTTCTTAATATATGTAAAACTTCGATAAACCTTTCATTTTAATAGGATTAAGATCCTCTCAAGTTGATATGAACATGACCGGTAATGTTTTCTCACAACCAAAACAGTGAGGCCTACCGAGGGACTCGATTTTATTTTTGATTGTGAGAAAATATTACTGGTCATGTTCATATCAACTTGAGAGGATCCCAATCCTTTGAGGTTTAGTATGTGTGAGACAAGACTTCTTGAATTCAGAACTGTAAAGACTCTTAGGTGAAACTTCTTCTTCTATTGTTAATCGAACTATAATCATTTGAGGTTTAGTAGAATAACTAAAGTAGAATTAACTAAGTTTCATAGGGAAGATGCTACTAGTTGGGTTTATAGATGTAATCGGTTCTTTAAAATTGATGAAGTTGGGGATTATCAAAAAGTCAAACTAACCTCTATGCATTTGTATGATAAAGCATTAGCATGGCATCAACAATTTGTGAAACATAATAGTAGATGAAATTGGTTGTTAAGTGAACGTGGAAGCCTTGTTAAAAATATCCAATAATGAATTTGAGGAACCAATGGTTGAGTTAAAAAACATTAGACACAATGAGGGGTTGTTTCAAACTTTTCTCAAGATGCTTTTGACTTTCTGTTAACCAAGATTGATATACTTGAATCACAGGCTGTAAGATTTTACATTGGGGGGGGGGGGTTTGGATAATGATATTAAAATACATGTTAGGATGTTTAAACCAAAGAGTTTGGTTGGTGCTTATTGTGTGTCCAAACTGCAAGAGGCAAACAATAATGTGACCAAGAGGAATGTAAAACCCTTGTTGCCAAGTCCTAGATATACATCAAACTATACTAACCAAACTTATGAGAGGTCAAAACCTGTTGTTCCATTAGCATTGCCATCAACTGTGAACATTAATAGACCAAAACCAGTTTGCAATAAACTACCACAAATTAGGCAGTTAAGTGAAAGAGAATTGGATGAAAAAAGATCCAAGAACCAATGTTTTTACTATGATCAAAGGTATGTTCTAGGCTATAAGTGTAGTGGGAAGATTTTTTTCTTTGGTGGTGGATGAGTTAGTTGATGAGGTGGAAACAATTGATGTAAGTGGTGAGCAAGTTTTAGAAAGGGGTGTTTGGATATGGGGGTAATGAGGGTCAGTTTATGCTTGTTGAACATGATGGTAGTAAAAATGAATTAGCAGTAACTTCATATCTACAAATTTCACTTAATGCACCCTATGGGATCAACACTTTTCAAACAATAAAGGTCAAGGGTCATGTAAACAACCATCGTATGCATATCCTCGTTGACAGTGGTAGTACTCATAATTTCCTAGATGTGGTGATTGCTAAGAAGATAGGTGTAAATTGAGAAGTACATATCCTTTAGAAATTGCAGTAGCTGGTGGAAACTCACTTACTAGTACTTAAGAATGCAAGGGCCTAGTTTAGAAATTAAATGGAAAAAAACTTTCAAAGCTAATGTAATGATAATTCCTTTTGGATGAGTTTGTGTATAAAGGAAGGAAAGTGGCATTAAGGGGAGCTTCACAGCCTACCTTGTAGTGGTTAGAAAGAAAGCAACTTAAGAAGAATTTACCCAAGGTACAACTTTGTTCTATGATGTTGTGTGTGTACCCACCAAAAAAATTCAATGCTAAAGTGATGGATTCAGGTATGGTTATCAACTTTGTAAGTAATTATATACATGATGTTCTAGTTCCTTTGTTGGAAGAGTATGCAGGGGTGTTTGAAGTACCAAAATTCTTGCCACCTAATAGAACACATGACCACAGGATTCCATTGAAAGAAAACACACCACATGTCAATCGTAGACCATATAGGCACCCTCCTACTATAAAAGAATGGTTAAAGAGTTGTTCACTAGTGTAATAAGGAATAGCCATAGTCCTTTTTCCTCCCCAACAACGATGGTAAAAAAGAAGGATGGGTTATGGAGGATGTGTGTTGACTATATGGAACTAAACAAACATACCATTAAAGACAAATTTCCAATTCCCATCATCGAGGAGCTGATTGATGAATTGTTTGGGGGCAAAGGTGTAATCTAAACTTGACTTAAGATCAAGGTATCACCAAATTAGAATGAGTGAAGATGACATTTAGAAAAGAGCATGCAAGACACCACAAGGTCATTATGAGTTCCTGGTTATGCCTTTTAGATTAACCAATGCACCTTCAACATTTCAGTCTCTTATGAATGAAGTTTTTGCGAAATATCTTAGAAAATTTGTGTTGGTGTTTCTGATGATATATCGATCTATAGCAAGGACATGACAGAACATGATCAACATTTGACCAAGGTCTCAAGTACTATACAATCTCCTCAATTGTTTGCCAAAATGAGTAAGTGTGTGTTTGGCACAACACAAGTGGAGTACCTTGGGCATGTTATATCAGGGAAATGAGTGGCTACTGACCCAAAAAAGATTGAAGTTATGAGAAATTGGTATGTACCTAAAAATATCAAGAAGTTGAGAGGATTTTTGGTTCTTATAGTGTATTATAGAAGGTTTGTCAAGAAGTATACTGCCATAAGTAAACCATTAATTGAATTGCTCAAGGAAAAATCATTTGAATGATCTGTTAAGGCTCAAGCTTCATTTGACAAGTTAAAAGAGGCCATGATTAGTTTGCCTGTTTCAATTCTTCCAAATTTTGCAAAAGAGTTCACATTTGAGACTGATGCATCAAATGAGGGCATTCGGGTAGTTTTGCAATAACAAGGTCACCCAATTGCTTTCAAGTAGATCCTTGGATCCTAGGCATCAAGGACTATCTACCTATGAAAAAGAACTTTAGGCAATGGTGTATGCTTAGGAAAAATAGAGGGGGTACTTACTTGATAGGCACTTCAAGATGAAGACTGACCACTTCGGTCTTAAGTACCTTATGGAACAAAGGTTAACCATTCGCTTTCAAATCAAGTGGCTACCTAAGTTACTGGGTGTGGTTATGAGATATTGTACAAAAAGGGAAGTGAAAATGTGGTTATAGATGCACTTTCCAGATCTCGTAATTCTTCTTTGCAAAAAATGCTGATCACTGCTAATGATTTTTTTGCCAAGGACTCAAGCTAGTTGGTAAGCTGATCCAAGTATTCAATAGATTTTCAATAAGGTGAGTTCTGGTACTTTGACTGACACAAAATTGCAATGAACCTAAAATCAATTAAGAAGAAAATTATAAGTTGGTTATTGGTTGTGATGTAAATTTGAAACCAAAGTTACTGATAAGGCGAAAAGTGTACCGCTTTTGGGGAGTCATTTAAGCCCGAATCCGTAATTATTTGATCAATTATTGCCCTAAATCGTTCCTTTTGTCATTTTAGGTACTTTTGAGAGGAAATTTACAAAAGGAAGCATTTTGGACATTTTTAGAGCGAAAAAGTGAAGAAAACGACAAAGTCTCAAAATCCTTGCTGGGAACAGTACATGACGGAGTCAAGGAATTGCAAGTGACGGCGTCAAGAGTGGAAAAAGAGGTGGATATGGAAAATACACATGACGGCCCAGAGCATTTTCAAGGCTATTTGGCCTGACGGCGTCACCAAGGCCGTCAGGGTCAAAATACATGTGACGGCCCAGAGTAATATTACACATGACGACGTCAAAAGTGGATCTAGGCAATACGACTTCTATCTTGGCGGCGAGTTGACGGCGTCACAAGCTAAAACGTGACGTCGTCAAGATGTAAAATCTATATATAGTTTTCTAATTTTCATTCATTAGTGTGGAACTTTTGGAGAGCTTCTTTGTAAAAACCCTAGACGAATTTTCTGTGATAATAAGGGTTTCAACCCTTGTTCCATCCATGTTCAATTGAAGATAAGTTTTCCAATAATCATACGATATGTCTATGTGTTGTGTGATTCTATCTTATGCTTTTCTTCTCTTTAACATGCTAGGCTAGGTTTTTATTGCATTTGCTTAGATGTAATTAAATCTAGATGTTGATTATGGGTTGATGGTTTGTTTATAGTTGTTGTGGATGATTGTATTCGATGTTAGGCTTAAGAAAACTGACAGACTTCCAATTGGCAACTTGATTGAATGTCTTAAGAAACATGATCGGAGGTGTACTATGATTTATGGTTGTATTTAATGCATGAGCGAATTCTAGTGATCCCATGTTAGGAGCTTTTAGTCGGCTCGACATAGGAGTGAAGTAGGAGCTTATAGAGTTAGGGAATTTAGTATATGGCCCTACGACTGGTATTAAGGAATATAACCCGTCATCCATGCAATTTTAACAAGCTAATCAACCGGTAAAAGATATCTAGGGAGTAATGAAATCTAAGTAAACACATTTTCTCTTATTATTGTTTACACCACAAATTAGTTTTAGTTTATTTTATTTTATTTTGATTGTATCTTTAGTTAATTGGGTTAGTTGACTAGCAACTAATTCCGCCCACTGCTTCAAAACCCGAGATTTTACTTGATTTCATAAAAATATAAAAATACAAAAAGAATCATCCTTCACCTTTAGACCTAGTTTAGTAGACTTTTTAATCCTAGCGAACACTATTCCTGAGTTGAACGATCAATCCCTCGGTACTTGTCACTATACTATACTACAACGAACATGTACACTGCCTGGTGGGGATTGTAAGCTTCTAAAGATCCCTTGAGAGGTAAAACCTTTTGCGAGGGTGCAGTTCCACGCATCAAGTTTTTGGTGCCGCAGCCCGGGGAATAGTTATTGTCTAGGTTAGAATTTCTTTTTATTAGGTCTACTTGCTAGATTCTTTTCTAGTAAGATTTTTATTTTATTTTTATAGGTTTTCTTTAGTCTATCTCATTTCTTTGTTTCCTTTGTTCGTAAGCTATCTCGATGGATAACAATAGCATTGATCGTTTGATTCCTGTTAGTCGTGTTTTTCGTCTTAGGATTTTCCAAATACCCTCCCCAATCCCTTTAGTGGAAAATGAGAACCCACCTAACCTCTCGCCTGACCATCACTTTACAATAATTCTGAGATGGAGGAGTCTGACCATGATAATGACCATAGGGCTAGTCCTTTTTACTATTAAGATTCCGATGAGGACCTAGATGATGGTGATGTAATCAATGAGGATAGGATGGAAGATGAGGTGAACCCTCTTAGGTATGTCGACCCTAGGACAAGGATTGAGAATGATAGCTCATTTAATATGCAGTTTCCTTGTAAAATTGGATTTAGGAGCTTTGATGCCTACCTTAACTCATCTCTACCAATGAATATAATCTCGCATAATGAATACAATAAAGTTATGGTGAATGAGTTGGAATACAAAGGAGATAATATTGTTGCTAGAGTAGAGACATTGCATGTGTTTGTAGGAAGCTTTGTTTATTTGGTTGAGTTTATGGTTATGGAGCATCTAGGAGAATTTATCGATAATAACTTAACCCAAGTTGTGTTTGGGAAACCCTTCAAAAGGTTAACCAACCTAGATGAAAAACTTATGGAAGGGTTAATTACATTCTCAGATGGGGATGAAGATTTTGTTTACCAAATGCCCCATGCACACCCTAGGTTCAAGGATTTTTCTATTGAGAAATGTAATAGGTATCCACCCCTTGATATGCTAAGTAATAATGATAAAAGGAAATGGCTTAAATATCCTCATGAAAAGAACAAAAAATATTATCGCGGATGTTTAGAGCTAGGTGATTACTATAAGAAAGATGAGGAAACTATTAGATGGCTCACACTTGGGTATGTGAGCATAAGCGAGACACGGTAGCCCATGACTTTGAGTTAGCAAGACTCGTAAATAAAGAAAAGCGCTTCTTGGGAGGTAACCCATGTTTTATTTGTTTTAATTGTTTTTTTTTTGTTTGATTTTATTTGTTTCCGTATTCGTGTTTTATTTTTATTGTTTGTGAATCATGGTTCAAAGTAAATTGTGAAAATGCTTTATTTTATTTTTAACTTCGTCTTGATTACATATAAAGGTATTTTGCAAAAAGCTAAGTGTAAGGGGAACACAAATTTGTTTACAAGAACGAAATTGGACATGAACCACAACAATATTAAATGAACATGTATATTAGTAATTGTTTGAGTCAAATGCTTGTATCAAGTCATAATAAAGGTTTGCAGGATTTTCCAGGAAGTAAGGCATAAGTTTTTTTCAAAAATTTTCCGGAAACTTAACATGAGATTTTTGTAGGAACATTCTGACGGCGTCAGGAGTTAAAACCTGACTGCGTCAGGTACTAAAATTCTGAAAATTTTTGCGAGTTTTGTTTATACCGGAGTCTTAAAGTTTTTGTTGATTATTTAGTTTTATAAACTCCAGGAAATCTGCAAACATTCATTCCACAAGCATTATATCTTAATTTGTTTTATAGGAATTTTAGTATATATAGATTGCCGCCGATTTTATGCGAGGTTTGCCTTGATTGTTTTCTCAGGTTTAACAGGTTACATTTGACAAGAGGATGATTTATATTTCTGGAGGGAAGCTTTCAAAGTTCATTTTCTTGGAACAAGATCTAACCTTGTTGACACACTATCCACACCGAACGAATCAGGGGAGTATTTATTTTCATTCTTTTACCTTATTTTCTTTTACATCTTTTTATTAAACATTGGGGACAATGTTCAGCTTAAGTGTACGGGGAGGGTAAATGATGATACTTTAGAGAATAAAATTATGCTTGAGTTTGTTTGTTCGATAGTAGGTGTGTAATAAAACTAAGAGAAATACTTGTTAGGGCAATTTTAGCGCCAAATCTAAATTTTTTTACAACATTTAGGTGTGAAGCTTTAGCCTTAATAAGCGTCTCATGGATAGGAGTTGTATAACTAGCACAAAAAACCGTACCACTCAGAAAAAATTTCCACCCAAATATGTGAGGTTCGCCTTTAGATTTGTTAGGAAAAGCATTCATTATTAGTGCTTATGAGTGTACTGGTAGTATTTAGATTCTAGAACTTGCGTTAGTGATGCATCCCGAGACCGCTAGTGAGACTACATTCGTGTAGTAGGATTTACTACATGATAAGTGGCATTAGGATCACCCTTATGTTAAACCCGTATCATAATTACTTGACCATTAAGTCAATTACCTTGACTAATAAAGTCAATTAATTTTTCCCACACCTCTGCGTTGTACTCATTTTTAGTACACGATACCCCTAGTACACCCCTCCGAGCCTATCTTTTCATTTCTAACTTTAAGCATTTTACTTAAAGGAAGAGTTTGTTTACAACCCACCCCAAATGTACACCCAAATCGCCTTAGCCTTCCGTGTATGCACTCATCTTTAGTGCATTATTGTTATTTGTTTAAACCCTTAGTTAATTATCTAATTGATTACATGGTTGCTAATTCGAGTCATATCTTGTACATATTATTTTGGGACGATTGAGACTCATGGGTAAAGTACTTGTGTTATGGAGTAATGGGGAAGAACATCATATATTACCCCCATATGTGGCTTAATCTTAAAAAGTACTCCAAGTGTTTTGATTATCTTAATTCGAGTCATTAGAATAGTTAATTGTAAAGTATGTAAAAGTTCAAGTGTAAGGGGAATGCAAATCCCCTATGATGTATTATTTTGGATGGTAGGGTACAAGTGTATGCAAAAATAAAATAAAATAAAATAAAAAAATTAAAAAAAAAAAAAGAGAAAAAACATACGGACTACCATCCCGTTTCATTTTATGTTTGTTTTATGTTTTTGTTATTTTTGATTTATGAGCTTAAGTCGAGTCGAGTCTTGGCTTAGCAACGCCATATTGTACATGTAATTAACCAAGATGATTAACTCGCCACTAGTAAATATTGCCTTTATCCAACAAAACCGTGTTTACCATATCCTTAAACCTCATGTTATAACCCTTTAAAAGACCTCTTTGATAGTTTATCCTAGGTGCTTACGCCAAGTGGTAGAGGTTTGATCATTTCCCAAGCCTATGATAATCTATTTGCTATGACAGGTAGTGAGAGATGTTTTCCATTTCCTTATTGTGATATATACTTTATTACACCCGAGAGATGTGAGTATCTAAACACTATTTGTGAGGTGCTAGTGTATAACCTCCGTGCTTGTTTTTGGTTTTAAGTGGAACGATTATTTGTTGTAATTACTTTTATCTTAGTGTTAAATGACCCCTAACATGTATTTTGATTAGAATAAAAGCGCATTTGCTTGAGGACAAGAAAATCTCAAGTGTAAGGGTATTTGATAAGGTGAAAAGTGTACCGCTTTTGGGGGGTCATTTAAGCCCGCATTCGTAATAATTTGATCAATTATTGCCCTAAATCGTTTCTTTGTCATTTTAGGTACTTTTGAGAGGAAATTCACAAAATGAAGCATTTTGGACGTTTTTAGAGTGAAAAAGTGAAGAAAACGACAAAGTCTCAAAATCCTTGCTGGGAACAAGGAATTGCAAGTGACTGCGTCAAGAGTGGCAAAAGAGGTGGATGTGGAAAATACACATGACAGCCCAGAGCATTTTCAAGGCTATTTGGCCTGACGGCGTCACCAAGGCCGTCAGGGTCAAAATACATGTGACGGCCCAGAGTAATATTACACATGACGGCGTAAGAAGTGGATCTAGGCAATACGACTTCTATCTTGGTGGCAAGTTGACGGCGTCACAAGCTAAAACGTGACGCCGTCAAGATGTAAAATCTATATATAGTTTTCTAATTTTCATTCATTAGTGTGGAACTTTTGGAGAACTTCTTTGTAAAAACCCTAGACGAATTTTCTGTGATAATAAGGGTTTCAACCCTTGTTCCATCCATGTTCAATTGAAGATAAGTTTTCCAATAATCATACGATATGTCTATGTGTTGTGTGATTCTATCTTATGCTTTTCTTATCTTTAACATGCTAGGCTAGGTTTTTATTGTGTTTGCTTAGATGTAATGAAACGTAGATGTTGATTATTGGTTGATGGTTTGTTTATAATTGTTGTGGATGATTGTATTCGATGTTAGGCTTAAGAAAACTGACAGACTTCCAATTGGTAACTTGTTTGAACGTCTTAAGAAACATGATCGGAGGTGTACTACGATTTATGGTTGTAGTTAATGCATGAACGAATTCTAGTGATCCCATGTTAGGAGCTTTTAGTCGGCTCGACATAGGAGTGAAGTAGGAGCTTATAGAGTTAGGGAATTTCGTACACGGCCCTACGACTGGTACTAAGGAATATAACCCGTCATCCATGCAATTGTAACAAGCTAATCAACCGGTAAAAGATATCTAGGGAGTAATGAAATCTAAGTAAACACATTTTCTCTTATTATTGTTTACACCACAAATTAGTTTTAGTTTATTTTATTTTATTTTGATTGCATCTTTAGTTAATTGGGTTAGTTGACTAGCAACTAATTCCGCCCACTCCTTCAAAACCCGAGATTTTACTTGCTTTCATAAAAATATAAAAATACAAAAAGAATCATCCTTCACCTTTAGACCTAGTTTAGTAGACTTTTTAATCCTAGCGAACACTATTCCTGAGTTAAACGATCAATCCCCCGGTACTTGTCACTATATTATACTACAACAAACAGGTACACTGCCTAGTGGGGATTGCAAGCTTCTCAAGATCCCTTGAGAGGTAAAACCTTTTGCAAGGATGCAATTCCACGCATCAGTTACTCAAGTACTTTCATGATGAGCCTATGGGTAGTCATTCCGGTATAGAAGCAACTATAAGAGACTGAAAGATGCTTTCTATTGGAAAGGAATGAAAAGGACATTGAAATAATACGTGAGAGTCTGCAGTATATTCCAATGTCATAAGCCTGATTTAGCCCCTTATCCTGGTCTGCTACAACCTTTACCTGTCCCTACAAAAATTTGGAATGACATCTCCATGGACTTCATTGAAGGACTTCCATCTTCTCAAGGCAAAACAGTCATTTTGGTGATCATTGACATATTGAGCAAGTATGGACATTTCATTCCTTTGTCTCATCCTTTTAAAGCTGCTCAAATTGCTCAAGTTTACTTGGATACAATTTACAAACTCCATGGGTTGTCGAAGACAATTACAAGTGACATAGAAAAAGATTTTCATTAGTACTTTTTGGAAGGAGGTTTTCAAGAGGTTTGGAATAACTTTACAATTGTCAACTACTTATCATCCCCAAACTGATGGACAAACAAAAGTGGTGAATATGTGTTTAGAATGTTATTTAAAGTGTATGATAAGTGAGTAACCAAAGGAGAGGGTCAAATGGTTGCTTTAGCAGAGTTTTGGTATAACATAAACTATCACACTGCTATTAATACAACTTCTTTTGAAGTAGTGTATGGTCAAATTCCTCCTACACATGTCTCGTATATGGCTGGTGATTCTCATGTAGAAGCTGTGGATAGATCATTCGTGGCTAGGGAATATGCGATTGCTTTGCTTCATTTCCATTTAAAGAGGGCTCAAGACAGAATGAAAGTATTTACAGATAGAAATAAAAGTAATAAAGAGTTTGCAGTGGGAGATTGGGTTTTTTTGAAACTACAGCCACATAGACAAGTCACTTTGAGGTTACACAAGCAACACAAGTTCTCTCCTAAGCTCTATGGTCCTTTTCAAGTGGTGGCTAAATGTGGTGCAATTGCTTACAAGTTAATGATTTCAAAGGGGTGCTATAGTTCACAATATTTTTCATGTGTCACAATTGAAAGCTTTCTAAGGACAACCTACTACTAATGTTCCTTTACCTGATTGTTCTAATGAAGGTTTGATCACTGCTATTCCAATAGCTGTGTTAGACAAGAAGATGTCCAAAGTTAGGAATGTAGCTGTGCTATATTGGCTTATTCAGTGGTCTAATGGCTCTAGTGATGATGCTACTTGGGAGGTTATAACTGAGATGTAAGCTAAATTCCCTACTTTCAATGCTTATTCTTGAGGACAAGAATAATCTCAAGGGGAGTGGATTGTTATGAGACAAATAACCAAGTCAACAAAAGTCAAATGTCAGTTAGATATAGTTCATTTGCTAGAAAATTAGTTGTATTCATTTTAGCCTTTAAATACCATTTCATATCATTCATTTTCACTATCAAGATTTGTAACAAACTTCTTATGTCTATAATTCATCATACTATAACAAATCCCCTTTTCAACATTTAGCTTCAATTTATGTTCTTGCTAATTACATATTCTAGTTAATTGATTTTCATTTCTTCATTTCTGTTTGAAGTCTGGAATTGATCACATCACATTTTAAGTGTTGGATCATGCTGGTGTTCATTCGTTTTGACTCGATTAAATATTTAAACAGTTAACATGACCCGAACATTAAATAAACGCATATTTTGGTTACCCGCATGTCTGGGTAACCGCTTAAAATGGTTCGGCTTCAAATAGTAAAATGAGTTGCACGCCTCGCGAAAGATGGTTTTTATTTTACTAGACGAGTACCCGTGTATAGCAACGGGATTTTATAGCGACAGATCATTTAGTGATAAAAAAAGTTTATGGATTATAAACTAAAAATAATAAAAGTTTGAAGATTTAAAGATTAAACATAATGTTTTGAAACCCGGTTCGACCTGTTCTGGACAAAAAATGGGTCGATTTAAATCGAGTGAATCCAATGGGTTGGATCAAAACGGGTCAAATTAAACCGGGTCATCCCGCCGGGTTTGAAGCGTCCCAGGTCAACTTGGTTTTCGATGTTTATTAATAGTTTCATTTTGAAATATAGGTTTTCATATGGCTTTTATTAGTTAGACGAACCGGTGGCGACACCGGTTCCCGGTTGAACCCGTTGGTCCGGTCCAGTTTTCAAAACTATATGTACCATCAACTTGTTTGTTTGTATGAAGCTTTGTGTGTTTTATTAATTTGTATAATGTGTAAAATAACATTAGTTAGTGTGTTAATTATTTTATATTTAGATTATGTTGTAACTTGTTTAAATTGTACATTGTGAAAATTTTATTGTACTTTTTAGTAAGAGTTGTTTTAATTGGTTGTTTTTAAGTTGATATATATACTTTTAATTGGTTGTACAATGTGAATAAATTATTGTACTTTAAAGTTATGGGTGTTTTAATAAGATTATTAATTATATTATGCATTTCTCTCACCTTTAACTTTCAAAATTTCACTTTTCAAGATTTGACCATACATTCTTTATAGCGACAAATAGTTTATTCATCAAAAAATCGTTTATAAGTTATAAATGAAAAATAATAAAAGTTTGCATATTTAGGAATTAAACACAATGTCTTGAAACTCGGTTCGACCAGGGTGGTTCAACAGGGTGAACCGTTCCGGTCAAAAAATTGGTGGATTTAAACCGGATCAACTTGCTAGGTTAGGTCGAAAACGGGTCAAATTAAACCGGTTCAACCCGTCTGGTTTGAAGCGTACCAGGTCAACCCGGTTTGTGATTTGCATTAATTGGTTGTATTTAATTTGGTAGATATGTTTTTAATTGGTTGTACAATGTGAATAAATCATTGTACTTTTAAGTAATGAGGTGTTTTAATAAGAGTATTAATTATATTTCATAATTTTCTTTAATAAAATTTTTCAAGATTTTCACTTTTCAAGATTGACTATTTTTTCAAAATTGACCATTTTTCCTTTATATGAACACCCAACGAATCGAACTGCCATTATGAACACCCAACTACATGGTACCACCTTCAGACGTCCAACCTCATTACGACTCCCCCTTCACCGCATGGTGCTCCAATTTTAGAGATGGAGTATGTGTTTAATTGAATATGTTTATGTCATGAATTTTTTGTTAACCACTATAAAAGTTTAATAATAAATTTAAAAGAAGTGAATATTAATGGGAAGTTGAATTACCAACAAATAAATAAATAAATAAGCTAATACAAAACACCCTTTGAGGTATTCAAATACCTCTTGAGTTATTCAAATAGTAGTCAACAAGCACTACTCCTTCCTCCTTTTGTCTTATCAACCATCCACTACCAACCCAACAACACAAACACAAACACACTCGCTTGTTGCACTTACATATGTCCAAGAAACCATAGCCACATACCTTAAAGTCCAAAGATCCTTATCATTCTTCACTTGTGTTTCATCTCCATCTCTTTGACCCACAAACCCCTCCATTAAAAAAATACCCACCAAACATTTTTCTTTATTATTTATTCCTTTGTCATATCAAACATATTACATATACCCATAATATATTCACTTACAAAACCATATATGTTAAAAACCAACATTAATCACATATTTAAAATAAGCTAAGACTTGTCAAAGGATATTATGCATGATTCTTGGATGCTTCTGCTATTATTACCATCATCATTTTTGGCTCTTATTATGTGAAAAAAACATGATGGTAATAATTAATAAAGACATTATATTATATGCCTATAGTTATGTTTATACACGTATCTTAATATCTCATATTCAACTTTGTTTTTTTTTTATAGTAGTAAGCAACTTTTGGTGTGAAGAAAAGGTGCCATTTGGTTAAAAATATGTTGAAGGACTCAAAATCAAGATCAAAAAACTATGTTCATGAGCATCATGGTAGATATGTTGAGACTGACCCAACTGGTAGATATGGGCGGGTAAGAATTACTATATATGATGTTTGGTTTAATGGGTCTGTTTTTGAATGTGTTGAAATGGGCCATGTTTGTTGTTGTTATAGGGAGTGTTTTGGGTTGCTGGTTGAAATGCTTATTGGTTTTAATAAGTTGTTTAAAGCAGTTTGAATAAGCAATCTAAAAGACTTCAAAATTGTTTGTGTATCAGCAATAAGCAGTTTGAAACCCCTTTTAAAAAGTTTAGTATTTTTAAGGGGTGTTTGGGATTACTTAAAAACTTATTAATAGCTTTTGAATTAAACATTTGAAAACATTTTATTTCAGACACAAGTAATCAGATTAGCAGTTTGAATAAAAAATGGCTTCTTCTACTTTGTGTGTGTGTGTGTGTTAAAAGGCAATAAACAGTTTTAATAAGCAATTCCAAACACTCTCCTATAAAAAGTTTCATTTTTGTTGTTGTTGGAATATTTGGCCTATATTTTTATTTTAATGAATACATTATTGAAAACACTATGTTTAATTACTTGTATATAAATGTGTCTAGTTTTATCTTGGTATGGTAGAACTAGAAACCATCTAAATATCAAGTTTTTTAGTTTAGATGGTTTTGTTTATCATCTTAGATGGATTGCTATTGCAAACTGATTATCTGAGTATATCGTTTTCTAATCAGTTTTGAGTATTATGGATGGAGGCCATCTGACTCTGATTATATGATTATTTTTGGGTCAACTAATTAGTTTTGAATAATCAGTTATAGATTAGCTCATCCAAAATTTATTATCTGGTTCTTCTAAAATGCATAATCCATATCAAAACAAAATCCTAAATAAAGATTTGTAAATTTTGTGGAAAGAATATGAAACTACTTTTGTTAGTGTTATTTAATGCCTTTGTAAGATTAGAAAAGAAGAGAATTTTGATACAAAATTTGATAAGGAGTAGCCTTTTTAGGCATTTTTGTATGTGAGTAAAATAGTCTAATCTTCATAATTGATGGACAGAGTATGCAGTTGGAATCCATGTTTCTGTAAACTATAGTGAGAGTAAAATTAAACAGGGATTGTTTAATAACAGGATTCACATTCTTGAGAGAAATGTGCGTCTTTAGCCTATATGTCTTCAGTTAGCCCATTTAATGCTTCTTATGATTTGATCCTCAATGGATTCAACTTATGTGATGTATTTTTCTAGCTCGTTGCATTCTAGTGTTTCATGAGTAATTAGAAAGTCTATATAGGCTTGTTTTAATAGGGTCTAAAAACTAATTGTATTAACCAAATTGCTTGCAATGCCAAGTAGCATGTTGGCGGATCCAAAACTGCATTTTCGTGAACAACTTTTTGGTGGATACATTATAAATCCAATCTTTTGTGTTTGTTTTTTTACATTACACATTTAAGGTGGCCATTTTGGCCCCATTCCCTTATGAACGGGTCAATTTGGGTATGTTTTTCTGTACAGAGGGAACTAAGAAAGGTTAGCTAAAAAGAATTTGGGTCAACTGAGTTTAACGGGTTGAACTGAAAGTTGCCTAAAGTGTATAGTCAGTCCTTAGAATCTATCAGATCATTTAATTTGAAACAATATATTATTATTGACTACAAAGATTTCTAATCATCTGACACTGATTATTAATACAAAGATTTGAAAATTGAGACAATAGGTCTTTCAGGTCAAACTGAATCGAACTGTTTTAGCCGGCATTAAATATTCTCTGTTTTGAGCCAAAACCATTTTGACATGTTACTGAGCCTACCTGACCTGTCCGTATTGAGTCAAACTATTCTGATTATTTTGCTTTTTGATGAATGAAATATGATCAGTTTAAGGAAGTGCTCGGAAGAGGGGCAATGAAAACCGTCTACAAAGCAATTGATGAAGTTCTTGGTATGGAAGTGGCATGGGGCCAAGTCAAGCTTCATGACTTGCTCCGATCTCCAGAAGACTTGGAACGTCTCTACTCAGAGGT
Source organism: Artemisia argyi (assembly GCA_030686995.1). Taxonomy (NCBI): domain Eukaryota; kingdom Viridiplantae; phylum Streptophyta; class Magnoliopsida; order Asterales; family Asteraceae; genus Artemisia; species Artemisia argyi. The sequence continues at coordinate 60,576,656 of CM060707.1, forward strand.
TCACCTTCTCGGCACCCTCAATCATGAATCAATTATTAAATTCTACACTTCGTGGATTGACGTGGACCGAAGAACCTTTAATTTCATTACGGAAATGTTCACTTCTGGAACACTTAAAGAGTAATGCTTTTATCCTACTATTTATTTATTTATTTTTATTTTTTATTATTTTATTTTTTTATTTTTTATTATTATTATTTTTTAATCCTAGTGCTAATTCAGGAACAACTATTTGTGCAAGTGCAGATACAGGAAGAAATATAATAAAGTGGATATTCGCGCTATAAAGATTTGGGCTCGCCAAATCCTATCGGGCCTGATTTATCTCCATGGCCATGACCCTCCCGTGATCCATAGGGACCTTAAGTGTGACAATATTTTTGTAAATGGTCATCTGGGACAAGTGAAGATTGGCGATCTTGGGCTTGCGGCCATTCTTCGTGGCTCTTGTAGAGCACATACTATTATCGGTATATCTCTACCGTTATGTGTGCATGTATGTTTGTATATTCTTACTTAGCTAGTATTAGAGGGACAGTTTATACCCGAATTTATGTGTATATAGGTTGGTTCCAGCTATGTTTTATTATTAACTTGTCAAACGACAAACAGATCTTTTGTCCATTTTTTTAGTGTCAGTAGGTATTTATGTTAAATATAATCACAGAAAGTCTGAAAGTTATATAATAAGAGTAATAATATAAAAACTTCAATAAACCAATTGAAGAGGTAGTATACATGCAGCCTATGAAAATACACTTGGGGTGAATTTGATCCAGTTTGACCTACTTCATTCTATGCTAGTATTTCTATTTGACCCATTTTTTTAATAAAGATTAATACTAATTGATCCATTCATAACTACACGGTGCCAAATTGCTACTGCTACCCGATTTGCACATTGATTCAACTATGAATCAACCCTTTAGCCACCCTATGCTAACATTATTGTTCTCCCTTTCAGGCACACCAGAGTTCATGGCTCCAGAACTATATGACGAAAACTACGACGAGTTGGTTGACGTGTACTCATTCGGCATGTGTGTCCTAGAAATGCTAACTCATGAATATCCATATAGCGAATGTACCAATCCTGCGCAAATTTACAAGAAAGTAACATCGGTATGATCAGATTTCAATTACAAAAAAAACATCCATATCAGAATTTAGAAAAACTTATTATACAATCCCTTTTCAGGGCAAGCTTCCACGAGCATTCTACAAAGTCAAAGATCTTGAAGCCCAATGCTTTATTGGAAAATGTTTGGCTAATGCTTCAAATAGGTTATCAGCCAAGGATCTAATGCTTGATCCATTTTTAGCAATGGATGAAGACTTAGACGAGTTGGCACCTGTATCAAAATATGCTCATCTAAAGCCATTTATGAATGATGATATTGAAATTGAGAAGCTGAATTTGAACGGATATGCACAACGAACCAACATGTCTATTGCAGGGAAATTGAATCCGGATGATGGTACCATCATACTTCGGGTTCAAATTGCTGATGCCGAAGGTATTACTCCTTATTTCAACTCAATTTTTGTTTGGATTTGCGTTTCAAAATTAATAGTAATACGATTATTGTGACTTCAAGTCAATTATCCGTTTTTTAAGTTTCCACAAACAAATCTTGCTTCTTCATATGATATGATCACTTTTCATAATCACTTCATATCAGCCGCTGCAAAACTGATTTTGTAAAGAAAGTGAATCACATATTTACCCATTCTTTCTAAACTAATTTGAGATAATTTTATCCTCATTCAACAAAGCTCACTTTTTCATTAGATGTCATATTTGTCATTTTATCTATTACTATAATTTTATATTATCGGATTTGTCGAACGCCTAAACATCTAGTTATTTGATTATGGAGTACAACTTCTAGCATCAAAAGCGCATCCAAACACTTCCATAGTCATATAGCTTATTATTGATCCTGATTATTCAATATCACATAATCACTTTCATAATGCACATCCAAACACTCGTTATATCTCTAGGATGATACTACGTATAATTTTACGACTTAATAAATTCATCTATGGTATGCAGGTTCAGTGAGAAACATATACTTCCCATTCGATATATTAAATGATACGCCGGACGAGGTTGCATCTGAAATGGTGAAGGAGCTCGAGATTGCTGACTGGGAACCGTCTGATATCTCTGACATGATTGAAGGCGAAATTTCAGCTCTCATACCCACTTGGAGCAACCCGCATAAACTAGATCACTACCAAATACTTAATCTCAATCATGATGAAGACGATGATCACCACTATCCATATTCGTCTTCTTCATCATCTCAGTTATCATTTTCAGGCATAACCAGAAATGATTCGCTGCAAGGTAAAGCTTTAAATTGCTTACAAATGAAAGGCCCCATGATTTTACTTATAACTATAGGATTGGTCCCTCGGTAATACTAATTACGGATATGCTTCCTTGAAATACTGTTTCCTTTCATATTTGGTCCCACAACTATTTAACAAATCTTACTTTTAGTCTGTAAATGGTAAAGGCTGAGAGACCAAATATGAAATTAAACAATTTTTCTGGAAACCATATCCATATTTAGTATCGAGCGAGCGACCAATTCCGTAAATATAAGTGAACCACATTGACCATTTATGTTAGTTACTCTAAAAAACAATTTTTAGCTGCTTGTTAACAATAAATTATCAAGTCGTTGGTAACTTGCAGCTATTCAAATAGTAACAGTCTAAATTAAACATTATTGCAGGTCACTTATATGATGATACAAGTTCTCAAGGGTCTGTAGTTTCAGGAACATATTCATATTTGAGTTACGGTTCCCCTGAAGAACACGAGTATCATACTTCAAGCCCTAAAGACAGGGCTCACAACTCAACTAGGTTTGGTCATGGAGACGAAGCTTCCAAGAATCACGAAAGACAGTCAAATGTGACCGTTGATTCTCATAGAGCTTCAACATCTAAAGCTTGCACAGCGGGTGGACCTAGGCTAACAAGAAACCGCTCATTGGTTGACATGAGAAGTCAACTACTTCATAAATCTTTGGTGGAGGAGGTGAGTAAAAGACGTTTGTCCAAAACAGTTGGAGCTGTTGAAGATGTCGGGTTCCAGAACCCTATTGATGCTTCAAAGTCAAGGCTTGGAGGTGGTCATCGACACAAATACAAAGGGAGAAGAGTTTGACTCAACCCAAATGCTTATTATTATTCTCCAAACAAAAGTGTGACTTGTGTGTGTTTGTATAAGGAACCTGGTTTAGGTATCGGTCACAGTTTTTGTCTCAACGCGGTTCTGGTGCCATTAACTAGGAAGATGGTATTATATCTTGGGCTGGTTCCAAAGAGCTGCCTTGATCACTTTGATCCCATGTATAAAAACGATTAAATCGATAGTAATGTATAAATTTTACTACATAATGTGTATTACAGCAATTTTCTTGGGAAGTCGCCTTGTTATAACTTGATACTATTTCTTTTACCAAAAAAGGAAATTTTTTTACCCCATATATCTGAAATGACAACAAGAAATGGGGATTTTAAAATCGTGGTAAAAAGTTGAATAATTGAGATTCTTCAATTTTTGGATTCTTAACTATTTCTTGCAGTGACACAAAGTCATTGCTTTTGAATTCAAGTGATTGTATTTTTGGTTATGTCCAATACGACCACACATGGGGTGGGCCTTTTAATGTCCAAAATGGTCAAATACTTGAATATGTAAATAATGTACAGTCTTTATCATACGAAGTACAAATTAACATAAAAAATTTCTACAAGATATGAGATGATAATTGTCTGTACACTCGCGTTCGAATATGGGATGGAAAATGTCATTTTTTCTTCAATCTTTAATGAATGCTAAACAAATATTCGCGCAAAGCGACAGTGTATAGCGGAAAATATTACATTTGTGAAATCATGATTCTAATTTGACCTTTGATGGAAAACGTGTGTTTTTTGAAATACAAAACGTGTGTTTTTTTAAATTAATTTATTGTATGTTTCTGAAAAGTTGTCAAGTTTAATGGGTACTTAAAAATAATTTAGACAAATTACATTTATTTAACTTTCAAGATTTAAGAAAAGAAATAAATTCTTTATAAGTAGTGTAGAAGAAAGAGTCGAACATTGAGATCTGCCAATAAAATCCTAGTACACATCGGTTCATGTTTCCTAAGACGTTCAAGCATGTTACCATTTGGAGATCTGCCAGTTTTCTTAAGCCTAACATTGAAATCATTTATCCAATACAACCATAAATAAGTAATCACACATAATCAACATCTAGGTTTCATTATATCTAAGCAAACACAAGATAAATCTAGCCTAGCATTGTGGAATCAAAACAAGCACAAGATATAGACAACCAACACATAGACATATTGATTGAATTAAAAGAATATTTATCTCAATAACACATGTAAGGGTTCAAGGGCTGAAAACCCTTGAAAAAGCTGTAAAATACGTATATGGTTCGGCCTTAGGGTTTCTCCAAACTTGTTCCTCTTAATGAATGAAAATTAGAAAACTATATATAGATAATAGAGGCTGACGGCGTCAAGAACAATCTTGTGACGCCGTCACCTCGTCGCCAAAATAATCCTCGGACTGCCTTGATCTACATCTGACGCCGTCATGTATTTCATTTTTCCAGGCCGTTACACATTTAACTCTTGACGCTCTTCTTTGTGACGCCTTCATTTCTGTACTGGGTCGTCATGATCTTTACTCTTGACGCCGTCAATTTGTTCCTCTTGACGCCGTCACACACTGTTCCCAGCATGGAAAATTAAGTCTTTGACGTTTTCTTCACTTTTATGCTTAAAAAACGTCCGAATTGCTTCCTTTTCCAGATTTCACTCCCAAAGTACCTAAAATCACAAAAGGAACGATTTAGGGCATTATTTGATCAAATAAATTCAATTCCGGGCTTAAATGACCCCCTAAAAGTGGTTCATTTTTCGCCTCATCAATGCTTAATGGAACCCTCATACATTTTAGACACTAGTACGTTCCATGCTTTCTAAAAAATCTACCTAGACTCACTCCTCACTCTAAATGAACCCATCTATCCTAGATTCGTGGTCGAATTCTATCGCAAATTTAAAATCTTGAGAGATGAAGACGATGGTGAAATCATGGTGCGTTTTAATGTAGGAAACCTCATAAACACTCTTACCCTCAATAAGTTAGCAAGAATTCTTCAAATTCGATGTAGAGGGAGTTGTGTGTTTTGAGAAAGATGGTCTCTTGATGAGATTGATGATCCTCAAGAGGAAGGCACCATATAGGAAGCACACCTCTTTGACTTGGCTGATCTCAGCAATGTCATAACAACTAGGAAAAACCAACATGTCAAGGTTGTCAAGTTCAAATATCTATCGAGTCTTCACCAATGAGTTGCGCCCAGAGCTGAAAAAGTGGGAAATGATTCTTAGGGAAAATGTCATATGTGCCTTAGGAAACCGTGATCATGTGCCTAGATGTCTTGGATACATGCTCTTCTACCTTTTGAAGGGTATTCAATTCAACTTTGCATACTTCATGGTTCGAAGAATGAAAGAAGCCAAATCTCAACGCACCGGTCCATTACTGTATAGGATGCATCTTACTAGGTTGTTTAGGTTAGTCATGTCCACACAACCAAATCCGCAGATCTTTGTCCGTACACCCGTAAACCTTCTCTATCAATCTGTACTTTTCATGACCATCTTACACACGCAATTGATATCACAAACATCACAGACAAAGGGAGAAGACGAGGAAGAAATGGGGGAATCCCCAACTGTGATGTCAAAAGAGGAGGAGGGAGATCCCTTACCTTTCTTTATGCCCTTGCCAAAAGGAGGCCAGTTGACTTTCGAGCAGAAAGAAAAGCATAGCATGCTTAAGTGTCTTACCTGAGCTTTTTATAAGATACGGAAACAACTTGACGAGGATGATGAATGAAGCAATGATATCACCATTGCTTGTGCTCTCTTTATTTGACTATATGGCTATGTGACAATTTGCTTGGTATGTTTACCTAAATTTAAGCACTTGGATTATCAAACTGGGTATATTGTAGTAGTATGGATTATTGATCCGTATCAAACTTTATTATGCTAAGATGTTAAAGTATTGTGTTTTATCATTTCTGTGAAAACGTAGAGGGGGGGGGGGGGGTGAATACGTTATCGCTTAAAACTTTAAACTTGTTGTATCAAATATCCAATTTTAGCTTGTTCTAATATGAAAGATGTTACGTGTAGTTTGTGACTAGTATAAACTTAAAACATGTTATCACACAAGTATAATCAACAAGTCACAACACAAGCAATCACATAATGCAAACATTAAAGTAAAGCAATAAGTAAAAGAAAGCGCTAACCGAACACGATGATTTATAGTGGTTCGGTCACGGAGCTCATCTCCGCCCTACTCCACTCCCCGAGTACCCAACTCGAGAGTTACTTCACTAGATCAACAAGCTCCCTTCTCGGCGGAGAAAACCTTACAATTGTCGCTTACACTTTATCAGGTACAAAGCTAAATATCGGGTTTTAGTTTGAAGTAGAACCAACCTAACGTCGCCTATACAATATTTCTGACACTAAGCTAGATGTCGAGTTCTTTTACAAGGGTACAACCACTCCCACTATGTTTTGTGGCCCAACATAGAAACCTTGTGTTTTATGGCACAAACACATAAACCATCTATTCTAGTTAGATGAATAGATTGTTATGCAATGATGTTTACAATGATCCATGACATAAATGTCCAATAGATATAAATGCCTAATCTATATGAACTTTCATTGATCGGAAGTCTTCAATTAATGAGGATGACAAGTGCTCTTGAATCTTCATATGTTGATATGCTTTGGTTGATGGTGATGGCAAGATCTCCAAACTTTCTTTGGTGGATCAGGATGTATGATATGCTTACAACAAAGATGAATGTTAGAGACATTATAATCATGTGATGATGAGGGTGATCTATGTATGTTATTACATTGTTATCTACTGATCTAAATGATGCAAGAAGGGTAGAGAGAATTTGTGTTGAAGGCGTCAACTAAGGAGAAAACCATGGGCTTCTATTTATAGCCAGCAAGCTCAGCAGACCCACAGATCAGGCATAACCCTTTTGAGGGTTCCGTCCGTTGTCAGAATTGGTTCCGCTAGGTCTGACAGTTTTGATCTCCAAATATCTTTCCAAATCTACCCAAAAGATTTACCAAAGTCAACTATGATACATTGAGTGAGAATCTAACTAAAGTATGCATGAGATCTAGCCAAAGTCAACTTTGACAAGACATGGATGATGCAAGACATGATGTAAATGATAATTTTCATTTTTTGATTATTATGTATATGAAAGTAACTTGTAAGTTACTAGAAAATGTATATATTAGTTTTCTATAATATGTTTAGTAAGTTACTAAAAATGTTTGATGTACTTATGTTGTTATAAGACACATTTTTATAGATTGTAAACTTACTAATATTACTTAGACACCTAATGTGACACTTATTCTATTTTGAAACCTAAAGTGCATTTTGACACCTAAAATACTTAAAGACTCTAAAAGTATTCTAATCATTCTAAATGGTTAGTCAAGGGGTTTGATCATAATGCCACATAACAAACATGTACGAACCTGTGTTGTAGCATACTAGGACTCGAGACGTTGAGAAGTGTTGAATGTATGTTGAGACAAAATAAGATTACGAGTAACTTGTACATTTTACGTTGTGTATCAAGTTATATGTTTGTCATCAATAAAAACAAATGAGACTTGTAGATTAAATATCGTAATATTTGCACTAACAATCTCCCCCTTTTTTATGATGACAAAATATGTAAACGTGATAGAACATAAAATGTAAAAAGTTACTTATGTTCGTATTACTTACTTGTATCCGTAATATCTTCTACATTTCTTTCTTTGTTTACACTCTTCTCCCCCTTTTGTCGAAACAAAAAGGGCGTATCCTTGAAGTTAAAACTTCATTTCTCCCCGAAATGGCGAACTTGCATCATCCCTAGTGAAGATTAGGTTCTCTACGCCAATATCATATGGTTGTTTTGTCTGATGAGGCGAAAAGTTTACCACTTTTAAGGGGTCATTTAAGCACGAATTCGAGATTATTTGATCAAATATTGCTCTAAATCGTTTCTTTTGTCATTTTAGGTACTTTTGGAGAGAAATCTGGAAAAGGAAGCATTTTGGACGTTTTCGGAGCATAAAAGTGAAGAAAACGGCAAAGTCTCAAATTTTCTTACTGGAACAGTACCTGACGACGTCAAGAGTTTGTTAGTGACGGCGTCAAGAGTGGCAAAAGAGGTGGAAGTGGAAAATACACGTGACGATCCAGAATGTTTTTAGGCTTATTGGCCTGACGGCGTCACCAAGGCCGTCAGGGTCCAAATACTAGTGACGGCCCAAAGTATTTTTCTACATGACGGCATCAGAAATGGATCTAGGCAATACGAATTTCATCATGGCGGTGAGTTGACTGCGTCAAAGGCTAATACATGACGCCGTCAGGATGCATAGTCTATATATATTTTTCCAATTTTTCATTGTAAAAGAGTGGAACTTTGTGTGGGATATTAGGGCATAAACCCTGTGGAAAACTAGAAGGGGGGGTTGAATAGTTTTACGTCAATTTTGATTTTAAAAACTTTGTTTTATAGAAACTTCGATTCTTATTTATGTGAATTTCAGCACTTGCACAACACAAACAATTTAATCTAACTAACTAAACAATTATAACGTAAATATGAAAGTAAAGAAAAGATAGAGATAGAGAGATCAAACCACATCACACGGTATTTATAGTGGTTCGGCTACGAAGCACCTCTTCGCCCAACTCCACTCCTCGAGTCACCTACTCGAGAGTTTTTCTTCACTATGTCAACAAACTCCCTTTTTGGCGGAGAAACCTTACACAACTTTCGCTTACACCAATTAACGACACTAAGCTAGATGTCGAGTCCTAATAGTAGCTAGAACCAATCTCACACCACTACACATCTTCTTCACAACTTATACACACCACTACTACTTCACAACTACACACTACTTCTACTTCACACCACAACTTCTTCAATACTACATTTACAAACACACCTAGATCTACCAATTACAATCATTACACAACTTTACAATAAATACAAACTACACAACTAATCTTCAATACTTCTTGATTTGAAATGAAAGAAGTATTCTTCTCTTGCACTTTGAATAATGAGGGATTAGATCACTTGAAACAAAAACTAATATGTTTATGATCAAAGGATTTAGAAAGGTGTTTTGAAAGAATTAGAACAGAAAGTTTTAGTGCAAAAGGTGAGGAAAAAATTCAGATTTGAACCAGTATTTATAGGCAAAACATTCTGACACAGGAGCGTAGGCCGGCCCCTTTAATTCATGGCCGGCCCCCTTAAAATTAAGGGGGCCGCCCACCTGTAATGGCCAGAATGTTTTGTCTTTTCTGGGGAAAGTTTATTTGGTGAAAATTTAACTGAATTTGGTTAAAAATTTGAATTCATTTATTTATTTTGAATTAAACATTTTCCTCTAATTACCAAAAGTGTTTTTCTAAATATATAAAATATTTATACCATTTTATATAATTTGTAATTAGTAAATAAACCTTCCTTTCATCATAAAATGTATTAGACAATCGTTTATTCATACCTTAAGTGAATTAGTTGGATGTAATGATATTTTGTCACTAAATACTTGTTTACTTAATGATTTTACGTTTAATGAATTTATATTTTGTGATCGTCAAAATATAGGGATATCGATAAATATTAATAACGTTTTTACGCATTATTTATATCAACAATCTCCCCCTTTTTGATGATTACAAAATCTGAACTCATTAAATCAAAAATTGTTATATATGCAAGTATTTAGTGAGTTTATATCACTTCTCCCCCTTTTTGTGAACATCAAAAAGGTTATACCGAAGTCGGATGAGCTCCCCCTTGATGTGTACTCCCCCTCGTTTTAAGGTTATAAGACAAGTCGAGATATGAAATGCTTGCAAAAATATTTAGAACATACAATATATATGCATGCAACAAATATATATATATATATATATATATATATATATATATATATATATATATATATATATATATATATATATATATATATATATATATAACAAGCAATATAAGCATGGAAGAAAACACTTCAATAAATTGATGAAAATACAAACAACATGCATTCAAGATGCATGAGCAATACAACTAATAAACTAAAGCCTTAAGGGCTTACAAGCAACCAAAACTCTAATAGAAATATTTTTCCTAGAGCTTGCCATCAAAATGGTTTAAACATTTTTATTTTCCAAATATGAGCCATACTTAGTTTGGGAGGAGCAATGTTGTAGGTGGAAATGATGGAGTTGATGGAGGTGTGTTTGATGTTGATGGAGGTGGAGGTGTGGTTGATGTTGGTGGTGGAGGTGTGGATGTTGTTGGTTGAGGTTGAGGGAACAAGCTTTCAATGTATTAAAACATGTAGTGAATTTCATCTCTTAAGCCAAATATGATGGTGCGGTTATGGATGCAACAAAGGCAAATATCACCATGAGCTTCAAGAAAGCTCCATGGGATGGGATTGAAGTTTGGTTGATTGAGTGGTGATGGTGAAAATTGTGCATCAAGAGGTGTGATGGGTGATAATGAAAGAGTGATGTATAAGGATGCATTTTCAAGAGGTGGTGGTGGTGGTGATAGGTGAGTGTTGATGTATTCATTGATGGATGATGATGATGGTATGGAAGAGGTGGAGGTTTGATGAGGCGAAAAATGAACCGTTTTTAGGGGGTCATTTAAGCCCAGAATTGAATTTATTTGATCAAATATTGCCCTAAATCGTTCCTTTTGTGATTTTAGGTACTTTGGGAGAGAAATCTGGAAAAGGAAGCAATTCGGACGTTTTTGGAGCATAAAAGTGAAGAAAACGCCAAAGTCTTAATTTTCCTTGCTGAGAACAGTAGGTGACGGCGTCAAGAAGAAAATCCTGACGGCGTCAAGAGTAATTTTCATGACGGCCCAGTACAGAAATGAAGGCGTCACAAGGAAGAGCGTCAAGAGTAAAATATGTGAAGGCCTGGAAAAAGTTATAACGTGACGGCGTCAGAAGTAGATCAAGGCAGTCCGAGAATTCTTTTGGCGGCGAGATGACGGCGTCACCAATTTGGTCTTGACGCCGTCAGCCTCAATTTCCTATATATAGTTTTCTAATTTTCATTCATAAAAAAAGAGAAGTTTTGGAGAAACCCTAAGGCCGAACTTAGTACGAATTTTACAAGTTTTTCAAGGGTTCTCAGCCCTTGAACCCTTTCATGTGTAATTGAGATAAGTATTCTTTTAATTCAATCAATTTGTCTATGTGTTGGTTGTCTATATCTTGTTCTTGTCTTAATTCCATCATGCTAGGCTAGATCTATCTTGTGTTTGCTTAGATCTAATGAAACCTAGATGTTAATTATGTGTTGATTACTTGTTTATGGTTGTATTGGATGAATGATTTCGATGTTAGGCTTAAGAAAACTGGCAGATCTCCAAATGGTAACATGCTTGAACGTCTTAGGAAACATGAACTGACGTGCACTAGGTTTTATTGGTTGTATTTAATGCATGAGTAAATTCTAATGATCCCATGTTAGGAGCTTCTTAGCCGGCTCGACATAGGAGTGAAGTAGGCACTCATAGGATTGGGGAATTAGGTGCGCCACCCCATGAATGGTATTAAGGAATACAATCCGTCATCCATGCAACTATAACAAGTAATTAACGTGTAAAAGATATCTAGGGAGTAGTGAAATCTAAGTAAACACAATTTCTCCACTTATTGCTCACAACCTTAGTTTAATTTAGTTTATTTTCATTTTTAGTATTTTATTTTGATTGCATCTTTAGTATTGGGTTAGTTGACTAGCAACTAATTCCGCCCAAATCCTTCAAACCCGAGATTTTTACTTGCTTTCTAAAAAATTATAAAAATACAAAAATAATCATCCCTCACCTTTAGAACTAATATTTAGGTTTTCTAATCCTAGCGACACTATTCCTAGCTGAACGATCAATCCCCCGGTACTTGTCACTATACTATACTACAACGATCAGGTACACTGCCTGGTGGGGGTTGTAAACTTCTCAAGATCCCTTGAGAGGTAAAGCCTGGTGCGATTCCCACGTATCAAGGTTCCATGAGTTGATGGTGTTTTGGAGGGTGCATTGGGAGCACTAGGAGATGAGCATGGAAGAGGTGGTGATGGAGTGGTATTATTATCATTTGTGAGATCAATGAAAAGTTTTTTTGGCGGTATGATAACAAGCTTTTCTTTTGTGGAAAACTAGAAGGGGGGTTGAATAGTTTTACGTCCTTTTAAATTTATTACCAAAATATTTTGTAGCTTATTAAAAACTTTCGATTCAATCTCAAGTGAATTCAAGTGACAACCAATATAAGCAATTCTAATCTAATAATGAAAGTATTGAAGTGTAATGAAGAAAAGATAGAGTTAGAAAGATCAAACCACAACACGCGAATTTATAGTGGTTCGGCTACAAGGACATCTTTCTTGCCCTACTCCACTCCCCGAGTACCACACTCGAGAGTTTTCTTCACTATGTCAACAAACTCCTTATGGTGGAGCTTGGCTTACACGAGTTAACGACACTAAGCTAAATGTCGAGTTCTAATCGTAGCTAGAACCAATCTCACAACTTCTTCACACCTTCACAACTTCTTCAAGACTTCACACCATCTTCACACCTTGTCAACTTCACACCTTCTTCTAAGCACAACTAGATCACAACTACTAAACTACTTTACAACACACCTAGTTTCTACAAACAACAAATTCACACAACACTTTTACAAAGATCTAACACTACTACAATATGAAACTAGCTAATCACAACACTACTACAATTAGATGGATGTAGAGGAGTGTTCTTCTTCTTGCAGTTGAATGGATGAAGCTTTGGATCACTTGAAAACAAAGACTTATGAATTATATGATCAAAGGATTTTAGATCCAGAAATGGAGGTTGGATCAGAAAGTTTATAGTGCAAAAAGGTGAGAAAAATATGTGAAATGATCCAATATTTATAGGGCTAGAAAATACTGTTCTGGAGCCTGCCGGTCCCCTTAATTAGGGGGCGGTCCCCTTAATGATTAAGGGGCTGCCTAGTAAAATTAAGTGGGCCGCCCTCCTGAACGTTGGAAAAGTTTTTCTGGATAAAATTTGCCCTTTTTGGTTGGAAATTTGAAATCATATCTTTGTAGTTTGATACAACAATACCAAAAATGATTTACAAATATATATAAAATGTTAATATCATTTTATAAAAAGTTATGTCTTAAGACAAGGTTTCCTTTGATCATGTGCATAAGATGCTTAGTTTATGCATACCTTAAGTGATATTAGATGTAGAGGTAAATATTTGTTATCAAATACTTGTTTACGTCTTAATCTTGACTTAATTTGATTTGAGTTTTGTGATTATCAAAACATAGGTTTATTGAGAGATATTAATAACATTTTTTAAACATTATTTATATCAACAATCTTCGATACTAGATTCCTTTCTAGCTTTCAAGGCGATTGACTTGCTTTGCTCTCGTTTTTCTTTGACCATTTCGGAATCCTTCTAAATAATAACTTCGTAAACTTTTAGATTTCCAATTAATTCATCAAGTTGCAATGTTGAAAAATTCTTTGATTCTTCAATAGCCGTCACTTTAGCTCGCCATTTTGGATGAAGAGCCCTAAGAAACTTCCTAACAAAATTCTTACTAGAAAAATTCTCATCAAGTACTTTTAAACTTGTGATGATAGTGTTAAATCTAGCAAAAGTATTATCAATTGATTCCTCTTCCGGAATCGTGAATTGCTCATATTGTTGAACGAGTAGATCTATCTTATTATCTTTGACTTGACTATTACCTTGGTGAGTTATTAGTAAAGAGTTCCAAATTTCTTTTGCGGTTTCACACATAAAGATCCTTTCGTACTCTTTACGTGGTAGCGCATTATAAATAACCATTTTTGCTTCATTATTTTTAGCAAGTTTTCTTTTTAAATCATCATTTTGTTTTTCAAAAGGTACGATTTCATCTTTCTTTGTTTCGGGGTTATTTTGAATAGGTAAAAAATCACCATTAGTAATAACATACCAAAGATCTAGATCTTTTGACTTCACATAAGTTTCGAATCGATTTTTCCAATATAAAAATCCATCACTTTTAAATAGTGGTGGTCTTTGCATAGATTGCCCTTCTAAATATTTTTCAGATTCCTTAGATCGTTACAAGTTTTAAAATACAATATATTTTAAAGATCTTGCTAGACGTGGCTCCTGATACCAATTGTGGAAAACTAGAAGGGGGGTTGAATAGTTTTACGTCCTTTTAAATTTATTACCAAAATATTTTGTAGCTTATTAAAAACTTTCGATTTGATCTCAAGTGAATTCAAGTGACAACCAATATAAGCAATTCTAATCTAATAATGAAAGTATTGAAATGTAATGAAGAAAAGATAGAGTTAGAAAGATCAAACCACAACACGCGAATTTATAGTGCTTCGGCTACAAGGACACCTTCCTTGCCCTACTCCACTCCCCGAGTACCACACTCGAGAGTTTTCTTCACTATGTCAACAAACTCCTTATGGTGGAGAAACCTTACACACCTTGGCTTACACGAGTTAACGACACTAAGCTAAATGTCGAGTTCTAATCGTAGCTAGAACCAATCTCACAACTTCTTCACAACTTCACACCATCACAACTTCTTCAAGACTTCACACCTTCTTCACACCTTGTCAACTTCACACCTTCTTCTAAGCACAACTAGATCACAACTACTAATCTACTTTACAACACACCTAATTTCTACAAACAACAAATTCACACAACACTTTTACAAAGATCTAACACTACTACAATATGAAACTAGCTAATCACAACACTACTACAATTAGATGGATGTAGAGGAGTGTTCTTCTTCTTGCACTTGAATGGATGAAGCTTTGGATCACTTGGAAACAAAGACTTATGAATTATATGATCAAAGGATTTTAGATCTAGAAATGGAGGTTGGATCAGAAAGTTTATAGTGCAAAAAGGTGAGAAAAATATGTGAAATGATCCAATATTTATAGGGCCAGAAAATACTGTTTTGGAGCGTGTCGGTCCCCTTAATTAGGGGGCGGTCCCCTTAATGATTAAGGGGGCCGCCTAGTAAAATTAAGGGGGGCGCCCTCCTGAACGTTGGAAAAGGTTTTCTGGATAAAATTTGCCCTTTTTGGTTGGAAATTTGAAATCATATCTTTGTAGTTTAATATAACAATACCAAAAATGATTTACAAATATATATAAAATGTTAATATCATTTTATAAAAAGTTATGTCTTAAGACAAGGTTTCCTTTGATCATGTAATGCATAAGATGCTTAGTTTATGCATACCTTAAGTGATATTAGATGTAGAGGTAAATATTTGTTACCAAATACTTGTTTACGTCTTAATCTTGACTTAATTTGATTTGAGTTTTGTGATTATCAAAACATAGGTTTATTGAGAGATATTAATAACATTTTTTAAACATTATTTATATCAACATGTTTCTTGGCTTTGTTGGAGGTGGTGGTTTTTGGTGATGACATGATGAATTGATTGAGGTTGATGAATATGATGAGGATGGAGTGTGGATGAAAGTTGTAAAAGGGTTTTATAGCATGGAATCATGTTTAGAAGTGGTATTTATTTGTAATTGCATTGTTAGATTTCAAAATCAGTTTAGTTTTTAAGGGAAATGGTAGCTGGGACTAGCAAAAGGAGTCACAAGTTGCAAAAGAAAACAGTGTAAAAACTGTTCCAGGTGGCCGGTCCCCTAAATTCTTGGCCGGCCCCCTTAAAATTAAAGGGGCTGCCCGTGTTAATTAAGGGGGCCGCCTATCTGATAAAATCCCAGACGACCAAATTTTAAATTTTTTCTAAAAATGATTTATTTTGGTTTTGTGTTTGCAGCAAGCTCTATTGGAACATTTTACTTTAGTTTTGGTCTATTTGAGAGGCATATATAATCATACACTAATCATGCAAACATAGATTAAAAGCAAGTATAAAAACATGCATACATGTAGAGCAACTAATAATAATAAGTCAACAATAATATAGTTCAAATGTATCTAAAAAACATAGCAACAAATATTAATTTCCGAATATATATCGGAAATATAGCACACAAGAACAATTATTCAACAAAAACAACACACTAATAGTTCAACAAACATGATCATCCAAAGCGAATAAAAAGACCCCTATCACTTCTTCTTATTGAATAATCCTCCAATCGTCTTAGCAATGGACTTGAAGCCTCCTCGCATCTCCTCACGTATCCTTCGGTTTTGATTAAGCAAATCGCTTTGTCGCTTAAATAGTACTTGGTTAGTTTGAGAGGAAGGAGATGGCACTTGGTAATCATCTTCTTCAAGTTCTTCCAAGTCTTCAAGAAACGTGTCGGTAGAGGGAGCACGATGAATAAATTCATCCTCTTCGTAATCCTCTTGACGAGAT
Source organism: Artemisia argyi (assembly GCA_030686995.1). Lineage (NCBI taxonomy): Eukaryota > Viridiplantae > Streptophyta > Magnoliopsida > Asterales > Asteraceae > Artemisia > Artemisia argyi. The sequence goes on from CM060707.1 coordinate 60,593,265, forward strand.
GATGAGCCATGGAAACTATGACGACGAGATTTACCCTTATCACTACGAGGTTTACGGGTTTGTTTAAGAACGAGAGGATGTAAGGTCGGATAGATGAAATTACAGATACTACCATCAAGATCGGGATAGTGTTCGATAACATGACGATAGAGACGAGTGAGGAACATTCCATACGGAAGATTGGCTTTAGGAGTAGCTTTTGCACGTTCAATGCGCTTGATAAAGAAATAATCCAAATTGTAGTGTTGTTCGGCAACAATACAATACAACATATGAGCAAGGCTAGCCGGGAGATGGTCACGGTGGCCTGCGGTACCAAACGTCTCACGAAGGAGTTCTTCCCAACGCTTCATCTCGGGGCTTAGTTCTTTGAGTAGAATTTGGTTTTCGGAAATATCGACATTTTTGGATATGATTTTTTGAGTGGTAGTTTCACGAGTTAAACCAAGCATTTGACGAATTTCGAGTGGAGAAGGGATTTCGGAGAAATAAGGACCAAAAGTTGGACGAGAATATTGAAGAGAACTAAGATCCCATTCGTTTGAGAAAATGGATTGACCGGTGAAGGGAATTTGGAGGATTTGACCAAATTGTGCAAGAGTTAGAGTAATGAATTCATGTTGAATCATGAATGGGATGAAAATAGAGCCAAAATCATCGGTTTGGACCTTGACTTGGCTATAGAAGTCGAGAATAAAGCGAGTAATCATGGGTTCATTTATTTGGAAGAGACATTCAAAACGGATATTTGCGAACATACGATCGATGAAATCAGATTGATAGTAAGTGGGATATACGACACGACCTTCATGAATATTTCTATCTTCAATTTGACGATAGAAATGAGCAATGGAAGGAGAGGTGGTGGGAAGTTGAGAGACTTTGTGAATATAGTTTTTGGTTAAAGAAATATCTTCGGTAATAACTTTGGGCATTTTCACCTAAACACAATAACAACAAAATAAAATTAAAATAAAGTTAACATTAAAATATGATGCTTATATTTTTATGACATATGTTGAACGTAAACGTACTTCGACTCTAAAGACCTTTAACTTAAGAATTAGTTTACCATGTTCCTTATTTTTATTTTTAACTTGTGTTAGATATATTTTACGATGTTTATCACGTTGTTATGGGATAGTCCAAACGCCCCTTTAAACATCTTAATATATCATGAAAGTTTGCTAGATATACATTAGATTGTATAACTAGCTATTTCTAACGAGTTTTTTATGCAAGTGATTTGTTTCGAAAAAGATGGTTTGTATTTTGACTCAAAAATACCATTTTTCTAGTTAAACCAAAAGCTTCCTTATCTAGAAAATTTACTACCAAAATGTCAATATATATATATATATATATATATATATATATATATATATATATATATATATATATATATATATATATATATATATATATATATATATATATGAATTATATATCTTGACAACTCTAAATTGCTAGTTTTAAGCTTATATTCTTGACAATGTATTATAAAGGTTATATTGAAATAATTTTCGACACTATTTGGACATGATCCAAACACCCTCTTATCAAACAACAAAATATTTTTACTTCATCGAAAACTTTGTCTTTGGAATTAATAAGTTATGAAAACATAATATGATATGTTTTAACAGTTTTTATAGCATTATTCAACAATGTATATAAGAAAAAAGATTAAAAATGGATGTATGAGCTTTTTCAAAAAAAAAAAAATTGACAAGAGGGTTTGTGATTATTAGTTTCTAGTGTTAATTATACATTCTAATCCTAAGGAAAACATTTAGTTATGGAAATCCTAGTCTCAATTTGAAAGAAAAGATGAAATTGAAGAAATTGAAATAAAATGCTTAATCATGATTATGACCAAATTAGATGAAATTAAAAGAAATGTGTTATGAAAAACTTACAATACTTGTTGCTAATCATGTTAAAGTTAAAAGCCCTTTGCTAATTGACCTTAATATGAAGATTTGAGGATGGATTTTGGATGGTTTTGGGGTTTATAATTCGTCACAGCAGCAGTAGGAGTGAAGGGAGGAGAGAAAATGGAGTGTTTGGTAAAAGGAACAAGAGAAAAATCGTGGGGAGTGAATCAGATGGCCGACCCCTTTAAACATTAAGGGGGCCGCCCATTTTAACACTGCCGGTCCCCTTAATTTTAAGGGGGCCGCCCAGTCAATTTTGAATTTTTCGCGCCTTTGATTCTGAAAATAAAAATAAGTATATATATATATATATATATATATATATATATATATATATATATATATATATATATTAGATTTATTTTTAATCAAAAACACGTTGGAGAGAGTTCGCACGAAGGGAATTACTTGACATTTTTATTTGACATTTCGTCAACTAAAATTTTCTTGATAATTTTGGATAAAATTAATCAAGCCGTCAAGTCGACGATGAAAAATGTGGAAGGTATTAATGTGTGTATATATATATATATATATATATATATATATATATATATATATATATATATATATATATATATATATATATATATATATATATATATATATATATATATATATATATATATAGGGTAGGGATCCAGTAAGAAGTAAATTAAAATAAGAAGTGGTAAGAAGTGACCAAAACCACGCATTTGAGATGCAACGACTTGCATTAGATGCATTTCTATTCATATAGATGCAATATCTTGAGTTTCGAAAGTTAATTTGATGTATAGATGGTGCAAATTGATTTTCATGATTTTAGCACGTGTAGAGGAACAAAAAATAAGAGAAATCATGAAATGCTTCTAATATACGTATATGCATCTGATTAAAAGCTAGAAAACATGCTATGGTGCATTATAATGCATCTAAGATTATAGGGATGCATCTAATTTAGGTCGGTGCATCTCGGATTTGTAGTTATAGTTATTCTTATTCCTTCTTATTTTAAGTAATCTTCTTATTTGATCCTAACTCTCTATATATATATATATAAATGAATAATATGGGTTTATAAGACGAGAAAAAGAGAGGGAGACGGATGCAAAAGATGACGGGAGTTTGTTTCATCCATAGGTTCTTTAACTCATTTCTCTACATCAACATGAGTATATTTGAATGTTAAAGTTCAAAAAGGCCAAGAGCGGGGAAAAGAAAAGGTTCGTAAACGAACAATTTCTAGTTCTAGAAAATCAACTAATGAGTTTTCTAGGTTATAAGAGCATATAGTATGTATAGTAATAATATGTATATATATATATATATAAGAATAATAGTTATGAGGAGTTACAAGACAAGCTATAGTAACTATAAACTAGATACGAAACTAAGCATGCAATCTTGACATGAAAATTTAAAAGAGACGTGCACCTTTTTGTCTTCAACAAGCAAATCTTCAACGTCTTCAAGAGATTGCATGATCATGTGGAAGCGGATAGAAAACCAAGCTTGCCAAGGTATGACGAATTCATCTTGTTGGTCCCCATTGTCTCATTTGACCAAAGTTGTTTGGTCCAAAGACGTTATGCATTTGACTTGGGTGCATGTATGGTGGAATCATTCCCCAAGGATTGAAATTCCACATTTGATGATTATTGTGAAAGTTTCGTCTATTTTGGTTTACTCTAGGTTGAGGAGTTTTAGACCTAGGATGAGGACTATTTGGTTTTCTAGGTGGTGGAGTTTTAGATCTTATTTTTGGCTTAAGGGGTTCTACTTCGGGTTTTAAAGATGATTTACGAAAGCTTTTAATTTTTTCATCACTTGCAATAGGTAATAATCTATCTTTCAAAAGTATATACTTTGGTTTTAACTCTAAAGGTTTTAGTTCACTAGTTTCACCTTCAAACTTTACATTTTTAGATTTACTAGTTGATGCCTCGGTTGAGTCGTATCCTAAACTGGTTTTATCTTTGGCAATTCTTTGAGAGCTAATTATTTTACTAAATGATTGACTACTATTTTCAAATTTCTCAAATCTAATAATTTCTTCCTTAAGTTGTTTATTCTCATTTTTAACAACTAGACATTCTTTACATTCTATAATACTTTCTTTTCCTTTTTCTAGTTTTTGTAGTTTCATTTTTAATTCAAGTATTTCATCCTTTAATTTATTGTTGGTATGTTTTAGTAGTTTATTTTTAGCTATGACTTTTTGTCCTAGTTTGCATAATCTACTATATTCGCTATCTAAATCTTTTTCATCTAACGATAAGTTATCATCACTATAGTATCTGGTTTCAGAACGTACCTCATCAGAAGATCTTGCCATGAGACACTTTTCTTCTTTTATTGTGTCTTTTTCATCATTGTCACTATCACTCCATGCTCCTCCTACAAAAGCTTTGTGGTTTTGACTTCTTGAAAATTTCGGACATTCTCCAATAAAATGGTTTGGATCTCCACACTTGAAGCACTTTCTTTCGTTCTTGCTAATTTTGTCGTCCTTGTTTCTTTGGAATGTTTTTCTTTCATTGAACGGTTGTCTAACATATCTTCCTCGTCTTTTAAAGAATTTCTTGAAGTCTCTTACGGCCATGGCATACTCTTCATCTTCACTTTCGGAGGTTGAGCATTCTTCGTCACTAGAGTCCTTTTTTGCTTTCAATGCAATTGACTTGGTTTGCTCCCTTTTTCCTTTGATGATTTCGGAGTCTTTCTTTATTATCACTTCATACATTTTCAAGTTTTGAATTAGCTCGTCAAGTTGTAGAGTTGATAGATTGTTTGACTCCTCAATAGCTGTCACTTTAGCACGCAACTTCGGATGGAGAGCCCTAAGAAATTTCCTTACAAAATTTTTGCTAGAAAAATTCTCATCAAGTGCTTTTAAACTTGTGATGATTGTGTTAAACCTAGCAAAAGCATTATCAATTGATTCCTCTTTCGGAATCGTAAATTGTTCATATTGTTGTACAAGAAGATCTATTTTATTATCTTTGACTTGACTATTACCTTGGTGAGTGATTAGTAAAGAATTCCAAATATCTTTTGCGGTTTTACACATAAAAATTCTTTCATATTCTTTGTGTGGTAATGCATTATAAATAACCATTTTAGCCTCATTGTTTTTAGCAAGTTTCTTTTTCAAATCATCGTTTAATTTTTCAAAAGTTACAATTTCATCCCTTTTGGTTTCGGGATTATTTTGTATAGGAGGAAAATCACCATTAGTAATAACATGCCAAAGATCTAGATATTTTGATTTCACATAAGTTTCAAATCGATTTTTTCAATAAAGAAAACCATCACTTTCAAAAAGTGGTGGTCTTGCATAGATTGACCTTCTAAATATTTTTCAGATTCCATAGATCGTTTCAAGTTTTAAAATACAGTTTATTTTAAAAATCTTGTTTAACGTAGCTCTGATGCCAATTGTGAAAAACTAGAAGGGGGGGTTGAATAGTTTTACGTCAATTTTGATTTTAAAAACTTTGTTTTATAAAAACTTCGATTCTTATTTATGTGAATTTCAACACTTGCACAACACAAACAATTTAATCTAACTAACTAAACAATTATAACGTAAATATGAAAGTAAAGAAAAGATAGAGATAGAGAGATCAAACCACAACACACGGTATTTATAGTGGTTAGGCTACGAAGCACCTCTTCGTGCTACTCCACTCCTCGAGTCCCCTACTCGAGAGTTTTTCTTCACTATGTCGACAAACTCCTTTTTTGGCGGAGAAACCTTACAAAACTTTCGCTTACACCAATTAACGACACTAAGCTAGATGTCGAGTCCTAATAGTAGCTAGAACCAATCTCACACCACTACACACCTTTTTCACAACTTATGCACACCACTACTACTTCATAACTACACACTACTTCTACTTCACACCACAACTTCTTCAATACTAGATTTACAAACCCACCTAAATCTACCAATTACAATCACTACACAACTTTACAATAAATACAAACTATACAACTAATCTTCAATACTTCTTGATTTGAAATGAAAGGAGTATTCTTCTCTTACACTTTGAATAATGAGGGATTAGATCACTTGAAACAAAAAATAATATATTTATGATCAAAGGATTTAGAAAGGTGTTTTGAAAGAATTAGAACAGAAAGTTTTAGTGCAAAAGGTGAGGAAAAAATTCAGATTTGAACCAGTATTTATAGGCAAAACATTCCGACACAGGAGCGTAGGCCGGTCCCTTTAATTCATGGCCGACCCCCTTAAAATTAAGGAGCCGCCCCTTATAATTAACGGGGCCGCCCACCTGTAACGTTTATACCATTTTAACTAAATTTGATTAAAAATTTGAATTCACTTATTTATTTTGAATTAAACATTTTGCTCTAATTACCAAAAGTGTTTTTCTAAATATATAAAATTTTTATACCATTTTATATAATTTGTAATTAGTAAATAAACCTTCCTTTGATCATAAAATGTATTAGACAATTGTTTATTCATACCTTAAGTGAATTAGTTGGATGTATTGACATTTTGTCACTAAATACTTGTTTACGTAATGATTTTACGTTTAATGAATTTATATTTTGTGATCGTCAAAACATAGGGATATCGATAAATATTAATAACGCTTTTACGAATTATTTATATCAACAAACCCTAAGACGAATTTCACAGCTTTTTCAAGGGTTTCAACCCCTTGATTCTTCCATGTTCAATTGAAGATATGTACTTATTCAAATCATTCAATATGTGTATGTGTTGTGTGATTATATCTTACGCTTGTCTTCTCTTTAACATGCTAGGCTAGATGTTTATTGTGTTTACTTAGATGTAGTGAAACCTAGATGTTGATTATGGGTTGATTGTTTGTTTATAATTGTTACGGATGATTGTATTCGATGTTAGGCTTAAGAAAACTGGCATACTTCCATTGGTAACTTGCTTTAACGTCTTAAGAAACATGATCGGAGGTGTACTACGATTTTTTGTTGTATTTAATGCGTAAGAGAATTCTAATGATCCCATGTTAGGAGCTTCTAACGGCTCGACATATGAGCGAAGTAGGATCTTATAGAGTTATAGAATATTGTACACGGCCCTACGACTGGTATTAAGGAATATAACCCGTCATCCATGCAATTGTAACAAGCTAATCAACCTGTAAAAGATATCTAGGGAGTAATGAAATCTAAGTAAACACAACTTTTCTCATTATTGTTTCCACCACATTAGTATAATAGTTTAATTTTCATTTATTTTATTTTATTTTGATTGCATCTTAGTTAATTGGGTTAGTTGGCTAGCAACTAATTCTGCCCCACTCCTCCAAAACCCGAGATTTTACTTGCTTTCTATAAAGTATAAAAATACAAAAAGAATCATCCCTCACCTCTAGACCTAGTTTAGTAGGCTTTCTAATCCTAGCGACACTATTCCTGAGTTGAACAATCAATCCCCCGGTACTTGTCACTATACTATACTACAACGATCATGTACACTGCCTGGTGGGGGTTGTAAGCTTCTCAAGATCCCTTGAGAGGTAAAACCTGTTGCGAGGGCGCAATTCCCACGTATCAAGTTTTTGGCGCTGCAACCCGGGGAAATAGTTATTGTCTAGGTTAGGATTTCTTTTTATTAGGTCTACTTGCTAGATTCCTTTCTAGTAAGATTTTTAGTTTTATTTTTAGGTTTTCTTTAGTCTATCTTATTTCTTTGTTTCTTTGTTCGTAACCTTTACCATCCGACATCATGGAAGGTGGTAATATCTTTAATCCCATCAACCCACCACAACAAAACCACCCACAAAACCCACCTATAGCAAACCAACCTCCTAGACCCCGAACTTTAGGAGAGTATTCCCGTCCTAGCCACCAAGGCTATCGAAACACCATTGAGCTCACCCAAGAAGCCAATGTGTCCCCCTTGCGATCCGACACTATCCGGTTGGTGCAAAGCGGATGTGCATTCCATGGAGTTCGTTCCGAAGATCCTAATCAACATCTCAAGGATTTTCTTAAAATCGTAGATTCCATAGACCTTGATGTTGCAACTAGAGAGTCGACCCGATTACGTCTATTCCAATTCTCTCTACGTGATCAAGCTAGTCAATGGCTTGAACGTTTACCCACGGGATCCATCACCTCATGCGATAATCTCACGTCTCATTTCCTTGCTCAATTTTTCCCACCGGGGAGAACTACCAAGCTTGGAAATGATATCTTGATTTTCCAACAACGTCAAGGTGAAACTCTATATGAAGCATGGACTCGTTTCAAGGACTTACTCCAAAAAGTCCCTCATCATGGCATAGATCTTTGGCTCCAAGTCCAAATCTTCTATGACTATATCGATATCTCCACAAGGCGAACCGTTGACCAATCGGCCGGTGGCAAGCTACGTGATCTAAGTGCAAAAGAATCATGGGAACTCATAGAAGATCTTGCTCTCTATGACAACGAAAGTTGGAATGATCCCCGTGATTTGAACAAAACGGTCATGGCAATATCTTTGCCTTCGAACAACTCTAGCACTCCCGACCGTAGGATCATGGAACTTGAGAACCAAGTCAAGTTTCTCATGAAATCTTACGAAGCTCCTAAGCCTTCAAGTCAAGTGAACAAAATCACTTCTTCATGCAAATTATGTAGTGGTCCCCATTACACTCGTGATTGCGTGGAACTCCCCGGACAAGCCTTTGCGGATTACGCATCCTCGCGTACCGACGACGCGAGAGACAAGTGGTACACTTTCAAACCCGAGCCAAACCCTTACGGTGTTCCTACAACCCTTCTTGGAAAACTCACCCGAACCTTAGGTGGAAACAAAACCAAACATGCCCCAAAACAATTCTTCCAATCCACCTAATCGTTACCAACCAAACGGTCCACCCTTTAACCGTACTTTCAACAACAATCCTTCCAATAACTATGGTAGTGCCAATAATCTTGAAGGATTGATGTCCAAGTTTATGGCATCTCAAGAAGCTCGCATATCTAAGTTTGAAGCCGATTTCAAACAAAAGCAAAGTGAGATGACCAATAAAATCGACACATTGTTGAAAGTTTTCAATGGCCGAGAAATGGGAGCACTCCCAAGCGACACGGTCAAGAACCCTGATAAGTGCTTTTTTGTGTGTATCAAAAATATACAGAAAGTAGACGTGAGTGGAATTTGCCGATCAACCTTTAGGAAAATGAAGACTTGTAAAGACTCGTGAATACAATATATATATATATATATATATATATATATATATATATATATATATATATATATATATATATATATATATATATATATATATATATATATATATATATATATATATATATATGTGTGTGTGTGTGTGTGTGTGTGTGTGTGTGATACCGGGTAAGTGATTTCCCGGGTCGTGTCCCAACGAGGTGTGAATGGGCAATATCGTGTGAGATTCGGAGATTAAAATGCTTGTAAGGAATGGTTGAGAGATTATTTGGTATTATGATATTACGAGAAATTACAAATAACGTACGAAAAATTAAATAAACGAAACTAAAATATGAATAAAATCAAGAAATGCTAAATAAAACTTAAGATCTACCTAAAAATCTACGGGAATGATAATAGGAAGTAGGGGAAACCTAAAACGTAATCTAATTTTAAAAACGTAAAAGTTACTTTAATAAAAACGCGAGTGCGCAAATAAAAACGTAAATTTAATGCTACACTAGTCCTACGGGTACGAAATTAATTTTCCTATGTTCTAAAAAGTAAAAGAAAATTTTGAGAAAAGGAAAAACATTTTTTTGGCTTTTATATTTTTTATAATGGATTAAAAACTAATTAAACTAATTAAATACAAAATAAATACTAAAACATTTTGAAAAATTATGAAATTTTTTAGAAAAATCTAACATACTAATAAGAACCTGAGAAAAATATGGAAATCAAATAAGCAGTGACAATAAGCAGGGAATAAGCAATCTCAAAGCTGAAATTAAATAAGCCACTAAAAGTATTCTACTTTAAATAGAAACTCAGGGAAAGGAATAACAAAAACAAGGCTCTAGTTCAGAATTGTTAGGGGGTGTTGTTTGTGTGTTAAGATAGACCAGGGTGACCCAGGATCAAGTCCCACTCACACCAATTTTTTTTAAACATTTTCTTTTTGAAAACTTATTTAAACAATAACAACAACCAACTTTAACAAAACCATTTTCCTGGAGAACTTTAAATGAGATGTTCCAAAATCAAATTACAACAGTTTCCAAAATTTGTATTTCAAATTGAGCTTTTTAGAATTTTGAATCACATCAATACTCAACCTAAAAACCAATAAGCTGAAGAAGGTAAATATTATAAACTAACAACAACGACAACAACAAATAACAACAATAACAAGATCAAACAATACTGAAGACGAGATCAACAAGCTTAGAAATCAACGAAAATCAAATAAGCCCAAGGCTACTGGTGGGGAAGTAGATGCAAACCAGCCTAAGGGAGTGCATTTAGGCACTAATTTAAGCTGATAAAAAAAATACTAAAAATGAAAAGAAAATATGGTGAAGTAGACTAACAACAAAAGATCTTATGTACCATTTTTTAGAGCGATATAACAACTAATAAAGAAACTAAAAATAAGAACCATGGGGCGGTTGAACCATTAAAAACCAGTCATGTAGTTGGTTATGGGTGATTTGCAGGTTAGGTTTTGGCTTACGAAAGACTTCCAACATGAAAAATAAGCTAATAATCTTGAACCCTATACTACTAACAATTTGTAAAACCAAATTCTAATCTAAATCCTAACTCTAACCTACCTAATTTGGACTAAATAGCTGCTGATGCAGCAGGGGTACAAATGGGTAAAAGTGGGACAAATGGGTAACTTTAAGCAAGCATTAAAGCATGTACATGAATAAGCTACTGTATATAAGCTAGAAACAAATAAAGATTAGCTACCAGGTAACACCAAGAAACAAGCGTAATGGAATAGAGACAAATTTAAAAGCTAAAATGAAGGGTTAAAAGGCCATTATGGACAGAAGGCTGCCAGATGGGTTTAACATGGGTGAGATTTGAAATTTGACTAACGAACCCAAAATACCAGATACTAAACATGAATTCTAACTTATAGAGGACTAAATGTAGCTAACGCAACAACTAAAAATAGGCTTAAACTAGAGTACCCCTATGCTTGTTATGAAATCAGTTATGATAGTGTAGGGGTAAGGAAATGGTTGAAAACATGTAATAACCAAATCCTTCTACTACTAAACTTAAGAGTAAGTAAAATTAACTATAAAGAGCGAGCAACCTCAATCAAAAAACTCCTAAATCCTATGGGAACAAATAAAGGCAGTCTAACAAGTCGTAAAGCATGAAAATGGGAAACATAACACCAAAGCTAGGAAGCTTATTAAAAAGGCTAAAGTTAACTACAAACTTACTGAATATACTCAACCAAGGTTGTATCAAGTGGATTGCTAAACTGAAATTAACCAAGAGTGCAATGAACCTCCAGTGCCAAACACTACTTTATGCCTAGGCTGTGAGAAGGATTTGTAGGAAAAACATATTGCACTGAATTTTTGAAAGTAGAACACAAGGAGCTAAATTGAAACTTAACAAGCAACAATAATCAAGAAATAATCAGTTGCACAAAACAAAAACAAATAAGCAGTACAAAAAAAAAACTAAAAAGCACTTTTTTAAGGGATCTTGAATTTTGTATTAAAAACTGAAACTGATTACATAACAATATTAAAGACTAAAAACTAAAGCCTACTTAGTACTACTACTACCTAATTAATCTCCTACTGCCTTATAAGTGGCATACATGATGCTAATTTATACTACTGAATAAAAATAATACAAAAGGGACATCTCTCCTTGCTTTTGTCCTTTTGTTGCTGTGTTTGTTTACTGAGTGAGAATGTGAGGTGGACTATCCTTGTGCTTTCTCTAAGTGCTCACAGCCATTGATCCTGCCTTGGTCCTCAACCTTTTAATCTCAACTGTTGGATGGAATTTGGAGGCATGGATTGCCAACGTGGTAATTGGAGGGGGGGGGGGGGGAAAGAAGGAACAGGCACGTGTGGTATCTTGGACTGTTATGGTGGGTTGATTTGAGGAAGTGAGGGTGATGGGGGAGATGGTGATGGGAGATAGCAGGTTATGTAGGTCACGTGAAGGAGGGGATGGAGATAGGGTTGTGTTAGTTGTTTGACTGGTCAGAGTTGGGGATAGGGTGTACATTTTTTATTAAAGATGTGGGAATGGTAAGTTGGGCTTGGGGTTGGGAAAAATGGGCCAAGGGGTTGGATTGTGTTTAATATTTTGTGAAGTGATGCGTTTGGTTTGTAGCAATAGTAACACAAGGACCAAAGGTGAATTTTCTGAAAATTTGAGGGGCTGGTTGTGCCAAATTTCCAAAGTCCTTCCAAGGGTAAAACATGCAAGTTTTATATACCAGAAACCACTATTGAACATTTTCCAATTTGAAATTCTCGGGGACTTGTTTTGCCAAAATTGAAACTTTAATGACCAAACTTGTAACTTTTCCAAAGTTTTCTCCCAAGGGTCATATTTAATAATTTTTGACTTTCAAAGGCTTTGGTTGACTTTTCTTTCAAACTTATTTTACCAGGGACCAATTTTGACAAATTTTGCAAGTTCAGGGACTGATTTTGACAACTCTTCATATTTTGCTCGTTTTTCGTCTGTTTTTAATCCTTTGTACCTGAAACACACAAAAACACACTCCAAGGATATTTGTGATGTTATTTGACCATTTTGAAGTGTTTTTGATTGTTTTGACTCGAAAATTGGACGAAAAGATATGTGCAAAAAGGCACATATCAAACCCGAAACTAAACATTAATGCCATATCATCAGTTTTGTTACCTACTTCTTGTCCACAATACTATTCGGTCAAAGCAATGAGCACGTGTTTCAAGCAAATCCAAATTCTTCAAAAGGACCAATTAAATAAAACATCCGATATTAAACTGGTCAATAACATAGTTGAAACACCTCCTATACAAGACCTTGATGATGAATTCAAGGAGCTACACCTTGAACGCCCCGTCATTGATGTCTTAGCCCGTGCTTCCTACTATATTGCCCTCCTAGAAAAATATGAGAAACTTAAATTGGGTAAAAATAGGACCGCTTTCGTTCAAAACAAGTTGCCTAAGAAGCTTGATGATCCCGGTATATTTGTTTTGCCTTGTAAGATAGGAAAATCTAAAGCTTTCGACACACTAGTCGACTTAGGATCAAGCCTCAACTTGATTCCCTTGTCCCTTTTCACCACTCTTAAGCTAGGAAAGTTAGAGGAGACGGAAGTACTAATTGGTCTAGCGGATGGGAGTGTTGCCCACCCGATTGGAATGATTAAGGATGTAGTAGTTCACATAGGAAGATTGACTATCTTAGCAGATTTTCACGTCCTAGATATGGTTAGTGATACTAAATGCCCGTTGTTAGTAGGAAGAGGATTTTTAGCAACCGCTAGTGCCATGATAGATTGTAAGGAGTCTAAGATAGCGGTAGGAGATGGTGAAACTTGGTCGGTTTATGATGTTAAGAAGCGTAGCTACAATTGTGAGGACGAACCGACACCACATTGGGTAGAGATGAATAGGAGACCGTCTAGATATGGACCTTGGATAGAAAGGAACTTTATAGGACCTCAACGCCCATTCTATCTAGAAAAAGATTTCATCGATAAGATACATTCGGTGGAACAACTCATAGCTAGAGATGAGGAGCTAGACCCTTTTGAGGATCCCCTAGTCTTTAGGAAAATGATTGAGTTCTTAAACGTAATGCCTATCAACCTAGAGATGAACAAATGGAAAAGAGAAGGGGATAGGTGTAAATGGAATTGGGATAAGCCACCTAAGGAAGGTGACGGATCATGGCATATGAAGCTGATTCTATATGATCCGAATGGAGAAAAGTTTGAGAAGTCATACCGAACCAAAAGAACCGATAGGAAATTGAAACCTAAGTTTGATCCTAAGGATGTCCTCGACAAGGAGCTCACACATATAGGATTGACCATGACCTTGAGTCTAGCTACAAGACTCATAAATAAAGAGAAGCGCTTCTTGGGAGGCAACCCATGTTTTGTGTGTTTTTATTTGTTTGATGTTATTTGTTTCCGTATGCATGTCTTATTTTTATTGTTGGTAGATCATGTTTCAAATTAAATTGTGAAATGCTTTATTTTGTTGTTTAACTTCATCTTAACTTCATATAAATGTATTTTGCAAAAGCTAAGTGTAAGGGGAAACACCCCAAATTTGTTTATAAGAATGAAAATGATCATGATTCGCCAAAATATTAAATGAACATGTATATTAGTAATTGTTAGAGTCAAATGCATGTATCGAGTCATAATGATGTTTTGCAGGATTTTCAAGGAAATAGGACATAAGTTTTTCCAGAAATTTTCTGGAAACTTAACATAAAGATTTCCGCAGGTCACTTCCGCGGTGTCAGGGTTTAACACCTGACGACGTCATGTGTAAAATTCTGGAAATTTTGCGAGTTTTATTTTTCTATCGGAGTCTTAAAAGTTTTTGTTGATTCTTTAGTTTTATAAACTCTAGGAAATCTGCAAACATTCATTCCACAAGCATTATATCTTAAATTGTTTTCTAGGATTTGTTAGTATATATAGATTACCGCCGATTTTACGCGAGGTTGCCTTGATTGTTTTCTCAGGTTTAACAGGTTATATATGACAAGAAGATGATTTATATTTCTGGAAGGGAAGCTTTGAACATTCATTTTCTTGGAGGAAGATCTAACCTTGTTGACACATTATCCACACTGAACGAATCAGGGGAGTATTTATTTTCATTCTTTTACCTATTTTACTTTCACATTCTTTAATTGAACATTGGGGACAATGTTCACCCTAAGTCTAATGGGAGGGTAAATGATGATACCTTATAGGATATTATTGCACTTGAGTTTGTTTGTTCGATGGTAGGTGTGTAATAAAACTAAGAGAAATACTTGTTAGTGTAATTTTAGCGCCAAATTTAATTTTTTTTACAACATTTAGGAGTGAAACTTTAGCCTTAACAAGCGTCTCATGGATAGGAGTTGTATGACTAGCACAAAACCATACCATTCAGAAAATTTTTCCACCCAAATATGTGAGGTTCGCCTTTAGATTTGATAGGAAAAGCATTCATTATTAGTGCTTATGAGTGTACCGGTAGCATTTATATTCTAGAACTTGCGTTAGTGATGCATCCTGAGACCGCTAATGAGACTACATTCGTGTAGTAGGATTTACTACATGATAAGAGGCATTAGGATCACCCTTGTGTTAAACCCGTATCATAATTACTTGACCATTTAAGTCAATTACCTTGACTAGTAAAGTCAATTAATTTTTCCCACACCTTAGCGTTTTACTCATTTTTAGTACACGATACCCCTAGTACACCCCTCCGAGCCTATCTTTTCGTTTCTAACTTTAAGCATCTTACTTAAAGATAGAATTTGGTTACAACCCACCCCAAATGTGCAATCAAATCGCCTTAGCCTTCCTTGTATGGACTCATCTTTAGTGCATTATTGTTACATGTTTAAACCCTTAGTTAATTATCTAATTGATTACATGGTTGCTAAGTCGAGTCATATCTTGTACATATTATTTTGGGATGATTGAGACTCATAGGTAAAGTACTAGTGTTACAGAGTAATGGGGAAGAACATCAATTATTACCCCCATATGTGCATTAATCTTAAAAAGTTCTCAAAGTGTTTTAATTATCTTGATTCGAGTCATTAGAGTAGTTTATTATAAAGTATGTAGAAATTCAAGTGTAAGGGAAATGTACATTCTGTATCATGTATTATTTTTGGATGGTAGGGTAAGAGTGTATGCAAAAAAAATTAAAAAAAAAATAAAAAAAAAATAATAATAATGATAATAATAATAATCGAAAAATTCAAGAAAAAAAATAGAAAAAAGAAAAAGAGAAAAACATACGGACTACCATCCCGTTTCATTCTATGTTTATTTTATGATTTTGTTATTTTTGATTTATTAGCTTAAGTCGAGTCGAGTCTTGGCTTAGCAACGCCATATTGTACATGTAATTAACCAAGATGATTAACTTGCCACCAGTAAATATTGCCTTTATCCAACAAAACCATGTTTTCCATATCCCTACACCTAACGTTATAACCCTTTAAAAGACCTCTTTGATAGTTTATCCTAGGTACTTACGCCAAGTAGTGGATGTTTGATCTTTTCCCAAGCCTATGGTAATCTATTTGCTATGACATGTAGTGAGAGATGTTTTCCATTTTCATATTGTGATATATACTTTATTACACCCGAGAGATGTGAGTATCTAAACACTATTTGTGAGGTGCTAGTATATGACCTCCGTGCTTGTTTTTGGTTTTTAGTGGAACGATTATTTGTTGTAATTACTTTTATATTAGTGTTAAATGACCCCTCACTTGTATTTTGATTAGAATAAAAGCGCATTTGCTTGAGGACAAGCAAATCTCAAGTGTAAGAGTATTTGATGAGGCGAAAAGTGTACCGCTTTTAAGAGGTCATTTAAGCCTGAATTTGAGATTATTTGATCAAATATTGCCCTAAATCGTTCCTTTTGTCATTTTAGGTACTTTTGGAGAGAAATCTAGAAAAGACAGCATTTTGGATGTTTTTGGAGCATAAAAGTGAAGAAAACGGCAAAGTCTCAAATTTCCTTGTTGGAACAGTACCTGACGACGTCAAGAGTTTGTTAGTGACGGCGTCAAGAGTGGCAAAAGAGGTGGAAGTGGAAAATACACGTGACAATCCAGAATGTTTTTAAGCTTATTGGCCTGACGGCGTCACCAAGGCCGTCAGGATCCAAATACTAGTGACAGCGCAGAGTATTTTTCTACATAACGGCGTCAGAAATGGATCTAGGCAATACAAATTTCATCATGGCGGTGAGTTGAAGGCGTTAGAGGCTAATACATGACGCCGTCATGATGCATAATCTATATATATTTTTCCAATTTTTCATTGTAAAAGAGTGGAACTTTGTGTGGGATATTAGGGCATAAACACTAAGACGAATTTTACAGCTTTTTCAAGGGTTTCAACCCCTTGATTCTTCCTTGTTCAATTGAAGATAAGTACTTATTCAAATCATTCAATATGTCTATGTGTTGTGTGATTATATCTTACCCTTGTCTTCTCTTTAACATGCTAGGCTAGATTTTTATAGTGTTTGCTTAGATGTAGTGAAACTTAGATGTTGATTGTTTGTTTATAATTGTTACGGATGATTGTATTCAATGTTAGGCTTAAGAAAACTGGCAGACTTCCATTAGTAACTTGCTTGAACGTCTTAAGAAACATGATCGGAGGTGTACTATGATTTTTGGTTGTATTTAATGCGTAAGAGAATTCTAATGATCCCATGTTAGGAGCTTCTAACGGCTCGACATAGGAGTGAAGTAGGATCTTATAGAGTTAGGGAATATTGTACACGGCCCTACGACTGGTATTAAGGAATATAAACCGTCATCCATGCAATTGTAACAAGCTAATCAACCTGTAAAAAATATCTAGGGAGTAATGAAATCTAAGTAAACACAACTTTTCTCATTATTGTTTCCACCATATTAGTTTAATAGTTTAATTTTCATTTCTTTTATTTTATTTTGATTGCATCTTAGTTAACTGGGTTAGTTGGCTAGCAACTAATTCCGCCCACTCCTCCAAAACCCGAGATTTTACTTGCTTTCTATAAAATATAAAAATACAAAGAGAATCATCCCTCACCTCTAGACCTAGTTTAGTAGGCTTTCTAATTCTAGCGACACTATTCCTAAGTTGAACAATCAATCCCCCGGTACTTGTCACTATCTGGTACACTGCCTGGTGGGGGTTGTAAGCTTCTCAAGCTCCCTTGAGAGGTAAAACCTGTTGCGAGGGCGCGTTTCCCACGTATCAGTGTCCCTTAGGTTGTTAGCGGATCCATGGATCAAATTTAGATGCTTAACCTACATCAAGGTTAGTGTTGTGCAACATCAAAAATATATGAAAAATTCATGATGAATGAAATACATATAGCCAATGATACATGTGGGTAAGCTATGTTGACTTATCTCCTCCTTTATGTTGAAACACAAAAGTGTGTCGAAGAATGAGAATAAAGATGAATGCGTGCATATGCCCTCATGACTGTAGCTCCCCCTTGATCAATACTCCCCATTGTTAGGGTACCAACGTATATGATACAAGAAATAAGAAAGCTGGAAAAGCAAAGGTTAGTGCATGATTAGCTCCCCCTTGATCAATACTCCCCGTTGCTAGGGTACCAACGTATATGATGCAAGGATGAAGAATCCTACAAAATAAAGGTTAGTGTAAGACAATATAAGTCCTAGAATGAGTATGTGATATATAACAAAGTGTGTATAATATGTATTCTATAAAACCTTGACAGAAGCTCCCCCTTGCTTTAGGGTGTCAATTTGAACCTACAAAACAAATATTAGTGTTAGTGCAAAAAGTGTGGATAATATAGAATTAGGTTTAGTTAGGTGCGGGTCGTCCTTGGTGGGCTGTCCGTTGTGGGCTTATGCACTAATCCAAGTAAAGGATGATGTATCTTGCACAAATGAAAGTAAACCGTTAGCCTTACCGTAGGGACGGACCCCACGATTAAGCTCCGGCGTGAGAGTAAGTACTCATATTTGTCAGAGAAATGTCTGAGTTGTGATGAGTGAGAAAGTCATTACCTCGAGAATGTAAATTTAGGTTTTCTTTTATAGGTGGTGGGAATATTTGGGTCTCATAATATTTCGAATGTTGCTGTAATGGCCGTAGCGGGACCATTCTCGGGCAAGAGTCCGTAGCTTAATCGATGTTTGTGGATGTGGATGAGTCGTGGTCCAGTCCACGGGCATACTTCGGGAGTGCCGCTTATAGGTTTCTTGGTTTGGTCTGGACCGTGCCATGCTCGTGACATGGGCTTTCAGCCTTGTTAGACTTATTAGGCCAGAGCCCGGTTTTGTTTATAGGGCCGGAGCCCGTTTTAGCTTATTGGGCCGGAGCCCACTTCGTGTGAGATAGTCCAGGCCCAGTAGGCCTTCTATCCGTACTATACATCATCAAGTCCCCCCCAGTCCAGTGCGTTCATGATTCTCATGCTTTGGTAGCCTGCGGTGAATGTGTCTAGCTATATAGCTAGTTGTTTTGCTCTTGGCATAGGCCCTTTGTTTTACGGATCTCAAGTTACTAGGGAGTAAGGTTGTAGGGGGGAACGTGGATCGTTGTGATCATTTTACCTTCTGATGTGATTTGACCGTTTGGTTCGTTCTGATCTGTCATCCTTATCTTTTTACCGTTTAATCTCGACCGTTTGTTGGGGTGTTTATCGATACGCATCGCTTGATTAGCCCATCCTTAACTAAATGTACCGCGTATATAAATAATGTCCTTTTTTCACCTTTGTGTTTTTCCTTTTTATTTTAATCTGCGGCCACCGTAACTTTTCTGGTTTTTCCGCTTGTTCTTCGTTTTTAACTTCTCAAGGGAATCGTCGTCGTAATGATTTCATTCTGGAATTGCAAGTGCAATCTTTCCCAGGACGTTTTTGAAAAAGTTTTACGAGATTGCCATATTCCTTCGGAAGTACGACCGGTCCGTCCAGATAGGTGTCTACACCCGTTTGTTTGATTATGCACAGTACCGCCTACCGCTGACCAAGTTTTTTGTTAGTATCCTAACGCAGTATAGGATTAACATTTCTCAACTTAATCCTCTTGTTGCGGCTAGGGTGTCTAATTTTGAGGTTCTCTGCCGTGTTTATGGCATTGAGCCATCTGTTTCATTGTTTCGATGTTTTTATGTGAAGAACAAGAAAAATGGTTGGTTATCTTTTGGCAAGCGTTCCGATAATGTATGCTACATAGATGTGCCTAATTCGCTAAAAAAATTGGTAGGAGCGCTTCTTTTGGGTTGACAGATTTGCTTGTCCTGCTATCTTTCCTCACTATGTTGCTCAGACTGTACCATGGGATAAGATGCCAGAGATTGGTGATTATAGTGCTAGCGATGTTGTTTCCTTGGTTGCCAACCGAGCCTCGTTTGTTAAGTTTCTAGATCCGTTCCTTTGATGGGTTGGGCTAAGACGTTATTATTCGTTGAATGAGAATTCGTATCCAGTTTATTACCGGAATAACCAAGGTAGACGATTTCTTTCTTTATTTTCCTTTTTCTTATTTCGTGTTTTCTTTTTCTTCTGCTTTCTTATCTTCTGTTATGTTTAGAGGTAAGCCCGATGGCATTGTTAAGGTTGAAGGATCTTGCTTCGGAAGTTGAGGTTGGTGAGAGGCTTCTTCTTGGCGTAGAGCCCAGAATCTTGGATTTTGCTGTTAGTAGATTGGTTCCTCTTCATCCGATTGATCCCATTGTCCCTAGTGACCAGTTATCTGATGATGTTGATGCGTTGTTTGGAACGGATAGTGAGGGTGAGACAGATCCGAGTACTCCGGTTACGGGTCATGCTAATGCGGATCTAAGTAATGTGAACGCTGGTTCTGATTGTCATATTTCTTAGTCACCTGGTGGTTCTTGCCATTCCAAAGGAAAGAGGAAAATATCTGACACATCCCCGGGTGTTGGTCAGTCGCCTATTTCTTCGAAAAGGTCAAGAGTAGGTAGTGGCGTTGCTACCGGGACAGCTATTTTGAGTAATTCTTTGCCCGGCCTTCAAGATTTTTTGAATAAGAGTGTGTTAAACTGTGAACATAGAGTTGACCCACTTCCTTCTGTTCCTTTTGTTTCTTCTTCCGTGTCAGCGACGCCAGAGCTTGATGTTGATGTACCTGCGGAAGTTGGTCCGTCAGAGAGGTTTTTCATATCCGTGAGTTCTTCTTCCTCTTTTAGTGACTGCGAAACTGAAGCTAACTCTTTTGTTAGATCACCGGCCCCGACATCTGTCACGGGGGCTACGGATGTTCCGCCGAGTATTACTGCCCCTTCTGTGAAGAAAAAGAAAGCTAGTGCAGACACTTTTGGGCGGATCCGTAGTGTTTCGGGTATGGATCCTTGTCGTGCGTCGGAGGTCTATGTCCCGAATTGGAATGTTACTTATGGGTCTCTTTTGGATGATGCTTCTGAGTGTCGTGAGTTGGTTGACTTTTGTACTCCTCCTTGGGCTTTCGCGGATATTCGTAATATGCCCATTGACCGATTCTTATTAGAATTTAACGTGAACACTGCCCGTCAAACTGCTTTTTGCAGTGTGTTATGGTACCGGGCGGAGCGTCTTCTTCTTAAAAAGCGCAAGTTTTCCGTTGTTGAGATCAGAAGGATGCATTGCTGCGTGCCAAAGATGAAGAGATTGAAAGGTTGAGATTGGAAGCCTTGTCATCAACGGACGCATTTGCGGAAGTGGAGCGTCTTCGCTCTTTGTTAAAGTCTGTCGAAGGTGCTCATGCAGCTGAGTTGTCATCTTTAATGGAGCATTCCTCGAAGCGTGAGGCTGAGCTCCGCTCTTCTTTATGTGAGCAATCTTCCGCTCTTGAAAGGGGGCGTGCTTCCGTAGATGCGAAGCTATCGGAACTTCAATCTTCCCTTGTGAATAAAGACTTGGAGATTGCCAATCTGAATGCCTCTCTTGCTGATTCATATCGCTTAAATGAGAGTCTTCGTTGCAAGGTATTTGCTTTATCATTGCTGATCATTTCTTTTCCAATCTCCCTTTATTCTTCTAATGTGTATTTCCTTCCCTTCCTCCTTTTTTAGATGCAAACACAGCGGGCCGAGGTGAGGGAGGAATGTATTAAGACGCAGGATGTCCATTTGAGGAGGATCAGTGAGAAGTTGATCGCTCTGGAATCCCGTCTTTCCGAGGTGGCCGTTAGTGTTACCGAGGAGTTGCATCCTGGCTTTCTTATAGTTGTGGCCAGCCATCGGTGGATATTGTCATATGGCTTGAGGTTGTTTTTAGCCAAGTGTCTTCATTCTCCTGAGTATTACGGATCCTTAAAGACGTTGTTGTCTTGCTCGTACCTGTATGGAGCGCAGGAAGGTTTGGTTGCCGGTATTGAGCATGGCAAGTGTGGTAGGGACCTATCGGACCTTGATGCCTATAGGCCTTCTGCCAAGGCTGATTATGACTTTGCTTATGCTGCTTTCCTGAGTCTTGAGTTTCCTCTGCTGGCTAGCTTGTCATCTCATAAGGATTCTTCCATTGGGAGTATTATGTCCTTGCTTTGTCTTGATGATCAGCTTTCGAAGCAGCTTGGTATGGTCATGCTGCAACCGTTTGTTGGTCAGCTTACCATCCCTTTGCGCGGAGCAGTGGGTGGTTCGGTAGCTAGCAAGACTGCCTTATCTTCTGCCTTGGATCTTGTCCGTGAGAGGGGGAAAAGGCCCAGCGCTTGGTGTCCGCCAGTCAGCCTGTTGTTGGCAATATCTTTACTTCCTTGGCAGAGTCTATTGCTGCTGAGTCTTTATTCGACATAGATTCTATCCCTTGGGATCAACCAGTCGACCGTGTTACGGAGTCGACCGTTCCGATTCCTGATCCTAACTTGTCAGTGGATGATTATGACGTATCAGGTAGCAGCAGTTTTCTTTCTTCAATGCAAGGATTTCTTGAGAAAGATGATCCATCCATGCCGGGGCATGGTGACTTACGATAGTCTGTTTCGACCCGCGACCGTGTGTGGTCTTTTAGAGCGGCTTTGATGTATTTGGACCTATGGTTGTTTAGTTTTTAAACATGTTTATATGTCATATTTTACCTTATTAGGTATTATGCGTTCTTCGTTGTTGTATTTGTCATGATTTCTCATGGTTTAACTTCTATGAACGTCTTTATTTGCGCCAAGGTTGCGTCTAACTTTCGTGCGTCTTTTGTTGCACTTGTTCGTTTTTGTACTTTGCTAGTATTAAAATACGTACGGATACGTAGTTTATTTTTAGTCTTAATTGGATATTTGTGGGTTATCCTCCCAGTACTGGGTTTACAATCCCTATTATGTACATGCGGTTGTGTGCGCGTCTTACTCACTTTTTTGTTATACGGAATAACGTGTGTTGCTAGTTTGACAAATAAAAGAATATTTGAAAGAGTAATTAAGCATGTCGGAGGTAGCTAGTCTCCGCTTTTGTTTTGTTAAAAGATCATAATAATACAAGTAAAAGTTGTTGTAAGTTCTAGCATTTATTATAGTTTTTCTTGTAACTAGAACATGTTGCGGATTTTTCCGGCTTTTACATTTTGGCGGAGCCTGAGCTCCGTCTTTCATATTTTTGCGGAACCTGGATCCCGTCTTTTGTACATTTGCGGAACCTGGGTTCCGTTTTGTAGTATCGGCTTTTGCGCCTTTGATGAAGTACTTCCGCTTCCTGACCCTTGGTCTTCGTGGTTCGCGGTTGTTTTGTAACCGCCTTCTACCTTTGATGTTGCTTTCAAGCTTGTGTGCTTTATGCATGAGTTGATTAGGTAGGCTTCTCAAGGTGTCGAGGGTACACATGAGTGTGTTACGCTTGACCTCCTTGTTGCTATCTTTTTGTGTTGTTTTGGATGGTATGTCTTTGTTTTTCCATCTTCATGTGGTCGTCTCTTTTTAGTGGGATGCTTTTCTACCCTATTACGTGTGAGCAGTTATTTATTGTGATGACTCAGCTTATTGGCACGTGCTGAGCCTTGTACTCTAAGTACCCCTTGGTCTGCTAGCTGCGACGTAGAGTGTACTTTTTCTGTTCTTTTGGAACCTTTGGGAAGGTGCCTTTTCTCCTCCGGATCTGTGTATAAGCAGTCTGCGGGTTATCCTTCCGAGGAAACTGCGGTCAGCGGAGTACGGTAACTATTTTTTCGGGCTGTTAACACTGTGATCTTCCCTACGTTTAGGGTTTATATGCCCTTTCCCTATTTTGCAGGGTCGGTTGGGTGTGTTGCGTTTGATTCGGGGATTATGACGCGCGTTTTATTATGAACTCCGCTTTCCTTTGCTCGTGTTTGCGGACTTCTTTCCCATTTTCGAAGTATGAGTTTCTTCGCTTTTTTGGCGGGGTTGTACTGTGTGACCAGGTTCCATCCGGCCTGTAAGGCAGGGTTTTAATCTTGTGACTTCGAGCGGCCGTATTTGAACATTATATTCGTTCTACCGTTTGAGATACATCTAGTTAACCTGTCAAGCCGGTACTTCTGTCAAATCGTTTGATGTGGTCTTACGTTCGCGGTCTCTCGGCGTTCGAACTTGCGGATCGGGTGAGTCGATTTCCCCGTGTTTCGGCCGTTAGCCTGACTTTTCTGCCAACAGTTCTTGTGTTTTTAGCAAATGCGTCGCTGCTGTTTTTGAGGTAAAGCATGGTTCCCGTATGTCGCGGACCATACTCACCTCTTGCATTCATCCCTTCTACGTGATGGCGTGTTTGACGTAAATGTATAAGCTTTTCGCATAGTGTGGTATGCTTTAGCTCTACCTCTATTAGCATGCTTAGTTCAGGACGTTGTCCGTTCCTTCCATAGTTTGGACGCAGTCGCTTGTCCTCAGATTTCATATTTTTTTGTTCATCTCCAGGCTTCCTTTTGGATACCTCTTCTTGATGAGTTTTCTCACTCAGGTCGGTGGACGACCGTTGGTCATGATTGTCGTTAGGCCCCCGATGGGTGGTGCCCAACGGCGTTTTTCATCGACCTTTGAGTTTTCTACCATTCTCCTTTATCACCCGCGAGGCGGACGTCATTGTAAGGAGGGTGTTGCCGAAGCGATTGTTCGTGGCGAGTGTTTTCAAAAACGCAGTTATGCACTGGGTCCCACAGATGGCGCCAACTTGTTAGTGCAAAAAGTGTGGATAGTATAGAATTGGGTTTAGTTAGGTGCGGGCCGTCCTTGGTGGGCCGTTCGCTGTAGGCTTATGCACTAATCCAAGTAAATGATGAAGTATCCTTCACAAATAAAAGTAAACCGTTAGCCTTACCGTGGGGACGGACCCCACGATTAAGCTTCGGCATGAGAGTAAGTACTCATGTTTGTAAGAGAAATGTCTGAGTTGTGATGAGTGAGAAAGTCATTACCTCAAGAATGTGAATTGAGGCTTCCTTTTATAGGTGGTGGGAATATTAAGGTCTCCTAATATTTCGCATGTTGCTGTAATGGCCGTAGTAGGACCATTATCGGGCAAGAGTCGGCAGCTTAATCGATGTTTGTGCATGCGGATGGGCCGGGGTCCAGTCCGCGGGCGTACTTCGAGAGTGCCGCTTACATGTGTCCTGGTTTGGTCCGGACTGTGCCATGTTCATGACATGGGTTTTCAACCTTGTTAGGCTTATTAGGCCAGAGCCTGGTATTGCTTATAGGTCCGGAGCCCGTTTTGGCTTATTGGGCCAGAGCCTAGTTCGTGTGAGATAGTCCAGGCCCAGTAGGCATGTTATCCGTACTATACGTCATCAATTAGTATAATAGAAGTTTTATCATAAGACAAGTATGGCATATACAATTAAGTGTATAGACGATGCAACATGAGTGCTTAATGGAGATTCCTCCTTGTTCGAAGGTACCAAGAAGCACCTAAAATAAGAAAATAATGGGTGCAAACTTCATCCTTAGATGAGTATATAATATACAATCGAGTGTATATGATGGTGAACCTACAAAGAAAGAGTTAGTGCAATGTATTTCATCTTTTTGACAAAGAAAAAAATGATGCATATATGCAATATATAAATGATATAAGCGACTCAAAGTAGAGAACCATGAAATCAAAGATCTCATGAGATGTATTCTTCTATTAAGAATTACAATTATAACAAAAATGCGAATATAATATGATAAAATCCTACAAAATAATGCCTAGAATGAAGATATGAAGTGAGTTGAAATATAAAGAGTTAAAGTGAGTGGTGCTAGTGTTGGTGTTGGTTTACTAGAAGGATTCATGTGGTGATAACTCGGTAGATGATTCGAGATTGATAAAAGTAAGTTTTCGCTAATCTATGGTGGTGATGAGTAGTGAAAGTGTTGATGGAAGGTGGTGGTGATACGTAGACAACTATTTAAAGAATTAGAAAATCGTATGTATAGAAAATGCTATAACGAATATAAAGATTGAACATATGGACTCATGCAATCCTTATATAAAATTCACAACTTGAGGGATAAACAACGAATATGACTTTATCATCTACCATAGATGATGAATCTTGCCATAATATATGCTTAAATGGAATTGAAAGGAAGTGAAGACAATAAGCACCTAGGATCAAAAATTCCATATGAAAAGAAAATACTAAATACCTATATGAGGATGTGAATACCATCATATGATGAGAGACAGTTAGATAGACCAACGTGTTGAGAAAGTGTTGGAAATGACGGTTTTGATTAATATATCGTTTGCACTGACAATGATGTGCCTGATATGTGTCATGGAAGAAGGCGTGAGATTAATACGTGGGAATCGCACTAGGTTTTACCTCTCAAGGGATCTTGAGAAGCTTACAACCCCCACCAGGCAGTGTACCTGATCGTTGTAGTATAGTATAGTGACAAGTACCGGGGGATTGATCGTTCAGCTCAGGAATAGTGTCGCTAGGATTAGAAAGCCTAATAAACTAGGTCTAGAGGAGAGGGGATGCTTCTCTTTGTATTTTTTTTATATATTATAAAAGCAAGTAAAATCTCGGGTTTTGGAAGAGTGAGCGGAATTAGTTGCTACCGAACTAACCCAATTTACTAAGATACAATCAAAATAAAATAACAGAAATGCAAATGAAACTAATTATACTAGTGGTGTAAACAATGATGAGGAAAGTTGTGTTTACTTAGATTTCATTACTCCCTAGATATCTTTTACAGGTTGATAGATTGTTACAATTGCATTGATGACGAGTCATATTCCTTAATACTAGTTGTAGGGCCGTGTACATATTCCCTAACTCTATAGGATCCTACTTCACTCCTATGTCGAGCCGTTAGAAGCTCCTAACATGGGATCATTAGAATTCTCCTACGCATTAAATACAACCAAATATCGTAGTACACCTCCGATCATGTTTCTTAAAACGTTCAAGCAAGTTACTAATGGAAGTCTGCCAGTTTTCTTAAGCCTAGCATCGAATACAATCATCCGTAACAACTATAAACAAACAATCAACCCATAATCAACATCTAGGTTTCACTACATCTAAGAAAACACAAGAGAAATCTAGCCTAACATGTTAAATAGAAGACAAGCGTAAGATAAAATCAAACAACACATAGACATATTGAATGATTTGAAAGAGTACTTATCTCTAATTGAACATGAAAGATTCAAAGGGTTGGAACCCTTGAAAAAGCTGGAAAATTTGACCTAGGGTTTTTCCCTCAAAGTTGCACACTAATGAATGAAATTCGGAAAACTATATATAGATTTTACAGGGTGACGGCGTCATGTGTTGGATCGTGATGCCGTTAACTCGCCGCCATAACAGAAATCGTATTGCCTGGATCTAATTTTGACGCCGTCATGTGTAAATTTCTTCTGGGCCGTCATGTACAAATGGACCCTGACGGCCTTGGTGACGCCGTCAGGTCCTATGCTTGAAAACACTCTGGACCATCACGTGTATCTTCCACTTCCACCTCTTTTGTAACTCTTGACGTCGTCATGTAGAGAGTTGTGACGCCGTCAGGTACTGTTCCCAGCAAGGAAAATTAAGGCTTTACCGTTTTCTTCACTTTTATGCTCCAAAAACGTCCAAAATGCTTCCTTTTCTAGATTTCTCTCCAAAAGTACCTAAAATGACAAAAGGAACGATTTAGGGCAATAATTGATCGAATAATCTCGAATTCGGGCTTAAATGACCCCTTAAAAGCGGTTCACTTTTCGCCTCACCAAATACCCTTACACTTGAGATTTGCTTGTCCTCACGCAAATGCGTTTTTCTTCTAATCAAAATACAAGTTAGGGGTCATTTAACACTAATATAAAAGTAATTACAACAAATAATCGTTCTATTAAAGACCAAAGACAAGCACGGAGGTCATACACTAGCACCTCACAAATAGTGTTTAGATACTCACATCTCTCGGGTGTAATAAAGTATATATCACAATATGGAAATGGAAAACATCTCTCACTACCTGTCATAGCAAAATAGATTACCATAGGCTTGGGAAAGGATCAAACCTCCAACACTTGGCGTAAGCACCTAGGATAAACTATCAAAGAGGTCTTTCAAAAGGGTTATAACGTTAGGTGTAGGGATATGGAATACACGGTTTTGTTGGATAAAGGCAATATTTACTGGTGGCGAGTTAATCATCTTGGTTAATTACATGTACAATATGGCGTTGCTAAGCCAAGACTAGACTCGACTTAAGCTAATAAATCAAAAATAACAAAAACATAAAATAAACATCGAATGAAACGGGATGGTAGTCCGTAAGTTTTTTTCTTTTTTCTTTTTCTATTTTTTTCTTGATTTTTTGATTTTTTTTTATTAGTTTTTTTTGCATACACTCTTACCCTACCATCCAAAATAATACATCATAGGGAACGTACATTCCCCTTACACTTGAATTTTTACATACTTTACAATAAACTAATCTAATGACTCGAATTAAGATAATCAAAACACTTGGAGTACTTTTTAAGATTAACGCACATATGGGGGTAATATATGATGTTCTTCCCCATTACTCCATAACACTAGTACTTTACCCAGGAGTCCCAATCGTCCCAAAACAATATGTACAAGATATGACTCGATGATGAGTTCATAAAAACTCATCATTTCTGTCAAATCTGAACAACAAAAACATGTAAAAATACTCAGAAATACCACAAAATACTACAAATATCCTTAGAAGGTGTTTTTATATGTTTCAGACATAAAAGAATTGAAAACAGGGGAAAAAACGGGCAAAGTTTACCAAATTGTCAAAATCAGTCCCTGAACTTTCAAGAAATGTCAAAAATGGTCCCTGGATGATTTATTTTAAAGAAAAGTCAATAACAGTCCTCAGGAATCATGAAATAACAATTTTTACCCTTGAAAGTTCAAAATATCAAAATTGGCAAAACAGGTCCCTGCAGTTTCAATATTGACAGAAAATACGCCCAGTATTCAAAAATGGAATTTTATCATTAAAAGGTCCTTGGTAATTCACAAATTGACAAATTTGACCCCTAGATGATAAATTCATGAAATTTGCAAAACAAGTCCCTACACTTTAAAAATTGGCAAAATTGGTCCCCGGTTATTTTAAAATTTGGAAAAATATTAAAAAGGTCCTTATTATATTTTTACATGGCAAGAAAGGTCCTTTTTGATAAACTTTGGAACAGGTACAGGTTTAGTCCCTGGAAAATCAGAAATAACAACAAAGGTCCTTGGGCTAAATTATATATAAACCAAAAATCCAAATTCCAAATCCAAAACAAAAATAAACCTGGTCCATTACTTTACCCAGGCCCAAAATACCCTTAAGCCCACTCACCCTTTATAATAAAACGGGTCTTTGACCCGCGTTGACCCTTCATCCCCAACCTCTCATCACCACCTGCTTAACCTGCTACTCTCCCACAACTCCACCTTACACCATCTCCACCTCACAACACTCCCTGTCACCCTCCTAAGCAAAACCCACTCCCTAGGTTTGCACCAAGAGATACCACGTGGAATCCCTACAACCTGTCACTACCTACAACCTGCAAACTTACACCACCACCATACCTAGCTCACCCCTACATCCCAAAATGTCCCCTACACCTCACATATCATCCCAAAGTGCATTAATTGCACTGAGTCTACCCCAAGCCACCTAAACCACTTTTGGCGCCAAAAGTAGGTTTAAACAGTCATGACAAATTGGACACGTACAAAGGCTCAATTGAGGTGGGAAATGCTTAGCAAGACACCTGGAACAAGTGAGAAGCTTTAAAAAGAGAAGAGAAGCAGAGATAGATAGTGTGTAGTTTAATTTAATTTTCATGTATGTCGTTTAGTTTATAGTTTATCAATTTCAAGTTTTTTAAACATTGTACTAGTGTTTTAGTATTGTATTAAACTTATTTCAAGCTTTAATTTCATACTCAGGTTCATTTATAGTTTGTGCAATTTCAAATTACTCAAAATTTCATATTTACTTAAACAGTTGTAATAAGTTGTTGTTATTAGACTTATAAGCTCATATAAGTTCTTGTAATAACTTCTTTAAGGTATTAGAACTATTTAAAATCAGTTAGCATCATAAACTAAAAAAAATAAAAAAAAAATCAAGAAAAATAGTGAAAAATAAAAAAATAAATGATGCAGAAGATGAAGGCATGGAGCAAGGTTTATACTGGATTGCCTTGGGTATAGTAGCTTATTGGAAGCTTTAGGAAGTGTTTATGGTCCTTGGTTCACTGTTGTATGCTTGGAAGGCTTTGTAAGCACTTTTCTATATCTTTGATTATCTACTGTACACTAGTTTAAAAGTGTTTAACTCTGTGTTTTTGTGCTCTTTTAGTATAATCTAGAGATAATATTGCTTAAAATTTGGTTTTTGTTTAATATCTTCCATTGTACTCACAATTTTTATTTTGACTGCCATTAATTAAGTTTTATAGTAATATTAGGTATTTGTTGTTGTTATTAGTATTTGTGTGCTTAATTAGTCTTATCTCATCATGTTATGAGCCTGCAAATTAGTTTTGTGGCTTAAATCTTTGTAAACCTTGGAAAACCTTCAAATCAAGCTTTTAATGGTGTGTTTGGATTTACTGGTTTCCCTATGATCCAGTAAGATTTTGTTGTTGTTTACTGTTGTGATAACTTACTCTTGGTGTCTTTAGTTCTTTTAGGTCATAAAACATTTAGGTCTAATAGCAAAAAGGTCAAAATCTATATTAGCTTTGGTTCACAGTTCACTGTTGGAATTTTAGGAGTTATAATCACCCATATCAGTTAAATAGTTGTTAAAATAACTTATTTCAGTCTTATTACACCTTTATATTTCATGTTTAATCAGTAAATTAGTTTGAAATCTCATAAAAGTCAACTTAGGAGTTCTTCTTAAAAAAGTCAAAAAGTTATTAACTGTCAAAATAGACAGATTTCTCAGATCATACATAGAGTTTATTTAGGATTGTTAATTTAAACTTCTTGTTGCTTTTAGTTATTTTGTTGCCTGTGAACTTATTTCAAAAAGAAAATCTTACTTTTGAACCCATTTGTTTATAAATAAGCAGTCTCAAACCTAGCTTGTTTGTCTGAAAGGTGCCCTGTGCACAGGTTTACTATCCAATTTCATAAGCTTACATAATCTTCACTTGTTAGCTTTAGCTTGTGAACTTTGCTGCTTTGTGAAGCCCTTCTGGCTATTTTGCTATATGTATGCTTGTTTTTCCATCAATTTCTTATTTGGACTACTTATCATGCTTATCATTTTGCTCAAAGTTACTCACTACACTGAGCAATCAGTGTAGTTGAGCCTTTTTCTCAAGCTCATAAAAAGCTGTCAAGTGGTCTCTAGCCTTTGCAATTTGGTTCTTTGTGAAGCTCAGTAGCTAGTCTTGTAGGTTTTGAGCTTATTTCAAGCTTCTCATCTTATTTGGATAGCTAATTTGGCCCTTACATATTGTCCCATACCACCCAGTTAACTGGGTGACTCAGTGTACCCAACTACTTTCATAAGCTTCTCAAGTGCTTATTAGTGGACCTTAGGGTTTGCTTTTTGGCTTATTGGGAAGCCACCCAGGTGGACTTGATTGCTCAAGTTTCATTTTGGTCCCCTGAGCTTATTTGTGGGCCCCACTCAGGCCTGCAGTTGGCCTTGTGGAGTGTTTGGTATTCAGTTTTGCTTATTTGGTCTTTTCAACTTATATAATGTCTTATTGCTGTTGAATCTGCTTAATCTCAGTTTAAATAAGTTGTTTGCATCTTATTTTCAAGCTTGTGATCCCTGTGTTGCTTATTGTGAGCTCAAACCTCACTTTGAAGCTTATATATAAGCTGATAAGCATATAAGGATCCATACTGCTTATTTTCCAGTTACATAAAAGTTGCTTTCATAAAAGTTGCTTATTTTTAGGTACTTAATAGTTTTATAAAAGAAAAATCCAGAAAAGACAAATTTAAAATAAGTGATAGTTTCTATTTAATATTAATTATATTTTAATTCTCATTTTTAGATTTTTATTAAGTAACCTACATTTTTATATTTTTATTAATTTCCTTTTATATTAAAGTATTTTTGATAATTTTCTCAGAATTTTGTTTTGTCATTTAGTATTAAATAGAATTAATATTAATATTATTAATAATTAATTAATAGTTAAGTTTTAAATAGCATAATTAATTTTTATAAGGTAACACCTAGTTTTTATATTTTTTTCTAGCTTTTATATGTTGTAAAATAATTTTATAAATTTTCTTGTAATTTTTACTGTTCATTTACTAGTCTTCATAATTTATTTAGTTTAATTAGTAATTAATTAATATCTAATATAATAATTAGTAAAATAGTGTAAAAATTAATAAAACAAACTTTTTATAATTTTTTAGGATTCCTGTGATGGTTAATTAGTTTTATAAATTTTTCCATAATTTTCTAAGTCATTTTAGTATTATTATTAATTTAAAATAGTTTAAATAGTTTAGTTAATATAATTAGTAATTAATTAAAAGAAAATCATAAAAAGACAAAAATATTTATTTTTAATTTTTTATACTTTCTTCAAGTTCATTTAAAGGTTTAGAAAATAGTTTTTCAAGTTTTTAGTTTATTTTGTAGTTTTTATCATTTTTAGTTTAATATAAATTAGGTTCAAATTACTTTTTAAATAGTTTTAATTAATTAATTAATATTTAAATATTAAAATAATCATTTAAATAATTTTATTTTTATTTTCATTTTATTTTCTTCCAACTTTAAGTTTGTAGAAATTTCATTTTTACCCCCTGTAGTTTAAATTTCATTAAGACTCTCCTTTTTCCCCGTACGTAAACGCAAGTTTTTAATTTGTAAACCTTTTTAGTTCACGTAACTGTTTAAGTATATTGTTTAAACTGTTTCATTGTTTAAATTAGTAATATAAACCATTCTCACCTATTCCTGTTCATAATCACCCGTTCCCAAATTTCGTTTTATTACAGATTTCATACCTCGTTGGGATTAACGACCCGCGGATACCTTGTACTCCACGGAGCATTAGTCTAAGCTGTTTTTGACTTGTTAACCATTTAAACTTGGTTAATATTATCTGACTGTTTAGCACTGATCACTCGACTTAGCAACCATGTAATCAATTAGATAATTAACTAAGGGTTTAAACAAATAACAATAATGCATTAAAGATGAGTGCATACAAGGAAGGCTAAGGCGATTTGGTTGCACATTTGGGTGGGTTGTAACAAATTCTTCCTTTAAGTAAGATGCTTAAAGTTAGAAACGAAAAGATAGGCTCGGAGGGGTGTACTAGGGGTTTCGTGTACTAAAAATGAGTACAACGCTAAGGTGTGGGAAAAATTAATTGACTTTACTAGTCAAGTAATATGACTTAAATGGTCAAGTAATTATGATACGGGTTTAACACAAGGGTGATCCTAACGCCTCTTATCATGTAGTAAATCCTACCACACGAATGTAGTCTCACTAGCAGTCTCGGGATGCATCACTAACGCAAGTTCTCGAATCTAAATGCTACCGGTACACTCATAAGAACTAATAATGAATGTTTTTCCTATCAAATCTAAAGGCGAACCTCAGATATTTGGGTGGAAAATTTTTCTGAATGGTACGGTTTTGTGCTAGTCATACAACTCCTATCCATGAGACTCTTGCTAAGGCTAAAGTTTCACTCCTAAATGTTGTAAACAATTTTGAATTTGGCGCTAAAATTACACTAACAAGTATTTCTCTTAGTTTTATTACACACCTACCATCAAACAAACAAACTCAAGTGCAATAGTATCCTATAAGGTATCATCATTTACCCTCCCCTTACACTTAGGATGAACATTGTCCTCAATGTTCAATTAAAGAATGTAAAAGTGACTTAGGTAAAAGAATGAAAGCAAATACTCCCCTGATTCGTTCGGTGTGGATAGTGTGGTAACAAGGTTAGATCTTCCTCCTAGAAAATGAACATTCAAAGCTTCCCTTCCAGAAAAATAAATCATCTTCTAGTGATATATAACCTGTTAAACCTGAGAAAACAAACAAGGCAACCTCGCATAAAATCGGCGGCAATCTATATATACTAACAAATCCTAGAAAGCAATTTAAGATATAATGCTTGTGGAATGAATGTTTGCAGATTTCCTGGAGTTTATAAAACTAAAGAATTAAAAAAAAAAACTTAAGACTCCGTTAGAAAAACAAAACTCGCAAAATTTCCAGAATTTTACACATGACGTCGTCAGGAGCTAACTCCTGACGCCGTCAGAAGTGACCTGCAGAAATCTTTACGTTAAGTTTCCGGAAAATTTCTTGAAAAACTTATGTCCTACTTCTTGGAAAATCCTGCAAAACATCATTATGACTCGATACAAGCATTTGACTCTAACAAGTACTAAAACACATGTTCATTTAATATTGTGGCGAATCAAGATCAATTTCATTCTTAGAAACAAATTTGGGGTTTCCCCTTACACTTAGCTTTTGCAAAATACCTCTATATGAAGTTATGACGAAGTTAAACAACAAAATAAAGCATTTTCACAATTTAGTTTGAAACATGATCTACCAACAATAAAAATGAAGCATGCATACGGAAGAAAATAAAATCAAACAAATAAAAACACACAAAACATGGGTTGCCTCCCAAGAAGCGCTTGTTTTTGTTCGAGTCACGAGCCTGACTCTACCCTTATTTAATGTAAATAGGGAGGTTTTCCCTACACTTAGGTTTAAGTGCGGGTGGAAGTAACGATACACACCCTTAGGGTGGAAGTATGCCTCGTGAGGAAAGAGTGGTGGATGAATTATATGCTCAAAGGGGTGTGCTCCTATCATCATAACCTTACCTAATTCAATCGGGTTAATGGATGGATTAAGATTTTCTCCTAGAAAGGGATCATTTTCAATCAACTTCAAGAGATTACTAGTTGTGGATCCATCTTGACCTAATAAACCCGGTTTAAACCCATAATTTTTCTTGTGATCAAACATAAATGGGTGATGTAAGCATGTAAGGTCATTTTCCACTCCTATATTGGTTTCCTCTCTACAAGGCTTAGAGTCCACTACCTTTATCCTAAGACTACCCGGACTATATGGTTTGATGGGTGGACCGGGACCTATTTCAATTCCTAAATTTTCATCCAAGGATGGAAGATTAGGTAACGGTTTTGGTTGAGGCTCCGGTGCATCAAAACTAGGAACTTCCCTAGAACTAAAAGTAAGGTTATCATTATAAGTATTCAAACCTATATCCTCGAGTTGTGTTTGGTTCAAAGGTTTTACCTCAATTGGGATTCCTAAAGTCTCATCTGCTTCATCCGAATAAGTCACGGGCGGTGTATAGGCCTCAAATGATGGTAGGACTTGTGGGGTACTTGGTGGGCTTATATTTTCAACTCTATCCTCCATCTTATCAAGATTACCAATGTGCTAAGCTTGTATTGTGGTGAAATCAAACCACTCCGTGCACCCAGTTATCTCATATATAGGTTTATTATCCCCAAACAAACTTCTTGCTTGTTCCCTCAAACTTGTTATCAATTGATCTGTAACAACATTTGTTGGGTTGTCCATTTTTTTGGCAAGTATGGCACAATTCTCTATGGTTTCCCATGCTTCATTAACACTTAATCCCCAAAGGTCCCCATCTGCGGCATGGTCAATGTCCATTTTGGTATAGTGGTCGACACGATGGTAAAATATTTCAATTTGGGACCATAGATCGAAATTATGATGAGGGACTTTTCGGAGTAAATATTTAAAACGAGCCCATGCATCATAGATAGATTCATCATCATGTTGTTTAAACATCAAGATGTCATTAGGATTGGGTGAATTTTGTGGTCGGTAGTATGGTGGATTCGCGTTCTCCATATTGGTGAACGGAATAGTCAATGAAAATTACGAACAAACACACAAAGAAAAAGATAGACTTCAAGAAAGCTAATAAAATGAAAATAAAAATCTTACTAAAAAGGAATCTAATGAGTAGACCTAATTAAAATAAAATTCAACCTAAACAATAACTATTCCCCGGGCTGCGGCGCCAAAAAGTTGATACGTGGGAATCGCACCAGGTTTTACCTCTCAAGGGATCTTGAGAAGCTTACAACCCCCACCAGGAAGTGTACCTGATCGTTGTAGTATAGTATAGTGACAAGTACTGGAGATTGATCGTTCAACTCAGGAATAGTGTCGCTAGGATTAGAAAGCCTAATAACCTAGGTCTAGAGGTGAGGTTTGATTCTTTTTGTATTTTTTTATATTTTATAAAAGCATGTAAAATCTTGGGTTTTGGAAGAGTGGGCGGAATTAGTTGCTACCCAACTAACCCAATTTACTAAGATGCAATCAAAATAAAATAACAGAAATGAAAATGAAACTAATTATACTAGTGGTGTAAACAATGATGAGGAAAGTTGTGTTTACTTAGATTTCATTACTCCCTAGATATCTTTTACAGGTTGATAGCTTGTTACAATTGCATTGATGACGGGTCATATTCCTTAATACTAGTCGTAGGGCCGTGTACAATATTCCCTAACTCTATAGGATCCTACTTCACTCCTATGTCGAGCCGTTAGAAGCTCCTAACATGGGATCATTAGAATTCTCCTACGCATTAAATACAACCAAATATCGTAGTACACCTCCGATCATGTTTCTTAAAACGTTCAAGCAAGTTACCAATGGAAGTCTGCCAGTTTTCTTAAGCCTAACATCGAATACAATCATCCGTAACAACTATAAACAAACAATCAACCCATAATCAACATCTAGGTTTCACTACATCTAAGCAAACACAAGAGAAATCTAGCCTAGCATGTTAAATAGAAGACAAGCGTAAGATATAATCAAACAACACATAGACATACCGAATGATTTGAAAGAGTACTTATCTCTAATTGAACATGAATGATTCAAAGGGTTGGAACCCTTGAAAAAGCTGGAAAATTAAACCTAGGGGTTTTCCCTCAAAGTTGCACACTAATGAATGAAATTTGGAAAACTATATATAGATTTTACAGGGTGACGGCGTCATGTGTTGGATCGTGACGCAGTTAACTCGCCGCCATAATAGAAATCGTATTGCCTAGATCTGATTTTGACGCTGTCATGTGTAAATTTCTTCTGGGCCGTCATGTACAAATGGACCCTGACGGCCTTGGTGACGCCGTCAGGTCCTATGCTTGAAAACACTCTGGACCGTCACGTGTATCTTCCACTTCCACCTATTTTGTAACTCTTGACGCCGTCATGTAGAGAGTTGTGACGCCGTCAGGTACTGTTCCCAGCAAGGAAAATTAAGACTTTTCCGTTTTCTTCACTTTTATGCTCCAAAAACATCCAAAATGCTTCCTTTTCCAGATTTCTCTCCAAAAGTACCTAAAATGACAAAAGGAACGGTTTAGGGCAATAATTGATCGAATAATCTCGAATTCAGGCTTAAATGACCCCTTAAAAGTGGTTTACTTTTCGCCTCATTAGAGATCCTATGATGGTGTTATAGAAAATGAAGTTATGAAGTTTTAGTTTAAGAAAGATCCTAGACTCCATTTAAATTAGTTGTTGGTTGTGGAGATAAAGAACTTTTTCAAACACATGATATATTTTTCACTTGATGAGATATTGGTACAAACTAGTGATGTTGGGTTAAAAAGGCTTGAAACACTTGTGGTTTTGTGAACCGATTTTAACTAAATGGTGTGTAGCTATGTGTTGGTATTTTAGGGTGTAAGAAACATGAGTAGATGTTCTTTAAATAAATTTTGACAAAATACAAATATGTGAATGAATTTCTCTCCGTCTTAATCGGTAGACATCTAACATATTGTGTAATGCATCGTATAAAGAATGACGAAAAAAGTGTTTAGGAGGTTGAAGGTTAATGAAAGCGATTAGCTTAGTAATGTTTTTGCGGATGTTGGTTAGCATACAAAGAACTTCATCCTTGAAGTCACGTAGCTCTTCTCTATCAATGCGAGATGATCGCATGACGAGGCATGCGGTTTCCTCATAGGAGATGTAGAGGATTAGAGTATTGTTATAACTAAATAGTAATGGAGATATTGTTAAGAAAGCGGAAGCAATAATGCGATTTGGAAAGAGGTCGATTGAAAGATACACAAACACAAACTTCAAGTCTCTAAAACTTAATCCTATTAGCTTCAAAAGCTATATGCAAGAGAATGGGTCTTGATAGTGGTGGTGAGTTGTTTGAATTTGTCATTGTGAAACAAGAGTGGTAAGAGGCTAAAGATTAAGGAGAGTGAGGTGATGGTGTGAATTTGAAGTATCTATGATGGTCAAATTTATAGGAAGAATGGATTGTGGAAAGGAGTGTTTGGATTTGATGTTGATCCATACAAAAATGGAGGTTTCTAATCATTTAGAAGAGTTCTAGAGGTTGTCAAATTATTGGAAGTTAATCCAATGGAAATAGGTTGAGGAGGAAGACCAAGATGTGCACTAAATGCTATGTGATCATGGAAAATCTTTGTGGTCAGGAGTGCCACGGATTCCAAGGAACCAAATTCAGGGTTCCTTGCTTTATGTAGAAGGGTTCTGTGGGTTGGTTATGATCATATTTGATTTTTGGCGGGAAGTGACTTCCTATTGGTTCTAGTAGGCTAAAAATGATCATAATGTGCTTAATAAAGTATAACAAATATGTTTCTAACTTAAAATGATGATTTGGCATTGGATAGGAGTCGAAATTTTGAAAAATGAAGAAAACTTCCTGAGATACTGGCGGAACCTACCGATGACGTGCGCGGAACCTTGATTTGGGTTCCGTGGGATCCGTTGGGCCTAATTTGGTGGAACCAAACAATTGCACTGGTGGAACCCTATATTTGGTTCCGCCAGATCCGCCAATCAAAAAATTGAGACAGCAAGTACATTTGACGAACGGAACGATTTGCAAATTTTGTAATTTTTCCTAAAACATATGTAAACATTAAAAAACTAGTTGGGAAATGACAAAAATGCAAGTGGAAACATACGTACCGATAGAGTTTGAACGGGGGCTGGCGAATTTCACTATACTTAGTGAAAATAATGAAAATTTGGCAACTGCACAAAGTTGCTCACCTGCATATCCGATTAGAACAAGCATAGTCTAAAAGTTACCAACTTCAATAGATCTTGTGTATGCTCTAGAGATGTGTAGTTTTAACCTTGGATGAGCACAAAGTTTAAGCTAGATGACGAGCAAGATTAGGTTACGATGTACGCTTGAAAGGAAATAGATACAAATAGTATCTTTCAACAAATGAGATTATCCTATGGGATAAAGTTATCGTGCTTATGAAAACAGGTATGACAAGATGAATTGGATACGCTAGTTCATAGAACTGGTAGATGTTTGTTCAAGAAAATTTAGCCAATGAGGTGTAATGAAATCTCCTGTAACACAACCGTTTATGTCGCAAAGAGAGAATGATGCATAGGATATACATTACCCTTTTAACAAGATGAAAACTTAACGCATGATTTCTTAGGAATAATGTTTTCTAAAACATCATGTTTTCCTAAATGAAGATATGAAGCCAAAGTGTTTGAATCGGATAGTCCTATCCCAAATATACTTGGTCTCAAGATTATATTCACCAGATGATGACAAGAGAAATTCACTCGAGTTTCTTATGTATACTCCTTAAGAGTTATTGCTGCTCGGGGTGTATGAGACTAGCTTTGAGATTACATTTTAACACATGTTGTTAAAATGTTGATTTAAGGTTTAACGAAAGTTATGCAGAAGTTTAATGACAAAGTATTACCAATACTTTGATAACTTGTGAAGGTATTACTACTTATACCTAGTGTACATTTATAAAAATTACAAAGAGCATCATGCTCATTTGATAGTGGAGGTTCTAGCCATAATGAATCATCTAAGTCCTCATAGGTGAGAGAGTATGGTTGAGTTTGTCCAACGTGCTTTTGATTTGGTACGAGTTTTGCACAAAGGGCTTTTTGAGCAAAGCACTCAACGAGTTCAAATGATGATAATGATGGTGGATTGGTTGATCTAGGTGGTAATTCTTCTGGTGTGTCTAAAGAAGGTTGTGGTGATGTAAAGGTTTGTTGTGCTATAGGAGTACTAGGTTTTATGGGTGTTGAAAACAACAAGGATGGAAACTAATTCTTGTGATCAATAGGTAGGTACAACTAGTATGTGATGTGATCGGAAGCTTAGGGCCTGAGATATATCACAGTGGTAAATGTGACGGGAAGATGGTGAAAGTGTAAGTGTACTTAAGTGCTAAATGTTCAAGGATGAAAACCTATTGAAATTTGTTTTATTCCTATTGATTGGGAGAGTGTTTAGGATAAGTGTTTTAACATATGATGTCAAAATAGTTTGATTTTTCGGATATGACTTTTAATGACTACAATCGTAAGTCAATTTTACTTGAATATTTCAGATAAAATACTTAAGTAGTCAATCCTACTTTGTTGAGATTGGATAGTACTAAAAGATAGCAAGACTTAATAATACATCTATATAAGTGTGACTTATGACTCGATGTAAATCTTAATAGTCTTGATGGATGTCATGTTTGTTGACATAAATAATGTATGAAAACGTTATTTATATTTTTCGATATCTCTATATTTTGACGATCACAAAATGTAAACTCGTCAATCGTTTGATTACTACGTAAACAAGTATTAAGCTAGTTTATATCATTATATCCAACTTAATCACTTAAGGTATGAATAAACAAGTGCTTAATACATCTCATGATCAAAGGGGTATTTAATTAACTAATACAAAGTTTATTTAATTATATAATCTTATTATATATTTTTGAAAAACACTTTTGGTATTAAGGAAAAATGTTTTAATCATACTAAATATATGATTTCAAATATTTAACCAAAATCAGTTAGTTTTTCACCAAATAAACTTTCCCCACTAAAAGACAAGTTTTCTGGCCGTTACAGTTGGGCGGCCCCCTTAATTATAAGGGGCGGTCCCCTTAATTTTAAGGGGGCCGGCCATGCTTTAAGGGGACCGGCCAGGCTCCCCTGTCAGAAACTGTCAGATTTCTTCCCCTATAAATACCACCTTAATTCTGGAATTTTTCCTTACCTTTTGCACGAAATTTTCAGATCTACAATCATCTTAAACCCATCAAAAAACCCTTTGATCATTTGTATATTAATCCTTGTTTCAAGTGATTCAATCCCTCATCATCCATTCTCATTCTAAGTGCAAAAGAAGAACTCTCTACAACCAAGTTCAAGAAGTGTTGAAGAGTTGTTGTGTATAGTGTATATATATTCATTTGTGAATATTGTGTTGTGCTTGTTATTATTTGTTTAGAAGATATAGAAGTTGTGTAGATAGTAGAAGTTGATTAGTTGTGAAGTAGGATAGTTGTGAAGATTGGTGTGTAGAAGAAGGTGTGTAGAAGATTGGTGTGTAGAAGAAGGTGTGTAGAAGATTGGTATGTAGAAGCTTGGTGTGAAGATAGGTGTGAAGATTGGTGTGTATATTGGTGTGTAGATTGGTGTGTAAACTGGTGTGTATATTGGTGTGTACGGTTTTCTCCGCCATAAGGGAGTTTGTTGACATAGTGAAGAAAACTCTCGAGTAGGTGACTCGGGGAGTGGAGTAGGAACAAGGAAGGTGTCCTTGTAGCCGAACCACTATAAATCCTTGTGTTGTGGTTTGATCTTTCTAACTCTTCTCATTACTTATTTATTTACCTTTACTAATTAGTTTAGTTAGTTAGTTATTATACAATTGTTCATATAGTGCAAGCATTGAATTCACATAAACAAGAATCGAAGTTTTTAAAACAAACTTGTGCTTATAAATTTTAAAAGGACGTAAAACTATTCAACCCCCCTTCTAGTTTTCCACAATTGGTACCAGAGCCACGTCTAGCAAGATTTTTAAAATATAGTGTATTTTAAAACTTGTAACGATCTATGGAATCTGAAAAATATTTAGAAGGGCAATCTATGCAAAGACCACCACTATTTGAAAGTGATGGATTTTTATATTGGAAAAATCGATTCGAAACTTATGTGAAATCAAAAGATCTAGATCTTCGGCATATTATTACCAATGGTGATTTTTTACCTATTCAAAATAACCCCGAAACTAAGAAAGATGAAATCGTACCTTTTGAAAAACAAAATGATGATTTAAAAAGAAAACTTGCTAAAAATAATGAAGCAAAAATGGTAATTTATAATGCGCTACCACGTAAAGAGTACGAAAGGATCTTTATGTGTGAAACCGCAAAAGAAATTTGGAACTCTTTATTAATAACTCACCAAGGTAATAATCAAGTCAAAGATAACAAAATAGATCTACTTGTTCAACAATATGAACAATTCACGATTCCGGAAGAGGAATCAATTGATAATGCTTTTGCTAGATTTAACACTATCATCACAAGTTTAAAAGCACTTGATGAGAATTTCTCTAGTAAGAATTTTGTTAGGAAATTTCTTAGAGCTCTTCACCCTAAATGGCGAGCTAAAGTGACGGCTATTGAAGAATCAAAGAATTTGTCAACACTACAACTTGATGAATTAATTGGAAACCTGAAAGTCTACGAAGCAATTATAAAGAAGGACTCTGAAATGGTTAAAGGAAAACGTGAGCAAAGCAAGTCAATCGCCTTGAAAGCTAGAAAGGAATCCAACAATGAAGATAGCTCATCTTCCGAAAGCGATGACGAAGAATATGCCATGGCCGTAAGAGACTTCAAGAAATTCTTCAAAAGGCGAGGAAGATTCGTTAGACAACCACACGATGAAAGAAGAACATCTCAAAAGAATAATGATGACAAGTATAGCAAGAATGAGAGAAAGTGTTTCAAGTGTGGTGATCCGAATCACCTCATTGGAAAATGTCCAATGATGACAAGAGATCAAAATCAAAGAGCATTCGTTGGAGGTGCTTGGAGTGATAGTGATGAAGATGAAAATGAAACAACAAAGGATGAAAAGTGTCTCATGGCCAAATCATCAAGTGAGGTACGTTCTGAATCCGAATACTTTAGTGATGAAAATCTATCATTAGATGAAAAAGATTTAGATAGTGAATACAATAGATTATGTAAAATAGGACAACTAGTTATGGCTAAAAATAAATCACTAAAATACATAAACAACCAACTAGAAAATGAAGTGCTTGAACTAAAAATTAAAATACGACAACTTGAAAAAGGAAAAGAAATTGTTGAAGAATGTAAAACATGTCAAGAGCTTAAAAGTGAAAACAACATACTTAAGGATGAAATTTGCAAACTTGATAAATTTGAAAATAGTAGTAACTCACTTAGTAAAATTATAAGTATTCAAAGAATATCAGGAGATAAAACCGGACTAGGATTTAACTCAACTGAATCTTCAACAAGTGGAGCTAAAAACGTTAAATTTGAAAATGAACCAAAACCTTCAATACTTAATCCTAAACATTTACTCATAAAAAATAAAATAATACCTATCGCGAGTAATGAAGAAATAAAACCATTTTATAAACCATCTTTAAAAACCGAAGTTGGATCATCTAAATCTAAAACAAGATCTAAAACTCCACCACCTAGGAAACCAAATAATTCTTATCCTAGACCTAAAACACCTCAACCAAGAACAAACCATAATAGACGAAACTTTAACTATAATCAACAAATGTGGAACTTCAATCCGTGGGGAGTGTTTCCACCTTATATGCATCCAAGTCAAATACAAAACATGTTCGGACCAAATAACTTTGGACAAATGAAACAATGGGCACCAACGTAAATAATATTCGCCATCCAAACATGGAACTTTTCATTGTCACCTCTTGTCCGATTTACCTCTTGAAGACCTTGAAGATTAACGCATTAAAGACAAAAGGTACACATTTCCTTTTAAGTTCCTTGTCTAGAAATGCATGCTTAGTTTAGTGTGTTATATTTATGTGATTTTACTTGACTTATTAATCTCTATTTGTTTCTATATTATATCTATATATACATATATACATATATATATATATATTTATATACTTAGCTATATTTAGGATCTTATAACCTAGGAAATTCATTTGTTGATTTTCTAGAACTAGAGATTGTTCGTTTACGAACATCCCTTTTCCCCATTTGCCTTATTGAACTTTAATGTTCAATCAACACTCATGCTGATGAAGTGAGATGAGTCGAAAAATCTATGGATGAAACAAACTCCCGGCTTCCGTTGCATACGTCTCCCTCCTACTTTCTCGTCTTATAAGCCCATACTATATAATATATATATATATATATATATATATATATATACTTATAAACCTTTCACAACTTTCTCGTTTGCTTGACAACTTGATGAATTTCATCCGAAACAATCAAGAAAATTTTATTGA
This sequence comes from Artemisia argyi, assembly GCA_030686995.1. Classification (NCBI taxonomy): domain Eukaryota; kingdom Viridiplantae; phylum Streptophyta; class Magnoliopsida; order Asterales; family Asteraceae; genus Artemisia; species Artemisia argyi. The sequence goes on from CM060707.1 coordinate 60,637,702, forward strand.
CAAAATGTCAAGTAAAAATGTCAAGTAATTCCTCTCGTGCGTATATTCTTCAACGTATTTTTGATTAAATATAAATCTAGTATATATATATAAATACTTTCTTGTTTGTTCCAGAAACCAAAACTTGAAAAATAAAAATTTTAAGGGCGGCCCCCTTAATATTTAAGGGGACCGGCAGCAAATACAAGGGCGGCCCCCTTAATGTTTAAGGGGACCGGCCCTCTGAGAGCTCAAGCCCGTTTTTCCCTTTCTTCCTTTTGCCAAACACTCCACTTTTTCACATACCCCTTCCACTGCTTCTGCTGTAACGAAAACCAAAACCCAAAAACCTCTCAAATCACTTCCAAATCACATAATTCGGGTTAATTCGCAAAGGGCAAATTCATCTAACACAATCACCATTACTTATTGTAAGTTTTTCATAACACATTTCATCTAATTTCATCTTACTTGATCATACTCATGATTATGCATGTTTTATAAAATTCGTCAAAATTCATAATTTCTTTCGAATTAAGCCTTAAAACTTCATAATCAAATGCTTCCCCTAGGATTAGGATGATTAATCAACACTAGAAACTAGTTATTATAAACTATCATGTCGAAAATTTTTGAAAAATTTCATACACTCCTTTTCAAAAATTTTAGTAAACTCATTGTTGAATAATGATTTGAAAACGTGTTAAAACTAACCACATTATACTTTTGTAACTTGTAAAACTTGAAATTACATTTTTCGACTAAGAAAAATTGTATTGGTTCACAATATAGGGGTGTTTGGATTATGTCCAAATAATATCAAAACATAGTCATTATAATTTTTATAAAACTTTATTATAATTATAAACCTTAAATTTGTTTATCGAACTCGTCAAGATATATAATTCATATGTATATTGACGCACTTGAGTTATAAGTCACTAGTTAAGGAAGCGTTTGGTTTATTACTTAAAATAACATTTTTAGTAAAAAATACAAACCATCTTTTTCAAAAACAAATTACATGCATAAGAAACTCGCAAGAAATAGCTAGTTTTACAATCTAATGTAAATCTAGTAAATTTCATGATATATTAAGATGTTTAAAGGGGCGTTTGGATTTGTCCATAACTACTAATTAAACATCGTAAAGTGTATCTAGAACGAGTTAAAAACAATATTAAGGAACGAAGTATGTTTACGTTCCAACATAAGCCTTGACAATAAACATATTTTTTTTTCTCTTTATATTTATTTTGGTCTTTTTGAATTGTTGATGTGTTTAGGTGAAAATGCCCAAAGCAACTACCGAAGATCTTTCTCACACTAAAAACTACATTCCCAAAGTTTCTCAACTCCCTACCACATCTCCTTCCATTGGACTTATCTATCGTCAAATTGAAGATAGAAATATTCATGAGGGACGTGTAGTAGATCTTGCTTTTGCTCAATCCGACTACATAAATCGCGTGTTTACAAGCATCAACTTCAATTGTCTTTATGAAATAAATGAACCTATCATTCCTCGTTTCATAATGGGTTTCTATAGCCAAGTCACCGTCCAAACCAATGATCTTGGTTTCATTACCATCTCCTTCATGATTCAAAATGAATTTATCACCCTCACTCTCGAACAATTTGGTCATATCCTTCAAATTCCTTTTAGAGGTCAAGCCGTTTTCACAAATGAGTGGGACCTCGAATCTCTTAATCGCTATCGACCAACCTTCGGTCCATATCTCGACGAAATTCCTCATCCCGACGAAATTCGTCAAATCCTTGGTATAGATCGTGCCACCACAAGTCGAAAAATAAAATCCAAAAACATTCAAATTTCTCCATACCAACTTCTCCTCAAAGAATTAAGCCCACACATGAAGCGTTGGGAAGAACTCATTCGTGAGAATGCGTTTGGTACTGGAGGTCACCGGGACCATCTCCCGGCTAGCCTTGCTCACATGTTGTATTGTATAGCTGTCGAAAAGCCGTACAATCTGGCCTACTTCTTTATCAAACGGATTGAGTGTGCTAGAAAAACTCCCAAAGCCAATCTTCCATATGGAATGTTCCTTACTCGTATCTATCGTCATGTTATCGAGTACTACCCCGATCTTGACAATAGTATTTATGAGTCCATCTACCCCACTCTGCGTACTCTCGCTCTAAAACAAGCTCGACGAACTCGAAGTGACAAGGGTAAACCTCGTCGTCATAGCTTTCATGGATCATCCTCAAGGCAAGATGATGATGATGAGGAGGAAAACATCGATGATGCTAGTACCCCTTCGTTTTCTGAGTTCATTGACAATTTAGAGGATCTTGATTATCCCAACTATTCTACTCCATCTCCAAGTGATCAAACTGAAGAAGTGCTTCATGTATGAACTACCGAGATGCTTAGAAGACAAAAGAGCTTGCACGAAGAAGTTAGAGGTGGCTTCAAATCTATTGGGAAGACTTTGAAGCGTATCTTCGGGAAGAAAAATAAATGATATGGTCGGATTATGTTTGTTTAACAATGTTTTATTTTTATGTCTTGTGTGCTATTTGTCCGAAGTTTATTCGGAAATACTTGTTATTTGAATATGTGTTTAGGATGATAACTTGATTGTCTTTGATATTTATATGCATGTTTCTCTTGATCTATATATATGTTTGCATGATTAGTTAATGGTTATATAACTATATGACATATATGCTTCCTAATAAACCAAAACAAATGTGAAATGTCCAAATTGAGCTTGCTGCACATTCAAACCAGAACATAACACCTTTCCAGAAAATTTTTGAAAAATTTTTGATTTCTGGGTCGTCAGATGGGCGGCCCCCTTAAATCATAAAGGGCGGCCCCCTTAAAATTAAGGGGACCGGCCACCATTTAAGGGGACCGGCCATCTGAAACAGTTTTTACACTGTTTTCTTTTGCATCATGTGATCCCTTTTGCTAGTCCCAGCTACCATTACTCTTAAAAACCAAACTGATTTTGGAATAAAACATTACAATTTCATAACAATTCCACTTCTAAACATGTTTTCCCACTATATAATTCCCATGCATGTTTAATTCACAATTCATCATCCTCATCACTCATAACCATCATCATGTCATCACCAAGAACCACCCATTCAAACAATGCCAAGAAACAAAAACTTGTCATTATACCACCCAAACAACTCTTCATTGATCTTACAAATGAAGACAACACCACTCCATCTCCACCACCTCAATGTTCATCTCCTAGTGCACCAAATGCACCCTCAAAAACACCTTCAACAAATGGAAACTCCACTTCCTCCATACCATCCACCTCATCCATAAATGACTACATCAACACCCACTTATCTCCTCCAACAATTGATCAACCATCACAACCTACCAATGAGAACACATCTCTTGCACTCACTCTCTCATTATCACCCTTAACACCCCTTGATGCACATTTCTCATCATCTCCTATCAACCCACCAACCTATAACCCCGTCCCATGGAGCTTACTTGAAGCTCATGGAGACACTTGCCTTTGTTGCATTCACAACCGAACAATTGTGTTCGGATTAAGAGATGAGATCCAATGCATGTTTTCTCTTATTGAAAACATGTTGCATCAACCACCAACAATGAACACAACCTCTCCACCACCATCAACAAACACTCCTCCTCCACCACCATCTCCATGTTCACCATCCATTCCTCCCAATTAAACATGCTTGGTGTTTCACAAATAAAATTGTGTTAAACCTTTTTGGATGGCAAGCTCTAGAGAGGACTCTCATGCTTGAGACTTGGTTTATTATTTCTATGAAGATTGTAAGCCTTTAAAGGCTTTTGTTAGTTGAAGCATTACTTATTCCTTTTGTTGATGTAATGCTTGATGTATTATTTTCTTTAATCAATGATATGGTTATGTTTAGTCTATACTCTTGCATGCTATATCCATATATATATGTTGCTTGCCACTAAATATTTTTGCAAGATATTCATATCCCAATTCCTTTTGGCCTCATAATGAGGGGGAGTATACTTCAAGGGGGAGCTTCCATCTACTTGGGATAACCTTTTTGATGCTAACAAAAAGGGGGAGAAGTGATATAAACTCACTCTAATACTTGTATATAGACTAATTTTCGACTAATGAGTTTAAATTTTGTAATCATCAAAAAGGGGGAGATTGTTGACATAAATAATGTATGAAAACGTTATTTATATTTTTCGATATCTCTATATTTTGACGATCACAAAATGTAAACTCGTCAATCGTTTGATTACTACGTAAACAAGTATTAAGCTAGTTTATATCATTATATCCAACTTAATCACTTAAGGTATGAATAAACAAGTGCTTAATACATCTCATGATCAAAGGGGTATTTAATTAACTAATACAAAGTTTATTTAATTATATAATCTTATTATATATTTTTGAAAAACACTTTTGGTATTAAGGAAAAATGTTTTAATCATACTAAATATATGATTTCAAATATTTAACCAAAATCAGTTAGTTTTTCACCAAATAAACTTTCCCCACTAAAAGACAAGTTTTCTGGCCGTTACAGTTGGGCGGCCCCCTTAATTATAAGGGGCGGTCCCCTTAATTTTAAGGGGGCCGGCCATGCTTTAAGGGGACCGGCCAGGCTCCCCTGTCAGAAACTGTCAGATTTCTTCCCCTATAAATACCACCTTAATTATGGAATTTTTCCTTACCTTTTGCACGAAATTTTCAGATCTACAATCATCTTAAACCCATCAAAAAACCCTTTGATCATTTGTATATTAATCCTTGTTTCAAGTGATTCAATCCCTCATCATCCATTCTCATTCTAAGTGCAAAAGAAGAACTCTCTACAACCAAGTTCAAGAAGTGTTGAAGAGTTGTTGTGTATAGTGTATATATATTCATTTGTGAATATTGTGTTGTGCTTGTTATTATTTGTTTAGAAGATATAGAAGTTGTGTAGATAGTAGAAGTTGATTAGTTGTGAAGTAGGATAGTTGTGAAGATTGGTGTGTAGAAGAAGGTGTGTAGAAGATTGGTGTGTAGAAGAAGGTGTGTAGAAGATTGGTGTGTAGAAGCTTGGTGTGAAGATAGGTGTGAAGATTGGTGTGTATATTGGTGTGTAGATTGGTGTGTAAACTGGTGTGTATATTGGTGTGTACGGTTTTCTCCGCCATAAGGGAGTTTGTTGACATAGTGAAGAAAACTCTCGAGTAGGTGACTCGGGGAGTGGAGTAGGAACAAGGAAGGTGTCCTTGTAGCCGAACCACTATAAATCCTTGTGTTGTGGTTTGATCTTTCTAACTCTTCTCATTACTTATTTATTTACCTTTACTAATTAGTTTAGTTAGTTAGTTATTATACAATTGTTCATATAGTGCAAGCATTGAATTCACATAAACAAGAATCGAAGTTTTTAAAACAAACTTGTGCTTATAAATTTTAAAAGGACGTAAAACTATTCAACCCCCCCTTCTAGTTTTCCACAATGTTAACCAAGAAAGGCAACATATGTGGATACACAACAATATCTGTAGTCATAAGTTAGACTTGTGATCTATGATATTTTTGCACACGGTGAGTCTAGATTAATTAGGAAGTTATCAATTTACAAATCAAGCTAATGAATGAGTAAAGGACAAAAGAATGCAGTGAGTGTGTGTGGTGATCACAAATACTCAGTGGTTCGAGGATTGCAAGGAACAAATTTCCAGATTCCTTTCTTTAAGGAGAAAGGTATCTTGGATCATTTTTGTGAAATTTGAAAGTATATAGATGATTATCCTATAAGCGCAAGTGAGATGACATGATCATAATATAAATAAATATTAGTGAGAAGTATCCTAGAACTAAAAGTGAGTGAAGAGAGTGCGAGATTTAAACGAAAAACTAAAAGATGTAACTGCAGGCCAGCGGAACCAAAAAAATACACAGGGGGAGCCCGGATTTTGGTTCCCCTCATCCGCGGGTATGATTTTGGCGGTACCAAAATAATACACAGGCTTTTGGTTCCGTCCTGTCCGTGGTGCCAAAAAAGTTTATAGAGAGTATTTTTCGTTCTTCGAAACCCGTTCAAATTCCGTAATTTTACTTGGAACATATGCACCTAATTAGATGTGATAGATTAAAACCAAAAACACATATTCTAACATATGTTAGCATATAGATCAAGCCGAGGATTTCAGACTTACCATAAATGGAGATTAAGCCAAACAGTGGCTTAATCACGGAAAATTGTTAACATCAAAGTGTTATCGTCCTACATGATACACTTAGTTCACATGATCATTAAAAGATAAGTTTCTATCCTATAACAAGACACATAGAATAAACATTATTGTAGAAGCAAATATACCAAACACCTATTACAAGAATACTACATGTTTAAAATATAGTGACACATTTAGACACTTGACCATCTTTCAAGATATTTAGTTAATATTACTTAAATCTCATTTCTAATTGAGTTATGCAAGATTTTAATATAACATATGCAAAGAGAGTGATCTAAATCAATAAGCAATACAAAAACGAATTTTCAGCTTAGTATACAAATCTAGCAAATATCCTATTGTGTATAAACATGAAATTCACAAACAAGCAAATGAATATCATGGCAAGATTGACACTTATAAATCACAAATAAACAAGTGCAATCACAAATTTCAATAAGCAAAAAACATATATGCATACAATCAAAACATTTTAGCACAGCATCAAAGGAAATATACTTTTCGTCACTTTGTGTTTAAATATGACGATGTATGCCAAGCTTGATTAATTTCCGTTATATATATAAATATCACCAAATTATTTAGTTTCAAAAGAAATTATATCAATGTTCAAAGGATCCTAACTTAAATTGCCTAACTCAAAAGTTTGAGTTTCTACGTCAAAATGAAACTTAATATTTTGGACACACTATAGTATTTGGTTTATTATTTTGACTTCAGATTATATTTAGGCCGCAACATTATTTTTAAAAGAAATTAGACACAATTCCCTTCAAATTGATAGGTGGCGTGACTCCTACAGACTTACAGTCAATTAATTATGAATTTTTGAAGTTGGACAAAAACTGTATACTGAACTGACGGATTTCAAGAAACCTTTTTGAGGGTTCCATCCGTTGAGGAGAAAGGTTCCGCGGGGTCTGACAGACATATTCACTAAAACTCATATTTTAACATAAAGAAAACATGTAGGACTTACTAGATTTGATAGTAAACATATAAAACACATATTCAACAACATTTCTACAAATGTGGGTTATCTAAACATTTACGGAGATGATTTTTCCATTAAATTAATAGTTATCCCAAACACTCCTTTTAAAAACATATTTTTCGTAAATTAGCTCTAAGCACATAATTTGACACTTACAAATTCTTTGAAAAAATCTTTTCTTTTATTTTTCAAGGAAACCTTCAAACTTGTATAAAAAGTAACATTTAATCAACAAAATTTCTAAATATACTTAGCGAAACATTTTTCATATTATACTCCGCTTCAATGGTAATTTGATACATGGATCGTGCTCCATTTTAAAAACCATTTGTTTTGAAAATTAGAGCTACGAAGCTCTGATGCCAATTGTGAAAAGGTAGGGGGGGGGTGAACACTTTACCGTTTAAAACTTTAAACTTGTTGCATCAAATATCTAATTTTAGCTTGTTCTAATATGAAAGATGTCACGTGTAGTTTATGACTAGTATAAACTTAAAACATGTTATCACACAAGTATAATCAACAAGTCACAACACAAGCAATCACATAATGCAAACATTAAAGTAATGCAATAAGTAAAAGAAAGCGTAAACCAAACACAATGATTTATAGTAGTTCGGCCACAGAGCTCCTCTCCGCCCTACTCCACTCCCCGAGTACCCAACTCGAGAGTTACTTCACTAGATCAACAAGATCCCTTCTCGGTGGAGAAAACCTTACAATCATCACTTACACTTTATCCGGTACAAAGCTAAATACTGGGTTCTAGTTCGAGGTAGAACCAACCTAACGTCGCCTATATAATATTTCCGACACTAAGCGAGATATCGAGTTCTTTTACAAGGGTACAACCACTCCCACTATATTTTGTGGCGCAACATAGAAACCTTGTATTTTATGGCACAAACACATAAACCATCTATTCTAGTTAGATGAATAGATTGTTATGCAATGATGTTTACCATGATCCATGACATAAATGTCCAATGGATATAAATGCCTAATCTGTATGAACTTCCATCGTTCGGAAGTCTTCAATCAATGAGGATGAAAAGTGTTCTTGAATCTTCATATGCTGATATGCTTTGGTTGATGATGATGGCAAGATATCCAAGCTTTCTTTGGTGGATCAAGATGTATGATATGCTTACAACAAAGATGCATGTTAGAGGCATTATGATCATGTGATGATGAGGGTGATCTATGTATGTTATTACATTGTTATCTACTGATCTAAATGATGCAAGAAGGGTAGAGAGAATTTGTGTTGAAGGCATCAACTAAGGAGAAAACCATGGGCTGCTATATATAGCCAACAAGCTCAGCAGACCCACGGATCAGGCGGAACCCTTTTGAGGGTTCCTTCCGTTGTCAGAATTGATTCCGCCAGGTCTGACAGTTTTTATCTCCAAATATCTTTCCAAATCTATCCAAAAGATTTACCAAAGTCAACTATAATACATTGAGTGAGAATCTAACTAAAGTATGCATGAGATCTAGCCAAAGTCAACTTTGACAAGACATGGATGATGCAAGACATGATGTAAATGATTATTTCCATTTTTAGATTATTATGTATATGAAAGTAACTTGTAAGTTACTAGAAAATGTATATATTAGTTTGCTATAAGATGTTTAATAAGTTACTAAAAATGTTTGATGTACTTATGTTGTTATAAGACACATTTTTATAGATTGTAAACTTACTAATATTACTTAGACACATAATGTGTCACTTATTCTATTTGAAACCAAAAGTGCACTTTGACACCTAAAATACTTAAAGACTCTAAAAGTATTCTAATAATTATAAATGGTTAGTCAAGGGGTTTGATCATAATGCCACATAACAAACATGTACGAACTTGTGTTGTAGCATACGAGGACTCGAGACGTTGAGAAGTGTTGAATGTATGTTGAGACAAAATAAGATTACAAGTAACTTGTACATTTTACGTTGTGTATCAAGTTATATGTTTGTCATCAATCAAAACAAACGAGACTATATTAGATTAAATATCGTAATATTTGCACTAACAATTTCTATATGCCGTTGCATTATATTATTTGTTCTTGAGATCACTAATAGCATAAGAATACACTTAGGAAAATTAGGATAGTAATTTTTGGACTCTCCCAAGCTGCACATCAGTTCTGTCTAAATGTGGATCTGCCCGTTTAAATACGGATCCACCATAGGTAAAAAATTCACCCATAAATATCAAATGGATGGATCTGCGGATCCACAAACTGTAGATCCGCCCGTATAAAATACGGATCCACGTCTTTTTAGATTTTAAATCTTTTGTTTTAACTTTTAGCACTTTCCCACAATTTTCCATACAACCTTTATAGATAGCTATAGGATAAAACACTAAACCCACATAATCTAAATACCTTAGGTTAATTCATTTAACCTCTTTTCCCTTAAATCAAACTCTTTCATCTCAAGTTTCTTGCACATTTGCAAGATTTGGCTTTTCTTCTCCACTTCTCATTACCACCATGACTTGCTCATCCAAGTCCTCCTCCAACACCATCAAGAAAAGAAAAAGTGCTAGGATAAGAGTAGGAAAGCTCAAGACACCTTCTACCAATAAATTCTCAAGTTTGGGGCAAAATCAAGACCTCACTCAACCTCCAAACCCATATATTGAGGACAAGGAGAATGTCCCTCCAAGACCTTCATACTCTCCACCATAACCATCTTCGTCACTCATTATCGGTAGAAATCTTCTTCCCACCTTCAACAATACACAAGACTACCCACCGAGATTTTCTGAGTGGTTGAACCCACCACCTCATGAACCTTCTTACCCACCATCACCAAGAGGTCCTTTGACCTCCAAACTTATGATTACCAAATACAACTTATGAAGATTTAAAACATGCATTTTTAGGGGTCATTTAGTCTCTAAACTCATATATATATTTGATCAATTATTGCCCTAAATCGTTTCTTTTCGAGTTTTAGGTACATTAGAAGCAAAAGAAGGAAACGAGCATGATTTGGCTTATTTGGACAAGAAAACGAAGAAAACGACCAACTCACGAATTCGTTAGGAAAAGGGGACCTAACGGTGTTACAATCCCAAAATATGGAGAAACCAAAGGGCGGTTATCAAAAAGGGGATAATACTTAGCTGTAATTCTCAATTCTCATGGCATCATTGATCATTCATCACTGAAGAGTTAATTTACACAACAACAACAAAGATTCTTCAAAGCTTCCATACTTTAATCAATATTAAACAAAGGTATGATTCGTATGAACTCCCGAGACCCTAGTCCCTATTAATTTATTATCTTGTGTTATTATAAAGATTAATGCATGCCATTTGCTTCACATATTGATTAATCGACCAGCATATTATCCAAAGTACCAAACCCATTTGCTATCTAGCGTTCTCATTTAGTATTTTCTATGTATAATTGTTAAATTTTAGTGATGTTTTTAGCTTTTTTGTATAGGTTATCACTTATCAGGTGTATTAAACATATACTAGTTGTCATGTATATCAAAATTACTTTTGTTTTTAGCTTCCTTTGTTATGTTTTTAGCTTCAAAGTTCAAAAGTTCTTAGGTTCAAAATTCAAAATTCTGGTTCTGTTCATAATGGACTATGTTTTTAGGCTTTAATGCTTTATCTATTGTAATGTGTTTATATTTATGTGGATAGCAGGATTAATCATGGCAAAGTATAAAACACTTTAATCGTATTTTAAAAGAAAGCACGAGGATGCATTTGGCATTGCAAATCAAGAGAATAAACGTTCTAGAGTGTCGACAAGCGAGCCTGAACAACATCAAAATCAACCTGATGGCGAGCCTCATCAACATAAAAATCAAAATCAACCAGATTCATGTATATCTGAATTTCACAGGCAAACTGCTGAGGAAATGGATTCTAGTGATATGGAAAGAGATCCGGCAAAGCGAAAACCCATGTGGGATTATCCGGTTATTGAAAGGGAACACATAAGATGAGCTTATTTTGGACTTAGGACCTTACCAAATTCACTTGAAAAAGTATCCCGCTAAAGGCACAATTAAGCATCTATGTAGATTCCAATACTCATGGTTTAAAGTATTTCCTAATTGGTTAGAGTACTCTCCTGCAACACACTCCGCTTATTGTTTTATTTTTTACTTGTTTGTGACAAGCCAATTGTTCGTCACGGTTCAGATGCATTTATTGTTAATGGATTTGACAAATGGAAAAAAGTTAATGATGGAAAAAGATGTGCATTTCTTAAACATATTGGCTATTCACAACATAAAGATGCAGTGGCATTCAATGAAAATTTGTTGAACCAAACAACACTTATCGAAAGCATGTTAGAGAAGCAAAGTACAGAGCTACTATGAAGAACCGCACGCGATTAAAAGCTTCAGTTGTGTTAGACCCGTTTCTCGAGTACTTAGACCCCACCCTAGGTAAAATGGACTAAGGGCCTTACGTGATTGGTTAGTCAACGAATGTTGCATAATGGTCAAACCCGATAGTCAACTTTATGGTCAAAGAATGTATTATAAGGTTATAGAAAGTATAATGTGACATAAATAGAAGGAAATAGAATTCAAGGGCTTAAGTTGTCAAGTGGTAAAAGTGTTATTGATGAGGCGAAAAGTGAACCGCTTTTAAGGGGTCATTTAAGCCCGAATCCGAGATTATTCGATCAATTATTGCCCTAAATCATTCCTTTTGTCATTTTAGGTACTTTTGGAGAGATATCTGGAAAGGAAGCATTTTGGACGTTTTTTGAGCATTAAAGTGAAGAAAACGGTAAAGTCTCAATTTTCCTTGCTGGAACAGTACCTGACGGCGTCAAGGCTCTCCACATGACGGCGTCAAGAGTTACAAAAGAGGTGGATGTGGAAAATACACGTGACGATCCATAGAGTTTTTAAGCATAGGAGATGACGGCGTCACCCAAGGCCATCAGGGTCCCAACATTAGTGACGGCCCAAAGTATTTTTACACATGACGGCGTCACAAATAGATATAGGCAATACGATTTTATTGTAGTGGCGAGTTGACGGCGTCACAACTTAACACATGACGCCGTCACGATGTATAATCTATATATATTTTTTCAAATTTCATTCATTAGGGTGCAACTTTGAGGGAATAAACCCTAGTCCTAATTTTATTAGCTTTTCAAGAGTTTCAACCCCTTAAATCTTTCATGTTCAATTAAAGATAAGTATTCCTTCAAATCATTCAATATGTCTTTGTGTTGTTTGATTATATCTTACGCTTGTCTTCTATTTAACATGCTAGGCTAGATTTCTCTTGTGTTTGCTTAGATGTAGTGAAACGTAGATGTTAATTATGGGTTGATAATTTGTTTATAGTTGTTACGGATGATTGTATTCGATGTTAGGCATAAGAAAACTGGCAGACTTCCATTGGTAACTTGCTTGAACGTCTTAAGAAACATGATCAGAGGTGTACTACAATATTTGGTTGTATTTAATGCGTAGGAGAATTCTAATGATCCCATGTTAGGAGCTTCTAACGGCTTGACATAGGAGTGAAGTAGGATCCTATAGAGTTAGGGAATATTGTACACGACCCTACGACTAGTATTAAGGAATATGACCCGTCATCCATGCAATTGTGACAAGCTATCAACCTGTAAAAGATATCTATGGAGTAATGAAACCTAAGTAAACAAAACTTTCCTCATTATTGTTTACACCACATTAGTATAATTAGCTTTATTTTCATTTCTGTTATTTTATTTTGATTGCATCTTTAGATTAATTAGGTTAGTTGGCTAGCAACTAATACCGCCCACTCTTCCAAAACTTGAGATTTTATTTGCTTTCATAAAAATATAAAAATACAGAAAGAATCATCCCTCACCTCTAGACCTAGTTTAGTAGGCTTTCTAATCCTAGCGACACTTTTCCTGAGTTGAACGATCAATCCCCCAGTACTTGTCACTATACTATACTACAACGATTAGGTACACTGTCTGGTGGGGGTTGTAAGCTTCTCGAGATCCCTTGAGAGGTAAAACCTGTTGCGAGGGCGCGATCCCCACGTATCAGGTTTTTGGCGCCGTAGCCCGGGGAATAGTTATTGCTTAGGATGAAATTTTAATTTTATTAGGTCTACTCATTAGGTTCCTTTCTAGTGAGCTTTTTTTTTCAAGGTTTTCTTTAGTCTATCTTATTTCTTCGTTTCTTTGTTCGTAACCATTACCATCCGCCATCATGGAAGCTGGTGGTAATATCTTAGATCCCATCATCCCACCACAACCAAACCCACAACAACTAAACCAACCTCCTAGAGCCTGCAACCTAGGAGAGTACTCCCAACCAAGCCACAAAGGTTACCGAAACGCCATTGAGCTTCCCAAAGAAGCCATTGGAGCCCACCTGCGACCCGACACCATCCGGTTGGTACAAAACGGATGTGTATTCCACGGACATATGTCCGAAGACCCAATTCAACACCTTAAGGACTTTTTTAAAATCGTAGATGCCATTGACCTTAACGGTGCTACTAGAGATACTACCCGATTGCGTCTCTTCCATGTCTCTCTTCGTGAACAAGCTATCCATTGGCTTGATCGTCTGCCCACGGGATCTATCCCGACTTGGGATAATCTCACCACTCATTTCCTTGCTAAATTTTTGTCACCGGGGAGAACTACCAAGCTAAGGAATGACATCTTGATGTTCCAACAACGTCAAGGTGAAACTCCTTATGAAGCATGGACTCGTTTCAAGGAACTACTCCACAAAGTCCCCTATCATGGCCTCGATCTTTGGTTTCAAATCCAAAATATTTTATGATGGAGTTAATCACCAAACTAGAAAAGCTATAGATCATGCTGCCAATGGTAGACTGAGCAACCTCAGTGTTGATAAGTGTTGGGAGGTCATTGAGGACTTAGCACAATACGAAGAAGAAGAATGGGAGGATCCAATGTTCTGGGAGGAAGGAAGTCTAGATTACATGAATGCAACCCAAGAACAGTTATTTGAGAACATCGAAAGGCAGGTTGAGGAATTGATGAGTGCCAAGATGCCCATGGCTAATCCCTTTGGATATGTGAATGCAGATAGTAAATATACGTTTCCTGAATTTTCAAGACAAGAGGAATTCAAAGGGATAATGCTGACTTTTGTAAACAACCAAGATAGGCAAATCCAACAATTAGAAGCCCGCATGGAAAACACCTGAAGTGTTTTCATGGACTTGGTTGATAAGTTTATATCAAGGATTAAGGAGAAAATTAGGGAAGAAGCTATACCCAAGAAGATCGAAAAGATTTTTGAACTCCCAATCCCTAATGAAACAAGCAGCGATGGGCACAATGAAACACATCTCTCTGTGAGTTCAACCCAGAATAACTTCTATTCTCATAAGCTTCCTTTTGAGAAAGGGAACTTTCACGCCTATACCATAACCTCTAAATCACACAAACCAACCTTGATGCATAGGGTCTCGATGATTTCTCAAACCAAACCCATTACCCATAAAACCTCTTTCCAACATTCCAACTTCAAAACGCCAACACTTCACTTTTTTGATGAAAGCAAGTTTGAGTACAAAGATGAAGATGAAGTTGCAATAAAAAAGATGGGAACCGGAATAGATGAAGAACCATTAGAGCATACTCTTTATGAAAATGGCAAGATCTCAAATCTTTGTCATAAAACTCTTCTAACTTCAAATCCACCCATCAAACCAAAGGATTCGGGTAACCTAACAATGAAGGTGGTAGACTCTTTCCCCATTCACTCACCCCCTTCACCTCACATGGCATATTTCCACCCTAAGGGTGTGTATCGCTACTTCCACCCGCACTTAATTTTAAGTGTAGGGAAAACCTCCCCAATTTCCGTTAAATAAGGGTAGAGTCAGGCTCGTGACTCGAACAAAAACAAGCGCTTCTTGGGAAGCAACCCAAGCCCCTTTTTATTTGTTTGATTGTTTGTTTGTTTGATTTAATTTCTTTCCGTATGCGTGTTTTATTTTTATTGTTGGTAGATCATGTTTCAAAGTAAATTGTGAAAATGCTTTATTTTGTTTTTAACTTCGTCTTAATTACATATAAAGGTATTTTGAAAAAGCTAAGTGTAAGGAAAACCCAAATTTGTTTATAAGAACGAAATTGAGCATGAACCACAACAATATTAAATGAACATGTATATTAGTAATTGTTAGAGTCAAATGCTTGTATCGAGTCATAATGATGTTTTGCAGGATTTTCCAGGAAGTAGGACATAAGTTTTTCCAGAAATTTTCCGGAAACTTAACGTAAAGATTTCTGCAGGTCACTTCTTACGGCGTCAGGAGTTAACTCCTGACGGCGTCACGTGTAAAATTATGGAAATTTTACGAGTTTTGTTTTTCTAACGGAGTCTTAGTTTTTGTTAATTCTTTAGTTTTATAAACTCCAGGAAATCTGTAAACATCCATTCCACAAGCATATTATCTTAAATTGTTTTCTAGGATTTGTTAGTATATATAGATTGCCGCCGATTCTATGAGAGGTTGCCTTGATTGTTTTCTCAGGTATGATAGGTTATATATGACAAGAAGATGATTTATATTTCTGGAAGGGAAGCTTTGAATGTTCATTTTCTTGGAGGAAGATCTAACCTTGTTGACACACTATCCACACCGAACGAATCAGGGGAGTATTTGTTTTCATTCTTTTACCTGTTTTACTTTTATATCCTTTAATTGAACATTGGGGACAATGTTCATCCTAAGTGTAAGGGGAGGGTAAATGATGATACCTTATAGGATACTATTGCACTTGAGTTTGTTTGTTTGATGGTAGGTGTGTAATAAAACTAAGAGAAATACTTGTTAGTGTAATTTTAGCGCCAAATTTAAAATTTTTTACAACATTTAGGAGTGAAACTTTAGCCTTAACAAGCGTCTCATGGATAGGAGTTGTATGACTAGCACAAAACCGTACCATTCAGAAAAATTTTCCACCCAAATATGTGAGGTTCGCCTTTAGATTTGATAGTAAAAGCATTCATTATTAGTGCTTATTAGTGTACCAGTAGCATTTATATTCTAGAACTTGCGTCAGTGATGCATCCCGAGACCGCTAGTGAGACTACATTCGTGTAGTAGGATTTACTACATGATAAGAGGCATTAGGATCACCCTTATGTTAAACCCGTATCATAATTACTTGACCATTTAAGTCATATTACTTGGCTAGCAAAGTCAATTAATTTTTCCCACACCTTAGCGTTGTACTCATTTTTAGTACACGAGACCCCTAGTACACCCCTCCGAGCCTATCTTTTCGTTTCTAACTTTAAGCATTTTACTTAAAGGAAGAATTTGTTACAACCCACCCAAATGTGCAACCAAATCGCCTTAGCCTTCCGTGTATGCACTCATCTTTAGTGCATTATTGTTATTTGTTTAAACCCTTAGTTAATTATCTAATTGATTACATGGTTGCTAAGTCGAGTCATATCTTGTACATATTGTTTTGGGACGATTGGGACTCATGGGTAAAGTACTAGTGTTATGGAGTAATGGGGAAGAACATCATATATTACCCCCATATGTGCATTAATCTTAAAAAGTACTCCAAGTGTTTTGATTATCTTGATTCGAGTTATTATAGTAGTTTATTATAAAGTATGTAAAAATTCAAGTGTAAGGGGAATGTACATTCCCTATGATGTATTATTTTGGGTGGTACGGTAAAAGTGTATGCCAAAAAAAAAAAAAAAAAAAAAAAAAAAAAAAAAAAAAAAAAAAAAAATCGAGAAAATTAAGAAAAAGAAAAAAAATAGAAAAAGAAAGGAAGAAAAAAAACATACGGACTACCATCCCGTATCATTCTATGTTTGTTTTATGTTTTTGTTATTTTTGATTTATTAGCTTAAGTCGAGTCGAGTCTTGGCTTAGCAACGCCATATTGTACATGTAATTAACCAAGATGATTAACTCGCCACCAGTAAATATTGCCTTTATCCAATAAAACCGTGTATTCCATATCCCTACACCTAACGTTATAACCTTTTAAAAGACCTCTTTGATAGTTTATCCTAGGTGCTTACGCCAAGTGGTGGAGGTTTGATCCTTTCCCAAGCCTATGGTAATCTATTTTGCTATGACAGGTAGTGAGATATGTTTTCCATTTCCATATTGTGATATATATTTTATTACACCCGAGAGATGTGAGTATCTAAACACTATTTGTGAGGTGCAAGTATATGACCTCCGTGCTTGTCTTTGGTTTTTAGTGGAACGATTATTTGTTGTAATTACTTTTATATTAGTGTTAAATGACCTAACTTGTATTTTGATTAGAATAAAAGCCCATTTGCTTGAGGACAAGCAAATCTCAAGTGTAAGGGTATTTGATGAGGCAAAAAGTGAACCGCTTTTAAGGGGTCATTTAAGCCCGAATTCGAGATTATTCAATCAATTATTGCCCTAAATCGTTCCTTTTGTCATTTTAGGTACTTTTGGAGAGAAATCTGAAAAAGGAAGCATTTTGGACATTTTTGGACCATTAAAGTGAAGAAAATGGCAAAGTCTCAATTTTCCTTGCTGGAACAGTACCTGACGGCGTCAAGGCTCTCCACATGACGGTGTCAAGAGTTACAAAAGAGGTGGATGTGGAAAATACACGTGACGATCCAGAGAGTTTTTAAGCATAGGAGATGATGACGTCACCCAAAGCCATCAGGGTCCCAACATTAGTGACGGCCCAGAGCATTTTTACACATGACGGCGTCACAAATAGATCTAGGCAATACGATTTTATTATGGTGGCGAGTTAACGGCGTCACAACTTAACACATGACTCCGTCACGATGTGTAATCTATATATAGTTTTTCAAATTTCATTCATTAGGGTGCAACTTTGAGGGAATAAACGCTAGTCCGAATTTTATCAGCTTTTAAAGGGTTTCAACCCCTTGAATCTTTCATGTTCAATTAAAGATAAGTATTCCTTCAAATCATTCAATATGTCTATGTGTTGTTTGATTATATATCTTACGCTTGTCTTCTATTTAACATGCTAGGCTAGATTTCTCTTGTGTTTGCTTAGATGTAGTGAAACCTAGATGTTAATTATGGGTTGATTGTTTGTTTATAGTTGTTATGGATGATTGTATTCGATGTTAGGCTTAAGAAAACTGGAAGACTTCCATTGGTAACTTGCTTGAACGTCTTAAGAAACATGATCAGATGTATACTACGATTTTTGGTTGTATTTAATGCGTCAGAGAATTCTAATGATCCCATGTTAGGAGCTTCTAACGGCTCGACATAGGAGTGAAGTAGGATCCTATAGAGTTAGGGAATATTGTACACGGCCCTACGACTAGTATTAAGGAATATGACCAGTCATCCATGCAATTGTGACAAGCTATCAACCTGTAAAAGATATCTAGGGAGTAATGAAACCTAAGTAAACACAACTTCCCTCATTATTGTTTACACCACATTAGTATAATTAGCTTTATTTTCATTTCTGTTATTTTATTTTGATTGCATCTTTAGATTAATTGGGTTAGTTGGATAGCAACTAATTTCGCCCACTCTTCCAAAACCCGAGATTTTATTTGCTTTCATAAAAATATAAAAATACAAAAAGAATCATCCCTCACGTCTAGACCTAGTTTAGTACGCTTTCTAATCCTAGCGACACTATTCCTGAGTTGAACGATCAATCCCCCGGTACTTGTCACTATACTATACTACAACGATCATGTACACTGCCTGGTGAGGGCTGTAAGCTTCTCGAGATCCCTTGAGAGGTAAAACCTGTTGCGAGGGTGCGATCCCCACGTATCAGTTATAAAGGTAAGTGTGGCTAAAATAGAAGAAAAGAAACTTAAGGGATCAAAGGTGCCAAATAGGAAAACTTGCCACCTACAATTCTCTGGATACTTCTCTTATCTTCATAAGAGTTCCAGGAAGTTGTGGTGGAGGTGTGTGTCATGAAGTGGAGAAAGGAGGGAAGAGGAGACCAAGCTTTGACGATTAACCATGGTGTATATGTATTCACAGTCAAATGGATGAAGCCCTAGTAATGATTTCTATCCAAGTAAGTATTTTAATTAGAGTTTAAGTGTTGATTTAAGGGTTAGGGTTTATGAACCCTAACTTGGGGAAGATAGGTAAATGATGTTATGAGTTATGTAAGAAGTTAAAGAAATTATGAGGTGATTTATTATGGTTTAAAGTTAATAAGTTTATGGGTTTGATCATCATATAATCAATGTATGATTATATGATGATTAGAGGTGTTAAAGGTAAGTTAATAGTGGTATAAACCATTGTTATGGTTATTTGATTATGTGTTAAGCATTTGTGCGTATGATGATTTTATCATAGGATGGTGATGATGATGCTTTGATGTGCTTAGCTTGGAGCTAAGGTAAGTAAAATGATGATGGCATGGTGTTATATAGACTACTAACACGTTTGTGTTATGTATGTTGTAGAGGTTATATGCTAGGTAATAGATGGCCTTAGATATGCTTATGTGATGTATTTTATGTGAGCTAAGTGATGATATGATGTTATGTGTTAAGGTGGGACTTGGAGTAGTAAGCTCATAAAGTAAGTGTTATGACATATGTGATGGTTATATGTTTGTTGAAGTATAATGGTATGTTATGATCATTTTACTTACTAAGCAAAAGCTTATGGTTTATTTGTCTAACCTTTTTGTAGGTTGGTATGCTTTTATGGATGGCTTGGATAAGGATTAAGGTTGGATATGCGAATGTAGAAGGACTTAGGTAAGATAGTAGAGCTAGGTAGAATACCGAGCTCAAGTCAAAGTTGTACCCCCGAGAGTCTTTCTATGATTTGTAAAGTGTATTTCAAAGTTATTGTAATGCTTTGGTGGTCTAATAGTGCGCCAAAGTATATTTCAAGCGTTTATAGTCAAGTTAAGGGGGTATTTGGCATAAGTGCGAAATTACCCATTCTGGGATGTGAACGGTTCATGTGTTTAAAGAACGAGTTTAATATGTATTAATAAGGATGTTGGTTAAGTTTGGTGGGTAAATGAAGTGTTATAGATGGTTTGTTATGTAAATAGGTCGAAACGGGTTTTGGCACAAAACCCGTCACTTTGTAAAGCATGTTTCCGCAGGTCATTATGACCAAGTTTATACATATAATTGATGTTTATAGTGTCCTAATAATTTCTGGAAGTTTTGGTGTAATTTCATGTTATAAAAGTTATTTTTCCGAAAAATGGGTCAAAAGTGCACTAAAGGGTTATGCAGTAAAGGGGGTGTTTGGGACAAGGTTCATTTTTACCCATTTTGGGTCTAACGGGTCAAGAAGTTTGGGAAACCATGTATAATGTATATTTTTTGTTAAATGTGGTTACATGTGTTAAATATAGGTATAAAGTGTTGATTTAGTGTTTAAAGGTGTTACGGGTCAAATGGGTCAAAAGTGTACTTTAGGGTCTCTATAGTGCACAAGAAGGGTAATAGTGCACAAGAGGGGTCATTTAATACATGAAATGGGTTGTAGTTCATTAGAAGAAGTTTGTACTTCATAAATAAGGGTTGTAGTGCACTTGAGGGATACTTGGTGCATAAGAGGTACTATAGTGCACTTTAGGATCCCTTAGTGCACAAGAGGTGTTAGACAGTTTTCTTTATTTTGTAGAAAATCAATTGTGGCTTGTTGGAAGTCGTGTCACCTATCGTTTTAAATTTATTTGAGTCTAGTTTCATCTAAAAAAGGTTCCAAGGTCTATACGTTAAAAGATTTTAGTCAATGGTCAAAGGAAAATGGAATGTATGTAAAGTTAAGCATTTCCGCGTAAAAGTTTTAAGTTTTTTGTCAAAGCGTTCACGGGGTGTTACAAGTTGATAGCTGGTTAGTATTCCAAGCTTGTGCTTTCGAGGGAGTGATGAATCTTCTAATTCAAGAAATCAAGGTAATTGTATTGAACTTTTAAAACTTCTAGCTTCTTATAATGATGAACTTGCCAATCTTGTGCTAGATAAGGCTCCTAATAATTCAAAATATACCTCTGGAAAAGTTCAAAAAGAAATACTTGGTATTATTGCAAATGAAGTTAGAAAACGTATTCGTAGTGAAGTTAGAGATTCGTATTTTTGTGTAATGGTTGATGAGTCAAGAGATGAGTCAAAAAAAGGAGCAAATGGCTATATTCTTACCATTTGTTGATACAAATAAGGTCATTAGAGAAAGATTTTTGGATTTGGTTCATGTTAGTGATATTTCAGCAATAACCCTTAAAACAAACTTGTGGAAAAACTTTTGCAATATGAGTTTGATATTAGTAAAATTCATGGTCAAGGTTACGATGGTGCTAGTAATATGAGAGGGGAATGAAATGAATTACAGGCACTTGTTTGTAAGGATTGCCCATATGCGTATTAAGTTCATTGCTTTGCACACCGATTGCAACTTGCTTTAGTTGCAGCGTCAAGAGAAGTAATTCCGATTCATCAGTTTTTCACAAGGTTAACTTTCACTATTAATGTAGTTTGTGCTTCTAGCAAGCGTCATGAGTTATAAAAAGCCAAAGCATCTGAGACTACACATTTATTGGAATTTTGTGAAATCAAAAAAGGTAAAGTGAAACATCAAATTGGGACATTAAGACGGGCTAGTGATACTCATTCGGGTTCCCATTTTTTCTCAGTTTGCAACTTGTTAAAGATGTTTGATGCCACTCGAGTTGTTCTTAAAGGCATAATGGATGATGTATCTTCTTCTTATGCTCAAAAAGGAGATGCCAATTCAGCTTACTCTTGTCTAAAGTCATTTGAGTTTGTGTTTATTCTGCACTTGATGAAAGAAATAATGCGAATGACTGATATTCTTTGTCAAGCTCTTCAAAAGAAATCCCTAGATATTTTTAATGCAATGGAGCTAGTTTCATCAACAAAGAAAACTTTGAGTGATTTCAGAAATAATGGATGTAATTCCTTCTTTGCACAAGTGAGGGTATTTTGTGAGAAGCATCAAATTGAAATACCAGATAAAAACGCTCCATATAAGTCTACCCGATATTGCCCTCGTCAACAAGATAACCATGTCGCCTTTGAATATAATTATCGCATATATATATATATATATATATATATATATATATATATATATATATATATATATATATATATATATGTAGCTTATGGATAAACAATTATATGAGCTGAACAACCGATTCAGAGATCAAGCAACGGAGTTGTTAAAACTTAGCTCTACTTTAGTTCCAAATAAGGTGTTTAATATTGATGATATTTGTCTTCTTGTTGAAAAATACTACCCTGCAGACTTTACTGAACAAGAAAGGCTACTACTGAAATATGAGATGGAGCTTTTTTCCATTGAAAGACAAAAGAACACAAAGCTAAGTGGTGCAGCAACTATTGCTGAACTATGTGAAATTCTGGTGAAAATTGAGAAGTGGGAGTCCTATCCTTTGCTTGACAGTTAATTAGACTACTTTTGACGCTTTCGGTTTCAACCACTACAACTGAGAGGGGATTTTTAGCCATGAAAATGTTCAAGAATCAACTTCGAAACAAGATGGCAAATAAGTTTCTTGCAGATAGCTTGGTTGTTCACATAGAAAAGGAGATTGTTGATACTTTTGACTCAAAATCCATAATTAATGTGTTCAAAAACCTTAAAGGCCGTCGAGCCGAGTTGTAACTGTTTTGTTGCTTTAACGCTTATTGCATGACTTTCTTTAATATATATCAGTATGTTGATTTCTCTTTTAATATAGTTGTCTAGTTTTGAACTTTTAGTAGTTTCGGACTTTCACCCCCCCCCCCCCCCCCACCACCACCACTAAAATTGTTCAAGTTCCGTCTATGATGAGCACCATAACGATCTCGACTTACGTGGTTTCTCTGTGGTTGATTTGCTCGTTGTCTATTCTTAATAAACGTCAACGCTCTCCTGAAAAAATTCAAGTCCAGGCTAATAACTTCTTCTTCTTCCGATGAGTTGGTGAACATGAACGTTTTGAAATTCATTTGGGATAATGAGGAATGATAAATATTTTATGGGAAAATTACCAAAATGGCCCGTTGCCCTGCGGTCTAGGCATATTTAGCTCGTTTTTGAAAAATTCCCGTTTTAGCCCAGGTTGCCCTGGGCAAATTTCGTATAGCCAACCGAAAGATGATAAGTGTCCTTAAGTTGCCCAAAATACAAAAAAGTTGTCCCGACGTGGCACTCTGTAGTTGGTTATACGAAAGTTGCCCAGGGCAACCCGGGCTAAAACAGGAATTTTTAAAAAAAAATGGCTAAATATGCCTAGACACAGGGCAACCGGGCTATTTTACTAATTATCCCATATTTTATTTGAGTTGTGTATATATTGAGTAAAATTATACTGAAATTGTGTATAAAAATGATGAGATATGAATGTATTTATAGGTAAACTAAATTTTTTCTTTAAAGTTAGCCACTATAGTGAGGTGACCGCTTTTTGCACAACAACCGAGTAATCATTGGCCTCACCGCCCCTCTCTTGCCTTGTTAGCCGCTAAAGTGAGCCAAGAGAGAAGTAGTGGGGTGGTGCGTGAAGAGCACTCTCACGAGACTCCTCGCTCCCATTACTTCTAGTCTAAAGACATCTACTCCGTAATTCATTATTCAAAACATCCATCTTGACACATGTAAGATATATCAACCCCACATGTCATGATAAGGTTACATATATTTTCCAAACATCCATAAAAAAAACGTTACCAAGAAGTGAGTGCCTAGACAACGTTGTCCATAGACCAGTCGTATAGTGTTTGGTAGTAGTCAGTTTCTCCAAGGCCCCTTTGGCTGTTCAGGTAGACAAAAAGGTCCAACTCCAAGAACCACTACATGTCTTTTTTAATGTCTTCACATGTGTCTCATACAGAGAGAGAAGCATGTCCATAAAGCTATAGAGAAAAACAAAGGGGTAGCTACTAGCTAGCTAGTCAAATATCAAAGGCAGCTTCATTAGTATCATTTTAGCATAAGTTATTGAGTTGAAGCCAATAGAAGCTTTTAGTACGTATAAGTTGTGGCCTTTATGAAAGTTGAGAAATTTTCATGTAAAAAAAGCGAGTGCATGTGTTTTAGTTTCTGAGATTGGGAATTGTTTAAAGACAGTGTCCATAATCTGCGTACAGAATCTTACCACCAAATATAGCAACACAAAGGATACCATCTTCATATTCTCTCTCTCAAAAAAAGAAAAAAAGAAAAAAACACACACACTAGCTTGCACCACACTCTCTCTAGAAAACCATTTTCTGATCACAATTTTCCCTACATATATATTATTATAACCAAGAACAAAACACAAGTAGGTTTTGTCGTTTTGATCTTCGGTTCCAAAGACTATTGCATGTGTCACTAGAACCTCAACTTCTAAGTTATATAGTTTCAATCATTTTGCTGGTTATGTGATATTCAGTTGAAATCATGTCTACTCTCACAAAAACTCTATCATTACTATTGTTCTTGTTCGTGTTCTTCGTATCAATTTGTACTATCAAAAACCCTTCTCTATGTAAGTGATCTAGTCGATCTCAAATAAGCATTTTTCTCGATAAAATTTTGTCCATTTTTATTTGTTTTTCTTGTAATTTGATTTTATATGTTAACTTACATAGTTATATTCGTTTTGTTTTACAGTTTCTAGATGTGGGCTGCCTTCAAAACTCCAAGATTCTGATCTTTATAACTACCAGGTATTTAATTAATCTTGAAATTCAACTTATGAAAAACCTCATAAAACTAAAACATATGTTGCACTTTTGATGATTTATTATATGTAGTATATATTTATTGTAAGCAGTTTTATGTAGCTATCAAATCACTTTTTGAATACAGAATATAGCAATTGATTATGTATGCAAATTACATCAACTACAATATTTGAATATCTTTTTATAGATCATATACTAAGTCCTCAGATGCTATGTATATTAATCAAGCTTAAACATAAATTAACAATACCCTACCTTAAAATTGTCACATAACTTATTTCTTTTTTTTTTTTTTTTTGAACGGTGAATTATATAAAGATAAATGCGCTAGCGATCACCTATTAATATACGAAGAACCCGATACATATTGTGTGACAACAAGCGGATTTAGGATTACAAATCCACTTGAATCAATTGGAATTAGTCCTCCTATATCTATTTGAAATTCATGTACAAGAGAAAATTAGTTGCTAGCAGTACTAGTGTTGGTAAATGTTTTCTTAACTTCTTGCTAGTTGCTTGTTAATGAAAATTTGTTGACCAAATAAATGTCGTTTAACCCCATCTATATGTATCTACACCAAGATTGCTGTTTTCAAAATACGAGTTGCAAAAGATACACATATACATGATTGAAATAGAAATCTACCAAAGCCCATGTTATTATGTTTACAAGATAATTTAAAATAAATTATATGGATAATAATATAAGGAAAGAAAAGGCAATGTGGTGTGGAGCGAAATGTGGTACATAATCTGTGCCACTATCAAAACTAGGTAAGACCAGGTAGGGTTTCATTTATAGTTTAATAAAAGTACACATAAAAGTTAACACCATTGAAAAATATTTATTTTTCTTTATTTATTAAAAAAAAAAAAAAAAAAAAAAAAAAAAAAAAAAAAAAAAAAAAGTTTTAGTTTTATATCTTGAAATTTGTTTACTTGTAACTAGATAAATCAATGCTATATTTTTCGTTATTCCTAAAAGGTATGTGCTAATTTGTTATTATTATTATTATTATTATTATTATTATTATTATTATTATTATACCTTCTTATATGAGTTAGAATTAAATAAGAAGAATGATTAAAATGAAGAGTTAAATATTGACTACCATAAGTATATATAATGTAATTATGCCAATTAATCATTAACGAGAACACATTATCACTTTCTAGTTACTTAATTACTTAATCATATTGGATTTTCTATTAGTATATCTCAATTACTACTTTGTTCACAAAAAAAAAAACTTAAAAGCATATATTTACATCACATCGTATCTTCTTTAACGAGCTGTACTTCATACTAAGCCTACTAAAGGAGACAGGGTCATTGACTACTTTTTTTGATCTTTTGATTGTAACATATAGATACGGGTAATATTTTTCTTGTTAATAGGCCGATAGGGTGATAACATATTTAATTTTAAGAAAGGCAATGGTTATATATGATGAAGCTTTATTTAATGAACAATATGTGTTTCTTATATCAATATAAAGCATCAAACACAAAATAAATAACAATATGACTTTCAATTTTTATTACTTTAATAGAAAAAAATATGTCATAACACTTTATTGTTAAAAGCTAACTAAATCGTCTTGCAATTAACATGAAATCAAACAAATTGAAAACATATAGAACGCATATAATATCTTAAAAACTTATTTTCATGTTGATTAATTCATACATTATATAATTTAATGATTATGAATTTTCATATCAAGTAATGACACAAGTTGTAAGTTGCAATATTTTAATAACTATTACACCTCGTATGTAAATGATTTTACATAAATATATGTAAACTGGTATATATTTATATTCGTATTAATCGTGATGAAAAGACGAATATAACAAATATAACATTGCATATTTAAAATATGAATTAGTATGTGCTTTTCACATGTTTTATGTCAATTGTTATTAAATTTAAATATAATCAACATTTTAAAATTTAATAGCTAAAGGGTGCAAAATAAAATTTTGTGAAACACTTTAAAAATATAAATAAAAATTATTTTTCAAACTATGTACACATATCTATTATTTTGCACTTTTCACATTTTCATGTTACATTATCCCTTTGTTACGTGTCTCACAGTTGCATTTGCCAAAACCTTCGTATTATATAGGTGTAGGTAGTAACATTTATACTAGATAACTCGATGTTGTATAACATCCATTTTTGGATAATTCCCTTCTTAAATATTTTCAAAAAAGCATGTTAACGTTTTTTTTTTCTTTCTAAACTTAGTCATCTATTTACAATGTACAACAATAATGTCATTTGTACACATCATTTTACACGCTTTCATGATATACATGCCTTATTATTTGTATAGGAAACAGAAAGTGATACATAACACACAGGGAATAATAAGATAGCATAATTTGTGAGAATGTCACATACTATATGAAATCTGAATGAAATGCCAAATAGGCGCAATATCATACTATCCGTGCATGCTAATTATTTTTATGAAAAAACAACTGTTTGAGATTGGTAAAATTCTACACTCTGTTCAAACTATCATAGAATAAGAGTAGCTTATCTGTTTGTTTAACATAGAAAGTACCACTTTAATTTTGCAAAACCTTAATGGTACTTTTTTCTGAAAAAAATAAATAAATAATTAAGTGCGCATGTTAGCATGAGATTGCGCATATTAGCCTCTGACTTAATCAGCTCAATAATCGATAAGTCATTTCTAAAGGGACCCATATTCCCGTGTAAATCGGGGTCATGTTCGCTAATACGGTCGCCCCTCCCGTGAACCCCGCCCTTGTCCCTTTGGTAGGCGCATGTTAGCAAATAGCTAGCCATAATTCTCCATATAATGTAGTAATATTAATAATGTGTAATGTTCATTTGCACATTTCGTTAAACTCATGCTACTATATTGTGTGGAACATTTGCATGCAGAATATTGAAAAGGCTTTAGCCAAATTCAAAACTACCACTGTTTCAAGGAGGAGATTGAATGGACTGGGATCATCGCCACCACGTTGTGCATGGAAATGTGGGAGGTGTACCCCATGCAAGCCGATTCATGTGCCCGTGCCGCCAGGGAATCCCGTGACTGCCGAGTACTACCCCGAAGCTTGGAGGTGCAAATGTGGAAACAGATTGTACATGCCATGATGTGCATGGTACGTTTTTATTTGTTTGCTACTAGCTAGGTGTTTGTTCCATCAACTACAAGAGGGGTATTATGTCATTAATCACTTTAGTAGTTTTGATATTGAAAAACTCGGAAAACATATGAAAACTTGATTATTCTATAGATGCAATACTAGACCTTTTGAGTCTTGATTTGGTACCTTAGAGCTTTATGTGTGGTATTTGTTGTCGTTGAATGGCACTCTTGCCACCACACCATTGTTGCTTGTTGTCTTTAGCCACTTTCATGCTTGTCGGCTGCACGACAAAGCAAAGCACTCGTCTTTTTTGTACGACGATTTTTTTTTTTTTTTTTTTTTTTTTTTTTTTAAGTTTGTGTGAATAAGTGCGTATGTGGGACCCAAAGAAAGTCGTTGTGTTTAGTTGTGATAAAAGGGATCGTAGAAGGGGTTGTGTTGGTTATGTGAAACCCCGTGGAGCCCAAATGACACGACACCTAAGGCTCTTATTAAATTCATGTTACATTTCTAACTTATGTATATAAGCAAGTAAGCTACATAACAAACTATGTTTACCGAACAACGTTTTATATTCGGGAGAAGTTTCATATGTTTACCGAAACATTTGATATATATCTATTTCCCTCTACAAATCTACATTTCACTTATATAGATGAGAATTCCCTTTGTCCTATACACTTCTACCAAAATTTTCACTTTCCATATATAATTGTAAACCTTCTGCTGAAAATTGAATTGATTAAATAAAGTCACTTTCAATAGCCTGGCCTAATGAATACAAGATCATCATCGGTCTACTCTACCTCAATTCACCATTTTGAACCTTGCACAGAAGGTTTTAATAGAACTATTTTTGGTATCTATACTCAATAGTTGACATGGTTGACATAAGGGAAATGTAGGAGCATAGAGGATGTCTATTGGGGTTTATACAAGATATAACCTAGCTTATTATGGTATCGTTGATCAAATTGATCGACATCCGGATTCGTCTAATTTACAATATTTATTTATAACGCGATTAGAGTCACATCTATGCCTCAAACAAACCAGTTACTCTTTTTACATAAGACCAAATGTAATGATTGAAGTCGTGAACGGTTTCACAATTTCCAGATAGCGCCAAATCAACAATTTCTCCACAACCACTTTTACCTCTAACAATCGCTAACTTCTCACTATTTAATTATACCCCACTTGATCACATACACAATCACAACACACCAATAACCACAAATACACCTTCACTATGTGACACAACCAATGGTCACCATCACCTTTCTCCCCAAAAACGACTCCACCGTGCGTGGTGCATGGCCGCACCCCTGTAACAGCTGATCACGTATGGTCATAGCCTCTCGTGGTCCATAGCTCTATTAAGTCAAGTCTAATAGAAAACATCTCTATATTAAACATCAAAACCGTAATCAAATTAGTTTATATACAAAATAGCTTGACATGTGTATGGGAATCAATGTAGGAGCACTAGGAGGAATGTCCCTTTTGCCGTACCTAAGTGTCTTCATATGGTTGTTTTTTGGTGGCAAGTAAACATCAAAATTCCTGTTTTTATCAACACTTACACGTGGCCTAATCGTCTTCACTTACCCATTTACAAACTGGGTCCTGATTCATGCTAGCATCATTATTATTCGACATGTACCTTCTCATTGTCCAACCTGTCACTTCTATGTTTATGACTATATATGGGTCGGGTTGAAACACTTGCTAATATAACAATTTGGTACAACAAATTGGGTGTTTTGAAAAGCTATGCTTCTATGTTACTCTCACAAATCCTTCATCAGCATTCTAGTTTAAAATACTTTTTAGGGTATACTCACCTTAGTGTTTAAAAGAAAACACTAACTTAAGCGCTTATATATATATTTTATGACAATACCGAGTGAATACGTGATCAAACAGTAAATATGGCTAATCAACACAATAGCAACAAGTTCAGAAAAAAACATAATAAGAGCGTACTTGGACTAATCTCCGTAAGATGTAATGTACTCTTCGTTACGTAAAATACTAGCAACATATATTTACATGTAACCATTCCAGACACAAATTAGCAACGTACTTAAGATTCAATATAATTGCTTGTGTTGCTGACATTATAACCTTTATACGTAAATGCCGATATGTATAGAAAAAGCGTGGTAAAACCTTAACCCTCCACTCTCTTACTAAGACTACAGAATGTTCTTGTTGGTTATGGCCAATACAAGATCTGTTGAATTGCTAGCCTATAATGCAATCGCATTCTCTGGTCCAATTGCCGTTTTTGTCTCTGTATTCCTGATTTATTCACTAGGTCAGTTTGGTTGGTCCTTTGCGCCTAGTTTTGGGAGATATGTTAACCTTTCTTTTTAATCAAAGATATGTTCACTGAGTAATAAATATTTTTTTAACTAAATATGGTCGTATAGTTGATGTTTTTATAGAATAACTTGGGATGTTGGGCCGTGAGCCCATTTTAAGACTGTTATTACAAATTACCTACTAGGCTGAGGTCGGAAGAACACATTCTCATGAAAGCTTTAGAAGCCCATCAGAATGTCTTTAAACAATTGAGAACTTATTCAGAGCATCTTTAATAACATAGCACTAGTCTAAATTGACATAGAGTTATATCGACATGATTTTCATGTTTATTCATTTTCCGGTGTTCGTCCCAACCAAAAATATCGACCATTATTAGTTTCGCCTAGACATACCATTATTAGTCAAACGCATTTACACGTTAATAATCGTCGATATATGCTATTCTTTCGAACCAACATGTGAAATTGTTTAGGTTAAAGTAATAAAGTTCATAACAACAATCTTAAACAGCTCACATCATTCAAGAAGTCGAAAACGATATGCGTACAAACAGGAATATGTACTATTTTCAATTACATCACACACCGCGTATGATGGTGAAATAAACCATACTATGATATATGCATTAAA
The DNA here is from genome assembly GCA_030686995.1 of Artemisia argyi. Classification (NCBI taxonomy): domain Eukaryota; kingdom Viridiplantae; phylum Streptophyta; class Magnoliopsida; order Asterales; family Asteraceae; genus Artemisia; species Artemisia argyi. Next base: position 60,668,744 of record CM060707.1, read on the forward strand.
AACGTCATACAAAATATCTCAAAATAAATTAAAAAATCTATAAAAAATTTCTATATTTGTAAAATGATGTCACGTTAACACGGTTTCCAGCAAATACATTTGCCGTCCCGAACCCCACATTTCCGTTTGCCTTTGACACCTTTGGATCCCTAGCCCCTGAGGCAGTTCGCTTTTTGGAGCGGGTGCAAAAGGTGGTCCACAGTGACTCGCAAAGCCCGAGGAACCAAAGGTATGTTTTTAGTAGAATAGGCTTTGCGATTCAAAAAGGGATAGCGGCGCAGCTTGTTGCTCGCTTACCCATTATCCAGATGTAACTTGGTTTTTATATATAAAGTTGACAATTGAATTAAAAAAAAAATAAAAATAAAAAAATAAATAAACAAAATAGTTAATTACATTTTTGGTCCTTGTGGGTATCAGATATTACAATTTCAGTCCAATTTTAAAAAGTTTCTTACCTGTCCAAAAATAAAACATCCATTACGAGTTTGTGTAAGAGTGTTATATGGCGGGGTTTATTGCCTTGTTTGATTTATTTGATTGTGGGTTTTGGTCTGGGGAATATTTCATATAGGTATTTAAGAGTTTTATTTTGCAATATGGTTTATAAATTTATGTATTTGTGTTTGTGTTACAGTATAAAAGGTGTGAAGATGATGATGCCTAACTAGGTGGAATAACTAAAGGCCCGTTTGGTTTGTAAATTGGTTTTGAATTTGAATTTGGATTTGAGTTTGAATTTTGGATTTAGTGTGAGTTTAAAAGAAAATGATGAGAGAGAAAAATAAAATAAATTTGTATATTATATACTTCATCCGTCTCATATTAAATGTTCAGTTTTGACTTTTAAAGTATTTCTTTTTCAACTTTAACTTTTATTTTTGTTTATTTTATAATATTTTTTTTTGAACAACATTAGATTAAAAAAAACGAGTGAAAAGTCTAACAAATCGCTAGACTAAACAACAATACAATGGATGTTTAAGCCATTCAACCCAAGAGATTTTTGAGTTTCGATGCTTTAACCAAAAAAACGAATACAAAATAATATTATCTACTAAATCGCGTTTGAACATTCTGTCGGAATCAAATGTCACTGAATTTCTGTACCTCTATAACATCCAACATGTTGTCAACCCGATAACTTCCAACCTCACCCGACTATTGTTAACATTTGCGACCTGATTACACCATGATACCCAATCAGCATAGGAACCGATCTCTGGTATATGGACTTAACACCATCGAACTATCTTCAACCAAATCTCTTTCGCAAGATTACATGTAAAGAGCACATGAGAAATGGTTTCCATACCCATTGCACAACAAGGGCATGAAATTGCTTCTATTTCCAAACCTCTCTGAGACAAGTTATACCGAGTTGGTAATCGGTCCAACATAACTTGTCAAACAAAGATATTGACCTTCCTTGGAACAAAAAGACACCGTCTAGTAACAAAATCTTGGCCCAACAATCGCATTTCGTCAATGTTCGAACGTGTTTCAGCAACCGAGAATATACCTTGATCATCTAACGTCCATCGAGCTTTATCTTGACCATTTTGCAATTCAACATTCGCGAGCAATACTAGAAGGTTGGTTAGTTGGCTCTGCTCTATACCGCTTCTAACATCTCGACGCCATTTCCAAACCCAACCTCCAACATTCCATCTATCACGTACCTTACAAATAAAAATACATTTAAAACTCAACCCATTGATAAATTTTGCATTCATTAGTATACAACACAATCAAAAATATTTAAGGTTAAAGTTGAGAAAGAAAGACTTTGAAAAGTCAAAGTGGACATTTAATATGTAACGGAAGTAATATTTTTAAACGTATGTAATATTTAAACTCGAAGTTTTTAATAAAAATAAAATAAAATAAAAATAAATAAATAAATAAATAACAAAAAATAAATGTACTAATAAAAGTTAAAATGACCCACTAAATATGAAAAGGTGACAAGTTAGCTAGGATTCATACAAAGCAAATATTTGGTGCTCATCCTCAATTTAGAACCCATATTTATATACTAAACAACAACTTTTATCATCAATCCCAAATATAAATTCAAAACCCATCAACCAAACTTGCCTTAAAGTGGGATAAGTTTTTGGGTTTGATGTGGACTATAACATATATGGTGGGATGAATAAGTCAAGAAAACTATTTGTTTTGTAGTAATAATGATAAGTGAAGTGATACTTACACCACACTTTTTGATATACACACCACACTTATGTATATATCATGTTGTAACTTGTTCATTAATGATGTTATATTGTAGTGAAAGAATCGAAAAGTGTGGTGTAAGTATCACACCCTAATAATAATAACAATAGAAGAAAAATCAATGGATGTATTTTAGTCATTTCAAAGACCAAAAAGAGGGTATTTCAATCATTTCACACTAGTTATTTGGTCAAACTAACGGTTAATGACAAATTGGATCAAACCCGTAATGAGTGTTTCGTTTTTTTGACAGGATGTGTAACTTTTCAATACATTTAGCTGAAAATGAAATAACCGACATACCATAAGGACTGAAATGTAGTTAAGTAAAAGTTTGCTACTAGGGTAATTTCTTATTTGCATGATAATTCTACAACTTTGAATTACTTGTATTTTTATTTTCATCATCGTTTATATTATTGTTTTATCACCCATCTCTCTGTCACGTTATGAAATCTTATCTTATTATCTTAAAAAGTATTAAGACCTACTTAAATTAGAAACTTTTAAAATTCGGCATTCCAAGTTATAAAGCTAAAAGTACAAGTAATTGAAACATATTTTCTAACATTAAATACAATTACAAGTTCTTAAACTCAAAGTATAACTAATTCAGCATTGTTTATTATAGTAAGAAATACAATTAAAACATAATTAATATAGTCAAAATATTTAATGTAATCAATTAATTAAGTCCTAACTAGAAATCTCTTAAGAAAAGACGAGAAATCGTTTGGATTCGAGGCGAAAGCCTTCCCCGCCGTTACGGGGTTATTCTGCTCCGGTTAATAAATACAATTAATACAGTTATTAAAACACATCTTACATAAGAAATACAACTTATTAAACATATTATACAACCAACTCAAACACAATTATTATCACTAATATAAATAATAAAACAAATTATACAAATATTCAAGTCCAAACGAGCAACGGCCCAAAACGGCTCGAGCACGAACGGGCACGGGATAAACGAAATTCATGATATCCGTAAATTTAAATTGTCAAAAAGAACGTAATAAACTAAAATACATGATTCATCGAAAAAATTTATTTCAAGATACCCACCGTTACAACGCGCGAGTATCCTGCTAGTTTTTAACATTTCTGTTAACTAACTATAGCGTTGCTTTTATTTAAAAGTAAACTTACACATATCCTAAATTATATCTATGTCCATTATGAGAATCGAATGCTTAACCCTTCGAGAAGGAAACACTTTAACATATACTGTACTTTATCATAGACCTTTATCTAAACATTGACTAATATTTGCTTATAAACAAAGCAAGATAATGATAATATAAAAAGTATGTGATGCTATGTTTTTTTTAGAACGGCTATGTGCTAATTGTTTTATCAATACTTTTAAAATGTTGTGGCGGCATATAACAAATCAAGAGAGCACATTTGCACAAAGAAAAAGATGCGATGACGTAGATATCATTATAATACTTTTAGAAGATAAGTCGCTAGCAACATGTAAGATTTCCTCGCACGAAGTACATTATGTTGTGGGTGTAATGGTGATCTTCACATCATCTTCACCAAAAATTCATACTCCATCCGTCCTAAAATTATTGTCCCCTATTGACTTTTTCGGTCTTTCTTTATCAACTTTGACTATAAATATTTTTGTTTGTGTTATGCAATTTTTGATAAAAATTATACCAAACAAAAATACATTTAAAACTCAATTCGTTCATATATTTTGTATCAAGTATTATGTAATATAAACAAAAATACTCAAGGTCAAAGTTGAAAGGTAAAGACCGAAAAAGTCAATAGGAGACAATAATTTTGGGACGGAGGTAGTATCAACTTTTCAGCGCATCACATAATAATTATAGTGATGAGTTGGTGACAACTTAACTAAATACATAAAAATGCACCACTTAAACATATCTCGTAATATATCTCACACACACCCACAAAAAAAATAAAAAATAATAAGCTTTGTTAGGTGGTTAGCACCATCGAAAAAATCCAAAAATTAGTCCACCACAAGCGGCGATGCCACCACCATAATAGGGACGCCGTGCGGTGTGTAGCCACCACGGGTGATGAAGCTTCTTATAAAGCCCGGTCTTAGATCCTCGTGGTAGTTGAAATTCTCGTAGACGTGTGTTGGGGAGCCTACAAAATTTACATCCTTATAAAGTAAAAATATCCATATGTATATTATATATAAAGGAAAAACAAAAAAGTGAAAAGTGAAAACTTAAAGTATTTTAGAAAGTCTTACACTATTTTCAGAAAGCATATGCAAAGCTGAAAACTATTGACATACTATTAATACACATCGAAAACCGGGTTGACACGGGTCGCTTCAAACCCAGCAGGTTGACCTGTTTTTTCGACCCAATAAGGCGGGCTGACCCGGCTTAATTTGACTCGTTTTTTCGACTGGATCAATTTAACCAGTTGAACCGCCCGGGTCGAACTAGTTTGAAATCATTATATTTAATCCCAAATTCTCAAACTTTTATTATTTTTCGTTTATAACCCGTAAACCTTTTTTATCACTGATTGACGCTAAACCACCTAACTTAAATTAACCAAAGAATGGTCAACTAAATCAAATAGCCTAGATCAATACTCCGGGTAATATAATGTATCACCGGGTCGTTAAATCCCGTTGAGGTGTGAAATGTGACTTTAGCGTATTCGTAATCGGGTGTTATTCACGGAAAAGGGTTTGTTGTGAGAATTATTTGGATATTATTAACAAAAATAGCTTAGGAAAGCTATTTGAATGATTACTGGAACTTAGATCGAGAAGAAATCACCTAAAAATTAAAAACCGTACGTTTGCCGAAGACGTGGACAAACGTACAAAAATGTGAGAACGGTGATCTGGAAAGGCTACTGGTATGAAAATTACTTTTTTACAAACCTAATAATAAGAGAAAAATTTTTGGAAATTCAAAATTAATTTTTACACTATTTTAATAATTACTATTAATTAAATACTATTTTTCTAATTACTTTTAATTAACTAAATTACTCTAAATTATAAATAATTATGAAATTAATTTGGAAAAATAAAAATTAAACTTAGAAAAATCTAAAATACTATAAAACTAATTTTGGAAATGAAAATATATTTTTAAGACTATTTAATTAATTATTACTAATTATTAATTACTTTTTAATTATTTAAAATAACCTAAATTCTAAATAATTATTAAATTACACTAGAAAAGTGAAAATAAAATTTGGAAAACTTAAAAATAACTAAAAACTAATTTTAAAATTTAAATTATATTTTTCTGATTTACTAATTAATTATTATTAATTATTAACTATTTATTAATTACTAAAAACTATTTAAAATTAAGAAAAGTAGTAAATGATAAAAGAAAAATCTGAAAAAATTACAGAAATTATTTTAACACACCAGAAGCCTAGGAAAATTGTAAAAATGGAATTTGCTTATAAATAAGCTGATGAATAAGCCAAATGGCTTAAATAGAAGCTGTCACTTCTATTAAGTTGGCTTATTTGAGATTTTCCTTTTCCAAACTGCTTATTACAACTTATTAGACAACTTTTGTGAAGTGAGATTGACTGAAGTCAAGGAAATAAGCACTTCAAGTGCTTATTACCTTAACGGTTGACTTTTTGTTGACCAAGAGTGAAATAAGCTCAAATGAGCTAAAGTGGGGCCCACTCTGGTGAAAACAGATATAAACAAGTATAATGAACAAACTTAAACAAGTAACACACAAATAAGCCAAGTAAATAAGCCAAAATACCAAAATAAGCACTTGGCTTATTTGGTTTTGAGTCAGTTCTGGGGACAGACTTTGGGGGCCAAATGAGGTGGGGTCCACTGGTCTTAAGGTCACACAAATGGCCAACCCTTAATCCTGGGTAGGTGGGGGGTTGTATGGAACCAAGAATGAGGTGTGGGACCCACTGGGTCAGTCACAAAGTACCACCAAAGGTGGGGTAATGGAGATGGTCTGCTGATACAAGGCAAGTCCTTGCCCTGCAGTCCAATTCAAGGGACAATTTGGTCCACTAGAAAAAATTACAAAAATCAAACAAGGATGGAAATCAAAAGTTCAACTGGTAGAAAACACCCCTAACAAGTTTCAAATGCTCAATCTTAGTACAAAATTCATGAAAAATCACCCAATTTTGATGAAAATCTGAGTTTAGTACTTTTGACTTTTGGAGAAATTTCAAGTTTTGACTTTTGTGAACTTGTACAGCTGATTTAATGACCTGAAATGATATGTTAAGCTATATGAAAAATAAATTAAGTAACAAACCCAACTTGTGAAATGGTTTTATGGATTTTTCAATTCAAAACTCACCACAGTTGACTGTGGTGAGTATTTCTTTGTGATTTTGACTTTTGCTAACTTTGGTACCAAATCACTTGTTTCTCTGAGCTACTATATACCCATACAACTAAGTGAAACACAGAAATGCACAATTGACAAGGTAGAATAATGCAAACAACCTTAAACCAAACACTCCTTAAAAATCAGTTTGAGATAAAAACTTGATTCAAACAAGTGCTCAACACAATCTAATGCATAAAACTACTATATTAAGCAACAATTGAGTAATTTAAACAGTAACAAACAACTATACTATATAATATAGTAGAAATGAAAAGATAAGCTCACAATAGCCTTCCAAGCCAACTGATTAGGAACCAAGTTAACCAATCCTATGCCCTCCCATGAGGTACCTAACCCACAGCCATCCTAAATACACTGTGCTCCTTGCTTTCTTTTTCTTTTTCACCAATTTTTCATTTATTTTTGATTTTTCTTGATTTTTTAGTAAATATTTAAAACTGAACCTAGTATGATCTTACAAGCTTATAAAGCTTTCCAAACCTTTTTTTTAAGTTTACATAAGCTTCTGAATTACTTGTACTTACATTAGAGACTTTAATTAGAACTTGGAAATTTAAATTGAGACTTTGAAAAGTGAAAATGAGAATTAAGCTTTAAACTAAACTTTCATTGATAAAAAGAGTTACAATGCTTTGAAAATAAACTGAAAATACAATAAAACTAAGAAAAATTACACACCAAAAGCTTCTATGAGCTTTTCTATATATATCGACCTAAAATTAATGCCTAAGGTCTTCCACATGGCTTTCTTTTGAAAACTGAGAGTCTCACATGCCTTGCCTTGACCCTCTGACCAAATCCCCATCATTCAATTAGGTTTTGATTGATCCTAGCCTTTGATTGGCATTTTGGCGCCAAAACTATGTCGGGGCAATTCTGAGTGGTTCTGGTAGGTGTTGGTGAGGGATATTAATGGTGGTGGGTTTGTTTGGTGAGGCTATTAATTGTGGTGGGTAGAGTTGGTGAAAAGGTAAGGAGGGGGGAAAAGTATCTCCCTGGTTTTGCGCGGTTTGGTTGGGAAGAAGAAGGGTCAAACTTGCATTGACCGGGGGATTATTTAAAACGGTTTTAGGATTTGGGCTAAGTGGTGGGCTGAGTTGTGTAGCTGGATCAGACCAAGGCTTGGGTGGGGCTTGGCTTTTGGGTTTAGATTATTTAACAAAGGGTCCGGTTTGGCTAGTGTAGTAATCAAGGACCATTTTTGCAATTCTATCAAACTTCAAGGACAAATATTGTAACATTCCAATTTTGCTTCCAAGGACCAACTGTGCCAATATTCCAAAGATCCAAAACCCTTTTGTATTTTTCCAATTTTCAAATTCCAAAACTTCCCAGGGACCACTTTTGCCATTTTTGGATTTTTCAGGGACTAAATATGTAATTTTGGAAAACTTGCAACCCAAATGTACTATTTTGTGAAATTGACTTTCAAAACCTTGGGTTGACTTTTTCTTTCAAAATAAATGCTTAGGGACTAAATTTGACAAGTTTTGAAACTTGGGGGACTGAAACTGCCAATACTGCAAACTTTGTACGTTTTTTCTTTGTTTTTGCACATTTTGCTTTTAAAACACATAAAACACAATCCCTGGGATAATTTAAGTATTTTGATATCTTTTTGATTGTTTTTGTGCGTTTTGGCAGTTTAAGTATATCAAAAATGATGAGTGTTTGAGCACTCATCAATCCCCCACACTGAACTATTGTTAGTCCCTAGCAATCTTTTTAGACAAACTTGATGGATTTTAACTCTTTACCAAAAGCCATCACTTCTGGAGTAGCCAGGTGTAAGAACTGTGGTACACCTGATAACCGTGTGATTTTGAGCAAACCACCAGCTTCCAACGGATTTGTTAAGTCTTTACCAAGAGCCGTTTGCTCCTGGACTAGCCAGCATCTTGATGGACCTAGTCAACATCTTGGTGAGCTGATTACCAATTATGAATTTTCCACGGCCTTTACCACAAGCCATAATCTTGCGGGCTAGCCAACTCATTTGTTTTCGGGGAGTTGATGAACCATACAATTTTGGGCAAATTGCCAGCCATCAACGGATTTGATTTATCTTTACCAAGAGCCGTTTGCTCCTGGATTAGCGAATCCCTTTTGTCGCTTAGACAAGGCGGACTGATTACCACAAAAAATTTTTGAAATAAAGTGAAAAATTTTTGAAAATTTTGGCCAAAAACGGGGGCACTTGAAAGATATTTTGATAAAATTCGATAGAATTTTCCCCCCACACTTAGAAATGAATATTGTCCTCAATATTCAAAGTCCCGGCTATTATGCCGAAGCTATGAACGTAAAAAGCCAAGATTCGAATCTAACTGCGAAAATACCAATTTTCACTTTATTTCTATATATATACAACTTTTTTTTTTGACTTATATACATATATACATTTTTTTCGAACAGCGGGGGGGGGGGGGGGGGGGGGGGTTGGCCATTCCCCCACACTAAGTGGTAGAAAATAGAAAGAATCAGAGATACGGGTGAAAATCCGTATTGTTGCTAATTTTTGGTCATCGAGTCGCTAGCTTGACTCTATCCCCGAATTCAATTGTCCTTGGGGAAAGTTTGGAGATCCGGGACGACCATGGATGGTACGTCCTCTCCAAAGTAATGTTTCAACCGATGTCCATTCACTTTGAAATTTGGACCGTCACTTTGAGATAATTCGACGGTACCATAAGGATAAACTTTTGTGATAGTGAATGGACCAGTCCATCGGGTTTTGAGCTTTCCCGAGAAGATCTTGAGTCTAGAGTTAAAAAGAAGGACTCGATCACCAACGTTAAAAACGCGGTTTTTGATTTTTGAGTCATGAATCTTCTTTATCTTTTGTTTATAGATCAAAGAGTTCTCGTAAGCTTGATCACGAAGTTCGTTTAATTCATTGAGTTGAACTTTTCTATGATCACCCGCTGTTTTGAGGTCAAAATTGGCATGCTTAAGGGCCCAATAGGCTTTATGCTCAAGCTCGATCGGAAGATGGCACGCTTTCCCGTACACAAGTTTATAAGGCGTACACCCAATGGGTGTTTTGTAAGCCGTACGGAAAGCCCAAAGTGCATCATCTAATTTGTCCGACCACGATGCACGATTCTCACCTACAGTTCTCTCCAATATTCTTTTAATGCCCCGATTGGACACTTCGACTTGTCCACTCGTTTGAGGGTGGTACGCAGTGGAAAGACAGTGAGTCACACCGTACTTTTGCATGACTTTGTCAAATTTGTCATTACAGAAGTGCGTACCACGATCACTAATAATAGCACGTGGAGTTCCGAATCGGGCAAAAAGAGCTTTTAAAAATTTCACAACTACTCGGGCATCATTTGTGGGTAAAGCTTTCGCTTCAACCCATTTTGACAAGTAGTCAACTGCCACGAGTATGTATTTGTTGCCGTGAGAGGATGGAAATGGCCCCATAAAGTCGATGCCCCAGATATCAAAGATTTCACAAACTTGAATTGCATTTTGAGGCATTTCATTCCTTTGTGAAATATTCCCATGATGCTGACAAGCGTCACAGGACTTGACCAATTCTTGGGCATCCTTGTAGATCGAGGACCAATAAAAGCCGGAATCAAACACCTTTTTGGTGGTGTAATTGGGATTGTGGTGGCCCCCCGTGGGACCAGCATGGCAAGCCTTTAAGATTTCAGCGGCTTCTTGACCATACACACACCGCCGGATGACTTGATCAGCGCATATCTTGAACAAGTAGGGGTCGTCCCAAAAGTAATGTTTTACGTCTTTGAAAAATTTATTTTTTTGTTGGGACGACATCCCTTTCACAATGAAGTTACCCGCAAGATAGTTTGCAAAGTCGGCAAACCATGGGGTAATCGAGTCTCCACGAAATGAAACCGCATTGAGGGTTTCGAGAGGAAATGTTTCATTTATTTCCTTTTTCTCGAAAGCATCTTGGTGGGGGTTTTCAAGACGGGAGAGATGATCAGTAGCTAGGTTCTCAGCTCCTTTTTTATCACGAATAATGATATCAAATTCCTGAAGGAGGAGAACCCATCGGAGGAGTCTCGGCTTTGCATCTTGTTTTGAAATAGATACTTCAAAGCCAAATGATCCGTATACACTATGCTTTTAGTCAGAATCAAGTATGGCCGGAATTTTTCAAAAGCATACACCACAGCTAATAATTCTTTTTCAGTGGTGGTGTAATGACTTTGTGCCTCGGTCATAGTCTTACTGGCATAGTGTATAGGCTGAAAATGTTTTGTTTTGCGTTGCCCCAAGACTGCCCCTATAGCATAATCACTAGCATCACACATGAGCTCGAAGGGCAAGTCCCAATCGGGGGCAACAAGAATCGGTGCCTCGGTAAGCCTTTTCTTTAATGTTTCAAAGGCTTCGATGCACTCAGGGGAGAAGATAAAAGGAGCATCCTTCTCGAGGAGATGAGTCATAGGCCGAGCAATTTTAGAGAAATCTTGAATAAACCTACGATAGAAACCGGCGTGACCCAAAAAGCTCCTAACACCTTTCACAGTCGTGGGATGAGGCAATTTTGCAATGACGTCCACTTTGGCACGGTCAACCTCAATCCCGTTTTTTGAAATTTTATTGCCGAGGACAATGCCCTCTTTGACCATAAAGTGACTCTTCTCCCAATTTAGACATAACTTTGTGTCTTCACAACGTTTTAGCATGCTGTCTAAATGGGAGAGACATGATTTAAACGAATCCCCAATGACCGAGAAATCGTCCATAAAGACCTCCATACTTTTCCCGATCATGTCGGAAAAAATGGCCATCATACATCTTTGAAATGTGCCCGGAGCATTACATAAGCCAAATGGCATACGTTTATATGCGAAAGTTCCATAAGGGCACGTAAAAGTGGTCTTTTCTTGGTCTTGCGGGTCAATGGGAATATAAAAGTAACCCGAGAAACCATCGAGGAAGCAATAGTACTCATTCCCCGCTAATCTCTCGAGCATCTGATCCATAAAGGGCAGAGGAAAATGATCCTTACGGGTGGCGTCATTCAATTTACGATAATCAATACAGACGCGCCAACCCGTAACCAAACGAGTTGGAATTAACTCATTCTCCTCATTTGTGACAACAGTAATGCCACCCTTTTTTGGAACACAATGGATTGGGCTGACCCAAGGACTGTCCGAGATAGGGTAAATCAATCCGGCCTCAAGAAGTTTTAAAACCTCTTGTTTGATAACCTCGTGAATTTTTGGATTCACCCTTCTTTGATGTTGGACCGCAGGTTTGAAGTCATCCTCCATTAATATCTTGTGAGTACAAAACTCAGGGTCGATGCCCTTGATGTCGGAGAGACGCCAAGCAATTGCTCGCTTATGAGACTTCAAAACCTTAAGAGCAGCCTTTTCCTCAACATTTAAGTCTTTAGCAATAATGACGGGTAATTTATCATCACCCTCCAGAAATGCATATTCAAGATGAGGCGGCAAGTCCTTAAGTTCAACCGCAGGAAAGTCATCAGTTTTCTCAACATTATTGACTTCCTCCTTATGAAGTATTTGTGGTAGAACAGGAAGAGGAGAGGGATCTTCGTTTAATAACTTTTCAAGCGTGAGAATATCCCCCTCGAGGTCAATCTCTTTGCTATCGATTCCATCGGGAATCGATTCACTTTTGAGAAAGGCCTCAATTTCTTCTAAGATGAAGTCACTTCCCTCAAACGGAGTGAGGGAAGGAGAAGAATTGGCAATAATGGGGTGAGAAGATGGAGTGAAGTCTTCACTCGGAGAATCATCGACAAAACCTAAAACCTCTTGAGCGTACTCCTCAGACGCGACATCAATGACATCAATTCGGTTAACCGTTTCGGCGTCATAATTAGAGGAGTACCTCGAAGTTTGATCGAGGTTAAAGGTTACAACTTCATTACCAACACGAAGAGTTATTTCCTCTTCGTGCACATCAATTAATGCACGACCCGTTCTTAAGAATCCCCTCCCAAGAATGAGAGGAACTCGCGGGTCAGCATCGAAATCCACAACCACAAAATCTGCCGGAAAGTGGAAATTTCCCACTTTCACAAATACATCCTCGGCAATGCCGAGGGGACGAGATGTTGAGCGGTCTGCTAGCTCGAGAGTCATGCAGGTGGTTGTGAGTTCTGGAAGAGAGAGTTTTTTCCATATTGAATAAGGCATCAGGTTGATGCTCGCACCTAGATCGGCTAGGGCGAAGCACTCAACCATTCCGGGAAAAACACATGGAATGAGAAATTTTCCCGGATCTCCTAGCTTCCTGGGAAGCTTTTTCAGAAGAACTGCAGAGCAGTTTTCATTGAGTGGAGTTCGAGCCATTTCGAATAGCTTCTCTTTATTATTCAACAGATTTTTAATTGTCGATGCAAATTTAGGCATCAACAGGAGAGAATCCGCGAAACTGATATCTAAATGAATATCACGGAAGATTTGAAAAAACTTTTCCATTTGATGGTTTGCTTTTTCGCGGAGCTTCTGGTCTTGTAACCTAGATGGATATGGTAGTGAAGTTTTGGATTTAGGGTTCTCTCCCGGAGTTGTTGATGGTTCAAATACAACTCCCGGCTTTGGTACAACTCCAGATTTTGGTACAATTTCTGGAACAACCTGAGGGTGGACATGTGCGGTACTTCGTGGGCTAGGAGATTGCACCTTGTCCGTGGTTGCCTCAGGCTCAATTTCAACTTCCTCGGGGTAAAGAGGAGGAGGAATAGGAGGAGCTAGCGGCTCTTCATAAGCTTTACCACTTCGTGTAGTAATAGCTTTGAGTTCACCCTTGGGGTTAACAACTGTATTAGCCGGGAGACCTCCTGATGTAGAGGGTGGAGTGAGATGATTCATAAGACCGGCAAGCATATTTTCAATCTTGCCTTGATTTTGATCAATTTTGTTGTTTGTTTGCATCAACTCACTCTTCAGCTCTTGACCCTGTTTGGTTATTGATGATTGGAAATCATTTTTCAAATTTGAGATTTGATTTTGCATTGCCCTCATTTTGGTCTCATTAACTTTGATGTAGTTATTGAGCTCGTTTGGGAGGGGATCTTGATAATTTGGAGCTGAATACCCTTGATTACCCCTTTGGGGTGGGTACTGATTGACGGGGGCGGGATTTTGATTTTGCAAATTAGGCCCCCTTGGTGGATTAGGATTAAACCTATTTGGATTCTGAGGAAAACCGGGTGGTCCACCCTGATTGCTAGCCCGGTAATTTGGTTCCACTTGAGGACGGTATTGGTTACCTCCTTGGTTGGAATTGCCGGCTATTGCATTTACTTCGAATGGATTGCCTTCAGTGGCAGTGCAATTATAATATGAATGTGGACCACCACAAGTGACACAAACTTCTATCTTTTTTATTTCAGCTTGTGGAGAAGGAGAAGAATCTTTTTTGCTTTGGGCAAGAACAAATGCATGGATAGCTTCCGTGAGTTTATCAAGTCTAGCATCGGTGCTAGACTGAGCCACGGGCGATGAAGAAGAAGGAACAACATCCCTTTGGGAAACAACCGATCTGCTTCGGGGAATGCGGACCTTAGATTTATTCTCAATGATCTCTAAAGCATCCTTTGTGGTGCGATTCAAGAAGTTACCTCCAGCGGAGGCATTTAGAGAGTCTTGATCGGATTGGCTTACACCATTGTAGAAAGTATCAAGTGTCATGAGATCAGAGAAACCGTGGTGAGGGCATTTTCGGAGCAATTCCTTGTAACGATCCCATGCCTCACTAAAGGATTCATCAACTTTCTGCGTGAATTTCATGATCTCGTTCTTGAGACTTGTGGTTTTGGAAGGAGGAAAGAATTCATTCACGAACTTTTTCACAAGATCTTCCCATGTCTCAATAGATCGTGGAGGTTGTTTTTCCAACCAAATCTGGGCTTGTCCCTCCAGGGAGAATGGGAAGAGAAGAAGTTTGATTGCATCACAGGGAACATCTTTGCATTTGATGGTGTATGTGATTTTGTTGAACCATCGAATGTGATCTTGAGGATCGTCCCTCTCATAACCGTAGAATTGACGTGATGTGGCCAGATTTATTAATCATGTTTTAAGCTCAAAATTATCGGCCATGATTGTTGGAACAACGATAGCATCTCCGTAACCCTCGACGGGTGCTTGGAGAAGCTCGTTCATAGTGGGTTCAGCTGCCATGATGACAGCTGGAGGTGGAACAGTACGGATCTCAGATCCGACTGTTGGTGCAGAACGTCTACGAGGTCTTCGAGGTTTCCGGACCAGCTCACGTAATGGGCTAGTGGACCTTGAAGAACGAGTGCGCATGCACTAGGGATAAAAACTTTTTGGACAATATTTTTGTTATCGTCCCGTAATCCAGAATCGTTTCTCTTTAAGAATCACCTTAAAAGAAAACCGAATCAGAAAACGTTACGATACGTTTTGTTGTTTTTTACTTTTTTTGGTGTTTTAACACTTTAGGAAAAGTGTTAATTACTTTTTTATGTGTTTTGATTTTGAAAATATTCACAAGTGATGGTATTTGTACAATGAGTGAGGTGAGATAACACTAATCTCGAAAAACGCTACAGAAACGCGCACACCTCCCCGGCAGCGGTGCCATAAATTGATTGACGCTAAACCACCTAACTTAAATTAACCAAAGAATGGTCAACTAAATCAAATAGCCTAGATCAATACTCCGGGTAATATAATGTATCACCGGGTCGTTAAATCCCGTTGAGGTGTGAAATGTGACTTTAGCGTATTCGTAATCGGGTGTTATTCACGGAAAAGGGTTTGTTGTGAGAATTATTTGGATATTATTAACAAAAATAGCTTAGGAAAGCTATTTGAATGATTACTGGAACTTAGATCGAGAAGAAATCACCTAAAAATTAAAAACCGTACGTTTGCCGAAGACGTGGACAAACGTACAAAAATGTGAGAACGGTGATCTGGAAAGGCTACTGGTATGAAAATTACTTTTTTACAAACCTAATAATAAGGGAAAAATTTTTGGAAATTCAAAATTAATTTTTACACTATTTTAATAATTACTATTAATTAAATACTATTTTTCTAATTACTTTTAATTAACTAAATTACTCTAAATTATAAATAATTATGAAATTAATTTGGAAAAATAAAAATTAAACTTAGAAAAATCTAAAATACTATAAAACTAATTTTGGAAATGAAAATATATTTTTAAGACTATTTAATTAATTATTACTAATTATTAATTACTTTTTAATTATTTAAAATAACCTAAATTCTAAATAATTATTAAATTACACTAGAAAAGTGAAAATAAAATTTGGAAAACTTAAAAATAACTAAAAACTAATTTTAAAATTTAAATTATATTTTTCTGATTTACTAATTAATTATTATTAATTATTAACTATTTATTAATTACTAAAAACTATTTAAAATTAAGAAAAGTAGTAAATGATAAAAGAAAAATCTGAAAAAATTACAGAAATTATTTTAACACACCAGAAGCCTAGGAAAATTGTAAAAATGGAATTTGCTTATAAATAAGCTGATGAATAAGCCAAATGGCTTAAATAGAAGCTATCACTTCTATTAAGTTGGCTTATTTGAGATTTTCCTTTTCCAAACTGCTTATTACAACTTATTAGACAACTTTTGTGAAGTGAGATTGACTGAAGTCAAGGAAATAAGCACTTCAAGTGCTTATTACCTTAACGGTTGACTTTTTGTTGACCAAGAGTGAAATAAGCTCAAATGAGCTAAAGTGGGGCCCACTCTGGTGAAAACAGATATAAACAAGTATAATGAACAAACTTAAACAAGTAACACACAAATAAGCCAAGTAAATAAGCCAAAATACCAAAATAAGCACTTGGCTTATTTGGTTCTGAGTCAGTTCTGGGGACAGACTTTGGGGGCCAAATGAGGTGGGGTCCACTGGTCTTAAGGTCACACAAATGGCTAACCCTTAATCCTGGGAAGGAGGGGGGTTGTATGGAACCAAGAATGAGGTGTGGGACCCACTGGGTCAGTCACAAAGTACCACCAAAGGTGGGGTAATGGAGATGGTCTGCTGATACAGGGCAAGTCCTTGCCCTGCAGTCCAATTCAAGGGACAATTTGGTCCACTAGAAAAAATTACAAAAATCAAACAAGGATGGAAATCAAAAGTTCAACTGGTAGAAAACACCCCTAACAAGTTTCAAATGCTCAATCTTAGTACAAAATTCATGAAAAATCACCCAATTTTGATGAAAATCTGAGTTTAGTACTTTTGACTTTTGGAGAAATTTCAAGTTTTGACTTTTGTGAACTTGTACAGCTGATTTAATGACCTGAAATGATATGTTAAGCTATATGAAAGATGAATTAAGTAACAAACCCAACTTGTGAAATGGTTTTATGGATTTTTCAATTCAAAACTCACCACAGTTGACTGTGGTGAGTATTTCTTTGTGATTTTGACTTTTGCTAACTTTGGTACCAAATCACTTGTTTCTCTGAGCTACTATATACCCATACAACTAAGTGAAACACAGAAATGCACAATTGACAAGGTAGAATAATGCAAACAACCTTAAACCAAACACTCCTTAAAAATCAGTTTGAGATAAAAACTTGATTCAAACAAGTGCTCAACACAATCTAATGCATAAAACTACTATATTAAGCAACAATTGAGTAATTTAAACAGTAACAAACAACTATACTATATAATAGAGTAGAAATGAAAAGATAAGCTCACAATAGCCTTCCAAGCCAACTAATTAGGAACTAAGGAACCAAGTTAACCAATCCTATGCCCTCCCATGAGGTACCTAACCCACAACCATCCTAAATACACTGTGCTCCTTGCTTTCTTTTTCTTTTTCACCAATTTTTCATTTATTTTTGATTTTTCTTGATTTTTTAGTAAATATTTAAAACTGAGCCTAGTATGATCTTACAAGCTTATAAAGCTTTCCAAACCTTGTTTTTAAGTTTACATAAGCTTCTGAATTACTTGTACTTACATTAGAGACTTTAATTAGAACTTGGAAATTTAAATTGAGACTTTGAAAAGTGAAAATGAGAATTAAGCTTTAAACTAAACTTTCATTGATAAAAAGAGTTACAATGCTTTGAAAATAAACTGAAAATACAATAAAACTAAGAAAAATTACACACCAAAAGCTTCTATGAGCTTTTCTATATATATCGACCTAAAATTAATGCCTAAGGTCTTCCACATGGCTTTCTTTTGAAAACTGAGAGTCCCACATGCCTTGACTTGACCCTCTGACCAAATCCCCATCGTTCAATTAGGTTTTGATTGATCCTAGCCTTTGATTGGCATTTTGGCGCCAAAACTATGTCGGGGCAATTCTGAGTGGTTCTGGTAGGTGTTGGTGAGGGATATTAATGGTGGTGGGTTTGTTTGGTGAGGCTATTAATTGTGGGGGGTAGAGTTGGTGAAAAGGTGAGGAGGGGGGAAAAGTATCTCCCTGGTTTTGCGCGGTTTGGTTGGGAAGAAGAAGGGTCAAACTTGCGTTGACCGGGGGATTATTTAAAACGGTTTTAGGATTTGGGCTAAGTGGTGGGCTGAGTTGTGTAGCTGGATCAGACCAAGGCTTGGGTGGGGCTTGGCTTTTGGGTTTAGATTATTTAACAAAGGGTCCGGTTTGACTAGTGTAGTAATCAAGGACCATTTTTGCAATTCTATCAAACTTCAAGGACAAATATTGTAACTTTCCAATTTTGCTTCTAAGGACCAACTGTGCCAATATTCTAAAGATCCAAAACCCTTTTGTATTTTTCCAATTTTCAAAATTCCAAAACTTCCCAGGGACCACTTTTGCCATTTTTGGATTTTTCAGGGACTAAATATGTAATTTTGGAAAACTTGCAACCCAAATGTACTATTTTGTGAAATTGACTTTCAAAACCTTGGGTTGCTTTTTCTTTAAAAATAAATGCTTAGGGACTAAATTTGACAAGTTTTGAAACTTGGGGGACTGAAACTGCCAATACTGCAAACTTTGTACGTTTTTTCTTTGTTTTTGCACATTTTGCTTTTAAAACACATAAAACACAATCCCTGGGATAATTTAAGTATTTTGATATCTTTTTGATTGTTTTTGTGCGTTTTGACAGTTTAAATATATAAAAAATGATGAGTGTTTGAGCACTCATCAATCACTAACACTATCTACCGCTATAAAGTCTTGTTGTTATGCACAGGTACTCATCTAGCATTATAAATTGTGAACTTTTTAAGTAAAATTTATATGTAGAAAGATGAAAATGACTGATATCTACCTCCAACTTGAGGAGTACTTCAACTGTTAGCGTTGTATTTAACCTATAGCAAAAAGGCCTTAATCGCATCTAATATACATCAAATTGTTTTCGTAATGAAATTATTTATGGCTCTTTTAGTGTAGACAAAACATGATTATTTTCCTAATGAGAATGTTTCCTATTCATTTCAATCTAACTCTCACACAAGGTGGAAACAAGCATAATTGTCACTGACCAACAACCTCAGAACCACCATAGCAAGCATTCATGAACAAACCTGGCAAATTCCAAGCTCAGAAAAATGCTTGACTTGTTCCCAGTCGTCCATGTCAAATGGATCTTCAATAGACACGATAGGATAGTCTAAGACCCAGGAAACATCAAAAAAGAAAGAATCATTTTCATTAAACGATATATATAGTTGCATAAAGCATTAAACATAGTGACAAACCTACTTTGTTAACATAGTTATATACCTCTACATAGTTCCTTGTACATTTCAACCATATCTTCTCCTGACTTGAAGTTTTGTCCTGACTTATTAGGAGACTTGTAATCTAAATCGTACTTTGCATCTGATAGAGATAATATAAATGTCAAGTTTCAATTAATTAAAGTGATCAGCGAAAAAAATTAACACATTGTAAGGAATGAGAAACATTACCTACGCAGAAATCAGTAGCAGCAACGTTAATTGCAATCTTAATTTTATCATTATAGCCTGTTCTGTCAATTGCCTCCTATTACAAGATCTAGTCCTTTTTTAAAGCTGCATAATCAGGGTCCGAACATCAACAACATATCATTCAGAAGATCACATCATATTAATGAATAACATGCCTGGAGACATTACGAGCAAGATCGCCATCTTCGCCAATATTACATCCCTGTGCACCATATTTCTCTATAATAATAGCCTACATATGAAAAGAACAGATAAATTGAGTGATAGATGAAAGAATACAACCTTTTCTCCAACATATAATAAATCCAGATTGCACATCACACTATTGTTTTCTATTCATCAACGCACTTCAAACACTATAAGAAACAAAAAATACAGATAAACCCAGCTCGACTTAAAAAAGCTTTAACCCCAAAGTTACCGTATACCTTTTCTAACCGACGTTAACTTCATCATATATAACCTAGTCTGTCATCGCTTCACAACTCAGCATACACCCAAAGGCCATCACTAAGCAATTAGAAAGCCTTCTCAATAATGTTACCTCAACTATCTGATACGAACCTATCCCATACTAGGCTCGTATCAATTCATAAGTCCAAGTGTAGAACTCACTCAAAAGCTAGCTGATGCGAGGGTTGCGACCTAGCAAAAGGTTTTACTTCTCAAGGGATCTTGAGAAGCTTACAATCCTCCAGACAGTGTACTTGATCGTTGTAGTGTAGTATAGGTATGTCCGAGGGATTGATCGTTCTCTAGGAGAATAGTGTTGTTAGGTTGAAGTGTATAACGATTAAAGCCTAAAGGTGATGTGTAACAACCGTGGTTTTGCCAGGTCAGTTTGACTGATAGTTTTGACTCGGTTGACGTTTGTTTGATGTGTTATAGGTGATTGTAGTGTTATAAGTGTTATATAGGTAAGTTTTAGCACTAAATCCCTTTGCGTGAGTGGTTTTATTGTGATTTGGAAAGTTTGGAATCTGGGAAAGTTCATTTTGATCACCTATGTGGTGTAGAAATGACTTGTGTAGTTTTGGCGTTTTTGTGTTTTTGCGTAACGAGTCTTCGTTCAAGTATTTGAGCGTTAGCAAGTTACGAGGAGTTTGTTTTTGTGAGTTATGTTTCAAAAGAGTGTGGAATTCTATTTTTGGA
Source organism: Artemisia argyi (assembly GCA_030686995.1). Taxonomy (NCBI): domain Eukaryota; kingdom Viridiplantae; phylum Streptophyta; class Magnoliopsida; order Asterales; family Asteraceae; genus Artemisia; species Artemisia argyi. Next base: position 60,689,437 of record CM060707.1, read on the forward strand.
AACTTTATTTTTGAAAATGATATTTTTCCGGTTGGTCGTAAAAACTGAGGTTTATCGCGTAAGACGTCAGGATTAGTTACGGGTATTTATAAAATATGAAAAGTATGAGGCTTTTGGTGTAATAAATTAATTTAAAATATATATATATATATATATATATATATATATATATATATATATATATATATATATATATGTAAGGAAAATCGATTTAGGGGGATAAGGGGAAAAAGGAAACCAAATTTGAGTCCAATTAAAACACCTAATGATAAGGATTATCCATAAATAATATATAAACAAACCCCAACACCCCACAAACATTTTTTTGGAGTTCTTGGTCGTTCATGGGAGGCCAAGGAAGAAGAAAAACTTAGGGTTTTTATTATTGAAGCTAAAATCAAGATCAAGGTATATTTTCGATACTAGTTTTCATTCAATTAATTAGTTATTGATCTAATTCATGTAATATAAAGTATGATGGATTAGGGTTTGTGTTAACTTCTGTAAATTAATGTTATTAAACATGTTGGGATCAATTAATGATAATAGTTTGATGATTGGTTAAGAGAATTGAGCGTAAAACATGTTAGTTATTGATTTAGGGTTTGGACAGATTTGTAAGACTGTAAAAATGTGAGGGTATATAACAGATGGTGATGAGTTAAGTCACCAATTTTAAGTCTAAATTGAAGTATAATGAAAGGGCTTTCCAAAAAGTCCAGCCACGATCAATTTTGAGGTCGGGAAGTCGGTCTTTTGATTTTTCTTTGTTAAGGTGTCAAAGCTGTCAAACCGGGACAGATTTTGGGTAAAAGTTTGAGGTTGGCATGTGGTTGTAAATGTGGTATTTTGACTTGCTCTTCTGGAATAGTTAAGTTTTAGGTTATATTAGACTACCACAAAGAGGATTCGCGATAAAAACTTGTGGAAGTAATTATTAAAAATCAAAACTTTTTGGTGTGCGTTCAGATCCGAATTTGAGTAGTTGTCAAGTTTGAATTTTCTATGAGTACTTGTGTGTGTTATTGGTTCATGGTCTTCTGGGATTAGCTTCTATGCTTATGAGAGACCATGGTAAATTTTTGGTGTGAGTTGCTGAGCTTTATTTGTCGTGCTTTCATGTGAGTTACTGTACTCAAAAATTCTGCTTTTTCTGAGTTTTAGAGTGCAAGGGATTTAGTGTGTGTTAGGTTATGGTGGTGGTTAGTATGGTGTCTAGGAGATCCATGGTGGGTCATATGAGCCTTAGACATCCATCATATGAGTATTACATGGGTTGTAGCTTTTAGCTTGACCTTGTGTAATGTGGATTATTTTTGTGTTCTATTGATTGTGAGTTGTTTTTGTGGAAGCTGCGGAGTTTAAGGTGAGTTCATAGTCCCATATTTTTACTTTGTTTTAAACTTGGGATGGGAATGATGCTTGTCTTAAATATTTTGGTTTACTGTGATTATGTGTGTGGTATTAAAGAGCTTGGACTTATAATGTTATCGTATGTATGCTATGTGTGATTATTTGCTTGCGTGGATGTTTTGGAATTCAATTAGGATAGCGACCTAATTGATGATATATTTTGGGATTCAATTGGGAGGGTGCTTACCCTGTTGCTCGTGCATGCGACCTAATTGATGATATTTTTGATGTGGCATTAATTATGGGGTCGGGGGACACGAGCCGTCCTGATGTGGTACTAATTATGGGGTCGGAGGACACGAGCCGTCCTAATGGTTGCCTTATGAGTGTTGTTGCCTTTATGTGTGGATATTAGCTTGCAAATGCATGTAGCTATATGATAACTATAATTTATTTGTCCAGCTATATTTTGTAATCACAGTAAATTCGGTTGCCTTGTGTGTTGAGTCTTAAACCTATGAATCTCACCAACATTATGTTGACGTTTTAAGCATCATTTTCAGGTGAGCTTTCTAAGGATAAGATAGAAGGATGTGGATAGACGAGACCTTAGTTGCATTGGAAGTGGTTTATCATCTATGTTTGGATTTATGTTTTGGATTTTATTATGTTTATCTTTGGGTATTGTTTCAACACTATGTGTTGGTACATTGCTCTATTTATGTGCATGTAGTTGTTCTCTGTGTTGACACCAGGTGTTGTGATGATATCCATGAAGTTACACCCGCGCGTTTCCGCCGTGGCGGGGTGTGACAGATTGGTATCAGAGCCTTGGTTATAGAGAATTAGGTGGTTTAACCTAGACTATAGCCTAGGAGTCCTTCATATAGTTGCATTTAGGATCTATGTGTAAGTATAGTATTTTATATGTCTATTTTCCTATATTTCTGAGATGTTTTATTGAGTTTCGGACGTCTATTTTATCCCGAATACGTAGTATTGTATATATCAACTTTATTATATCGTCTTTCGCGCGTAAGATGCTTCGTTGGACTACCGTTGTCGCTATCGGATGTGAGAGAAGTGGTAGGATGAAGCGGACTAACCGCAGAATCCGAGTTCCCGCTAGCATGTATCCATGTTCGGACAAGGAGAGGACGTTTATGGGAAACGTTGGTGGAGAAGAAGTGGAGAGGTTTGGAACCACGACGACTTCTGGAGATGGACCAATTACCAAATACCCTTGGTAGTGTTCTCACTTCACCTGGGAAGGAGATGTGGTTTAGTCTAAACCTCGTGATTTGTATGCGCTTATAAATTATGTAGAATTGGAAGAAAAGAATAGAGATGGTTTTGCATGTTGTCGACTACCTCAACATGTAGGAAACATGAATGGTTGGTTGAGTAGAGATGAAAGGGAGTTAGGATGGAATGGTGTGGATTCGGATCTAGAGTCCACAGCGAGTAGTAAGTTGAATTGATCTGAGTGGGGAGATAAGTGCAAGAGTGGAGTTGAGCCATTATGCGACGTCTTTTGTTTTGTGTTATGTTTTGGAATTTGTATATTGTCTTTTGCCGTCTGGAGCCATGTTGGAGCGTGATTACTCTTGGATATTGGATCGACCTTATCCAAGTGATTTTGATTATAGAGTTTACGTGATCGATGGAATTGTTCCATGTGAGATGATTGTTTGCGATGTCTTTTGTTTTGTTTGCATGATGTGTTGTCATAGGAGGGAGTACACTTATGAAAGGGGGCATAGATAATTATGGTGGCCAACATAATTATACATGCATCACAACACAAGTGGACTTGCAAGTATGATAGCATGGATTGCATGGTGTATTAGGTGTTATGTGGTACATGTGCGTTATCATTGAGATGTGTGGTTTTGGAAGTAAGTATGCGTGTGGAATAGGCTTATAACTATGGTCGCGAACATAATTATAAGGGTATCACACACGTGGACTTGTGACCATTATTGCATTGATTGATGTTTGTTGTTATGTGTTGTTGTAGATGGTATGTGATATCATGTTAGTGATGGCTGTATGGTTAGAGAAGTATTCTCTTAACCGTTTGGGCAGTCGTTATATGTTGGGGTGTGTAGGTGGTAAGATTCCATCCTACCTATCATATGTTGATACCTCAAATATCGGTGGGTACTTATGTTGTGGTATTTAAGTTGATTCGTTTGTTAGACGCTCGTTTGTATATCTAATTCTTGGGTTGGCATTCCTATTTGTACCATGATGGTACAGATGCCATATTCTTTCTATTTGACGTCGTGATAGGTGTTGGGAAATCGAATTCGTTTTGTTGAATACTGGTTCGTTTCTTTGGTGATTCCATACATTCATTCCTCGGATGAATGTTATGCTATTCTTCAAGTATTGTTGGTTCGTGACGAGTTGGTGTGGATATTTGATCCCTTATTTACACACCAATTGAAGCTTGTGACATGTTTTTGTGACATGTTAGTGTCGGTGTTTTTTTTTCTATGATTTTGGTTTGATTGTTGTACGAATGAGTCTTTGCGTTCTTCGTTTGGTTTGCAATGCATTTGCATGAGTGTTCACTGGTATGAGTTCGTTTGAGGATTATTTTGATTACGAAATTCTTCAATGTCTTTCGCGTTCGATTACGAGGTTGTGTTAGAGTCTTTATGGTATTTTACAAATTCGTTTTGGGTATTTCAAGGTCATTTGATGGAAACTAATATTTTTATGGTGAAAATGAAGTGTGAAAAAAATGTATAAGTTTAAGATATGTCTTGTGAAAAACGGTGTCCAATTGTTTTTGGGAAGGTCGAGTACGGGAATAAGAACTATCTATGGTTCTCGTTTACCAAACTTGTTATGTAATTAGTTCATCGAGTGTTTCTTTCGGTGAGGTACGCTTGTGCATGTTGTATGGGTATGTGTATTTTCTTTGGATGGGTTTTCATGAAATATTTTATCCGTGTCTACTTTTAGTGGGAAAATTTCTCATTGTGTTTTTTCTAGCTTTGATTTTGATGTTCGTTACTTCGTTAGTCGGTAATTCGTACCCTTTTTGAGTTCGTTGATATACGTTTTAGTTCGACCGGTTTCATGGTTCGCGTCGTTTACTTAGGATAGATTGTCGTTTTGATTATCAATTTGTTCGTTGAAGAAGAAGAAGATGTTTGCCAAGTTGTTCAAGTGAGAGGTGTAGCTTTAAGATATACGTTCTTCAGATTGCGTGGGCATCACGGAGGTAGAAGATCCATAAGAGGAACTGTGTGATACGTGATTTAAAGTTGGAGAGTAGAACTTGGAGATGATATTTGTATGGAGCAGAAAGTGTGGTCTACCCAGATCATGAGAATCTTTAGCATATATTTGACAAGAGGTTAATATATGTTGGAGAAAAGTTGGCTGTGGAGTTTCTCAGTGACTACGATTGTCTGATTCGCTATCGTCAAGGAAGGGCAGAACATCGTGGTAAGAGCGCTGAGCAGGAGTGAACGAGTGAAACTTAGATGTTTGTGAGCAATGATTATGATATTCAGTTCGGAGTTAAGAGGATGATATTGACAGCCTAGAGAGAGAGGTTCAAGGATGAGAACATGTAAGAAGAATGATTACTTGGTTTAGACCAGTAAATGGAAAGGAACGAAGATGGAAGAATGTACTTTGTGGACCAGCTATTGGTTCCATTGATAGGAAGCGTAAGGACATCAATCATGAAAGGTATTTGATACATCCGAGAATGGATAAGACGTATTATTACCTTAGCAAGAGATGTATGGAGGAGTAGGCGAGACTTTTCGCTCGGTGAGTTGGTAATGAGCCATGGGATGTCGCGTTGATCATCAAGAAACATGATGAAATATTTACTTTGCAATAGTGGTAAACGTGTTATACAGTTTTGAGAACGCGTATGAAGATGAGTACGACTTATCGTTCTTAAATGAATGGACTAAGTGAGCGTACAAATCAGGCGTTGGATGGTATGATGAGAGCATGGGTGTATTTGAGTTTGGAGGAAGCTGGGGTATGCATTTATCTTTAGCTGAGTTCTCCTATAACAATAATTACCAGTCTAGTATTAAGAATGTGTCATTGAAGTGTGGTATGGAAGGTAATGTAGGTCACCGGTTCTGTGGGCAAAGGTTGGAAGAAGCCAACTAATTGGTCCTGAACTGGTATGAGAGACTACGAATAAGGTTTTCCGATTAAGGAAAGACTTAAGGCAACAAGAGATCGCCAAAAGAGTTATGCGGATTATTTCCGTAAGCCCTTAGAGTTTGGTGTTGGTGATATTGTGAGGTTAAAAGTATCTCCTTGGAAAGGTGTTGTGCGTTTAGGTAAGAAAGGCAAGCTAGCACCGAGATACGTAGGACCATTTGGGATTTACGGAAAGGAGTGGAATTGTGGCATACCAGTGGAAGTTAGCTGAGGAATTTAGTAGAGTGCATGATATGTTTCACGTATCTAATGGAAAGAAGTGGTTGGCAGATGATAGTCTGGATGTACCATTAGATGAGATTAAGGTTGACAAGACTCTCCGTTTTGTCAAGAAACCTGTTGAGATTATGGATCGAGATGTTAAGGGTTGAAGTATGGTGAGATAGCATTGGTAAAGGTATGGTGGGATTCTAAGCGTGGTCCTGAGTTTACTTGGGAACGTGAGGATCCGATGAAATTTAAGTACCCAAATTTGTTGCTGATGTGATTGGTGAAGTAGATCGTTTGTAGTTGGATTTTAGATCGTGGAGGTTAGATGCGGGGTATTCATAAATGTTTGTTTTACAAATATTTGTCATTTGTGAGTGCGTCTTGCAGTTACCATTTGGCTTTTCATTTGGTTCGAGAGTATCGTACCTACCTGTGAGAAGTCGTTCGGATCTTTGGTGTTATTGATCGATGTAGTGTATCTATTTGTGTATTGTTGGAGTATCGATATGTTTTCTATCATGTGAATTCGGGTATTTAGTCGGTTCACATTTTTGCGATTCTTTCTCTGTGAGTTTATGCTGTGGTATTTATCCGCTTAAAAATCCATAAATTTTCTTTTGCTGATGTTTTTGGTGAGACGAGTAGTTGAAATCTCGGGACGCGATTTCCCTAAGTGGGTGATGATGTAACAACCGTGGTTTTGGCAGGTCAGTTTGACTGATAGTTTTGACTCGGTTGACGTTTGTTTGATGTGTTATAGGTGATTGTAGTGTTATAAGTGTTATAGGTAAGTTTTAGCACTAAATCCCTTTGCGTGAGTGGTTTTATTGTGATTTGGAAAGTTTGGAATTTGGGAAAGTTCATTTTAATCACCTATGTGGTGTAGAAATGACTTGTGTAGTTTTGGCGTTTTTGTGTTTTTGCGTAACGAGTCTTCGTTCAAGTATTTGAGCGTTAGCAAGTTATGAGGAGTTTGTTTTTGGAAACTTTATTTTGGAAAATGATATTTTTCCGGTTGGTCGTAAAAACTGAGGTTTATCGCGTAAGACGTCAGGATTAGTTACGGGTATTTATAAAATATGAAAAGTATGACGCTTTTGGTGTAATAAATTAATTTTAAAATATATATATATATATATATATATATATATATATATATATATATATATATATATATATATATATATATATATATATATATATATATATATATATATATATATATATATAAGGAAAATCGATTTAGGGGGATAAGGGAAAAAGGAAACCAAATTTGAGTCCAATTAAAACACCTAATGATAAGGATTATCAATAAATAATATATAAACAAACCCCAACACCCCACAAACGTTTTTTTGGTGTTCTTGGTCATTCATGGGAGGCCAAGGAAGAAGAAAAACTTAGGGTTCTTATTATTGAAGCTAAAATCAAGATCAAGGTATATTTTCGATACTAGTTTTCATTCAATTAATTAGTTATTGATCTAATTCATGTAATATAAAGTATGATGGATTAGGGTTTGTGTTAACTGCTGTAAATTAATGTCATTAAACATGTTGGGATCAATTAATGATAATAGTTTGATGATTGGTTAAGAGAATTGAGCGTAAAACATGTTAGTTATTGATTTAGGGTTTGGACAGATTTGTAAGGCTGTAAAAATGTGAGGGTATATAACAGGTGATGAGTTAAGTCACGAATTTTAAGTCTAAATTGAAGTATAATGAAAGAGCTTTCCAAAAAGTCCAGCCACGATCAATTTTGAGGTCGGGAAGTCGGTCTTTTGATTTTTCTTTGTTAAGGTGTCAAAGCTGTCAAACCGGGACAGATTTTGGGTAAAAGTTTGAGGTTGGCATGTGGTTGTAAAAGTGGTATTTTGACTTGCTCTTCTGGAATAGTTAAGTTTTAGGTTATGTTAGACTACCACAAAGAGGATTCGCGATAAAAACTTGTGGAAGTAATTATTAAAAATCAAAACTTTTTGGTGTGCGTTCAGATCCGAATTTGAGTAGTTGTCAAGTTTGAATTTTCTATGAGTACTTGTGTGTGTTATTGGTTCATGGTCTTATGGGATTAGCTTCTATGCTTATGAGAGACCATGATAAATTTTTGGTGTGAGTTGCTGAGCTTTATTTGTCTTGATTTCATGTGAGTTAATGTACTCAAAAATTCTGCTTTTTCTGAGTTTTAGAGTGAAAGGGATTTAGTGAGTGTTAGGTTATGGTGGTGGTTAGTATGGTGTCTAGGAGATCCATGGTGGGTCATATGAGTCTTAGACATCCATCATATGAGTATTACATGGGTTGTAGCTTTTAGCTTGACCTTGTGTAATGTGGATTATTTTTGTGTTCTATAGATTGTGAGTTGTTTTTGTGGAAGCTGCGGAGTTTAAGGTGAGTTCATAGTCCCATATTTTTACTTTGTTTTAAACTTGGGATGGGAATGATGCTTGTCTTAAATGTTTTGGTTTACTGTGATTATGTGTGTGGTATTAAAGAGCTTGGACTTATAATGTTATCGTATGTATGCTATGTGTGATTATTTGCTTGCGTGGATGTTTTGGAATTCAATTAGGATAGCGACCTAATTGATGATATATTTTGGGATTCAATTGGGAGGGTGCTTACCCTGTTGCTCGCGCATGCGACCTAATTGATGATATGTTTGATGTGGCACTAATTATGGGGTCGGGGGACACGAGCCGTCCTGAAGTGGTACTAATTATGGGGTCGGAGGACATGAGCCGTCCTAATGGTTGCCTTATGAGTGTTGTTGCCTTTATGTGTGGATATTAGCTTGCAAATGCATGTAGCTATATGATAACTATAATTTATTTGTCCAGCTATATTTTGTAATCACAGTAAATTCGGTTGCCTTGTGTGTTGAGTCTTAAACCTATGAATCTCACCAACATTATGTTGACGTTTTAAGCATCATTTTCAGGTGAGCTTTCTAAGGATAAGATAGAAGGATGTGGATAGACGAGACCTTAGTTGCATTGGAAGTGGTTTATCATCTATGTTTGGATTTATGTTTTGGATTTTATTATGTTTATCTTTGGGTATTGTTTCAACACTATGTGTTGGTACATTGCTCTATTTATGTGCATGTAGTTGTTCTCTGTGTTGTCACCAGGTGTTGTGATAATATCCATGAAGTTACACCCGCGCGTTTCCGCCGTGGCGGTGTAACAATTCACAATTTCAGGTTAATTACTATTCCCGGAAAATTTCACTATTCACTTTTACTATTCATTTTTCCGAAATTTTCCCGAAATCTGATTTTTGTTTCTTGGCCTCGAGTGATAAATCATTTCCATGGCAAATTAAAAGTTTGACATTCATAAGCTCATTTTCGTGAAAGTTAATACGGAATTACACGTTTTAGGGTAAAACGTCATTCAAAAATTCTACGCACAACGAAACTCGACCGCGTTAAGTGACCCCGCATCAGAAAAATGTTTGACACACTCATGATTTATTTGAGAATTAATCGTGACTGAGAAAAACATGACCAAAATAAGCCTCGGCTGTGAAAAACTGGAATTTTTAGTTTTTAAGCGTTTTTACTCAGCCATAACGTTAGCCTATACCTGCACCGCGTTTCTAAGACGATTTAAGTTTTCAACTTTTTAGAAAAAGTCAACATATTTTCCCTCCTCCATTGACCAAAAATCATTCATTGATTTTATAAGTCATTCCTTGATTTTTAGGCTTACGGTTTGATGTCTAAAAGACATTTAATGCCAACCGACACTAGACTGAGCCCAGTCTAGACATTATAAGTCATTTTAAATCATTTTTATCATATTAGAAAAGTAACATTTTACTTTTCTCAATTTTACGCAATATTCGTACATTTTACGTATTACGCGTTTTAGACCCGTGTTTCCAGTTTTAGCAGGGTTTTACCACCCCAATGGAACCTAAGACTCATTTTATATTTTATTATAGAGTATTTTGACAAGTTTAATTATTCTTCCAAGTTTCGTATTTTTACGCTACCCCGGTTTTACGTTTCGTGGCTTAACCATTTACGGTTAGCATTTTACGGAGCCAAAACTAACTCAATAACTTGGATAATATCATCAAAACTCCACACTTCCTCCCCAAGTATTCCCAACCGACTTAGGAGGGGGGATTCAGCCCATAGGTGGCTTGATCTCATGCTAGGAGGCCTTAGATTTCATCCATGTGTTATACTTGGTCTCCAAGTGTTGAGTAGTCATACATGTAACCTCCTCAAGACCTTATTTAAGCCTCTCCTCACCCTCCTTGGCCATTCCAACGTCCCACATACACAACACACTTCATTTTACTAGTTTACTTCAAGTTTTATCCAAGAGATCAAGAGCATAACAACACATAAACACTAGTTTGGTTTTGATTCATCAAAACTACTTCCAAACTACATAAACTTTGGTGATTTCTCTTGAGTTTGAATCTACTCAAGTCACCTCAACTTTCATCATCTCTCTTTCAAGAATACAAGTGTAGAAAGATTGCTTGAAGTGAAGTGGGTTGAAGCTAAAGTCTATCAAAGTCCTTTTCCTTACATGCTACTACCTTTCTTGTAGAAAGCCAAAGTTGTAAGCAAACTCTAATACACTTCCTTGCTTAAATAATCATATTCATGTTATTTACATATTATTCTTGCTATATTATGTCTTGTATGCATGTCCATGATGTATAAAAATGAGCAAAACAAGTTATTGTAATTGATTGTTAAGATAAGTTATTAAAACAAGTAAACTAGTGACTTTCTTGGTAAGACCTGATCAAAATGGTAAAAATATGATATTGGATTATTACATATTGTAGTAGAGGACCTAACAAGGAAACCATAGCAATTTGAACCACCTAAAACGAGTATACGAGTCAAAAGTTATGACGATTTGAAGTTACCAAAATTTTGCGGCAAAGCTGCCAAATAACTTCTGTTACAGAAACTTTAAACATGCAAAAAGAGGCATTTATGGTCCGATTCATCAAAAAGTTAAAACACGAAAGTTGTCCGGAACGATGTTTTCGTTCAGGATTAAAGAAGCTCAAGACTTGAAAATGCTTTTTGAGTGATAATTTCTTCAAATTCTTAACAGCCCATTTTAGACCAAAGTCACTATATTATGGTTATACTTTAAAAGGAACAAGAGGTCTTATGACTAATAATCAAGACCACCACCATGGCTAGAGCCAAGGTTGAGTCTCATGACCATGGAACAATGACCAAAGGTCATGGCAAGGCCATGACGAAATGACCATGTAAGCTTACTTAGGCGAAAACATGAAACAAGGAGTTGACGATAACTTGAACATTCAATTTGGATCTATTTCACCTAAAAGGAACCATGAGATATTACAAAGAAAAATGGTCATATAAGTTATAAGAAACTTACCCTAATAACAATCTTCATGTAATAATAAACTTTCCTAAGTTTATTCAAATATTGGACATGTAATTTTCGGATCAAAACTTATATATATATATATATATATATATATATATATATATATATATATATATATATATATATATATATATATATATATATATACTTTATCAACTACTACAATAGTAGGGAGCCTCATGTGAGGAGTTCATTATGTAAGCCGTCGAGATGAGTTGTGGATTTACGAATTAAAGTGTCCTGGCTCCTCGAACGTTTACTAACATGACTTCTGAATTATGTCGGCCCGAACGGTAGTAAACGATATATCAAAACATACATGTTTCATGAATCTTTTCTTTCAAAGACTTACATTATACATCATACCACATCATGGACAAAATGCAAGATATATATATATATATATATATATATATATATATATATATATATATATATATATATATATATATATATATATATATATATATATATATATAGGCACTACTTCATATTCTTTACTCCGATCCTAAGTCGCAACATTCTATTATAGGCTGCTCGTAGAAACCTTCATGATTCAACCATTACATTCATTACTTGCTATCTTACTTAAGGTGAGTTCATAGCCCCACTTTCTATTGTTTAACTATTTTACAAACCCTTGGGGGGAATACATGCTATTATTTTTCTACTCGAACACAATGCTTTCTACTGTATGCTATTCGACTATGTTTTATTATCACTAAGTAACATCCTTGCCAAACCAAGATCCCTTATTATGAACCATTTAATCACTTGCGAGGGTTACTTGCGAGTGAGCGCGAATATTGTGAATAGGCCTATTGGGATTGACGAATCCCATTTGTTTTGAATAAGTTCAAACAAATGCATTAATATTTGAGACATTAGGTATAACGGCAAAGTACCTACCGGGATAAATCTGCCGATCGATATTGGTACACGTTAACGTTTTGGTGTCATAAGCTTAGTGAATTAATAACCTTTCCGGGCATATAACAACGTAGCCCATCTTTGTTTTCTAACTATGAGTGTGAGTCTATAGCTCACACTACAATTATTGTTTCAACGATTTAACTACCAACATATTGTGTTCAAATGATTTAACTAAAACTCTATGAATATCACTCAACCTTTGTGTTGACCTCTCAAGCATGTATTTCAGGTTCATGACGATCAAGGATGGCATGGAAGGACACGGATACTCAAGAGGGCTATAAATTTTATTATCATTCAAAAACTCATTTAATGTGATTTGTAAACATGGAACCATCTGGGACCTCATTTTGTAATCTCTGATATTTATATAATTTGAATGATAAATCTTTTAAAACGACTCAATTAGAGTTCATTTTCTATCATTGTGACTATTGTGCCGTCGAGTAACACCGAGTTTGAATTCCGCTGCATCCATGAATTGGGGGTGTTACAGATTGGTATCAGAGCCATGGTTATAGAGAAACGGGTCTAATTGAGACCTAAACTATAACTACACTCACAAACAAAAGCATTTTTATAGCCTTCCACTCTCCGTGTCTTCCATCCTCCAGACGATTATGGACTTAGTAAGCATGTTATGCTACACAAACATATTAGTATATTCATATATACCCATTTTGAGCATTTCCCCGGTAGACATTTTTATGCTACACAAACATAATTGCATATTAATATATGTACCCTATACATAATTGAGCATTTCTCCGTAAGCATTTTATACTACATGAACATATTAGTATATTGATATATAAACTCGGTTTATTTTCAATCATTTATCTAAACAATGGACTAAACATATCTGCGTATGCCTATTCTAGAGCATTACGACACAACCACATTCTCCCAATCATGTTCCTACTCCAACATTTTATGTCCAAGACATTGTAACTAATTGCAATGGTCTTTCCTATTTTCCAAGACATTGTATTATACAATGGTCTTAATCATTTCTCAAATGTTTTGAGTCACACAATGGTCTAACCTACTTCTAAGACAATGTGAATTGCACAATGGTCTAACCTACTTCCGAGACATTGTGATTGCGTAATGGTCTCTGGAATTATTCCATCACATCATCAATATCATTTCTTATGATATCAAAAACCCATCACAATCTATCGATTTCCAAATAAGAAAGATTTCTAAAGGATAAACTAATCCATCACCTACAAAAGCTGAAGTTCAGCTCTACATTCATCAAAGTTTTCTTCTGAAACCTTCATTATTAAAAGTTCGTGATCCTGGCCAAGTATGTTCTATTTTAGAACTACTTAAAACTTCCTTTCCACACGTACCTATCCGTACTATCTTCTATGCAATGGAATATGAAAACATACATTACAAGTCTTATATGGCCGGGACTTGCAATTGAAGGGTTTGACATCGCCTTTGTTTAGTGGAGAGGTTCCCGAAAGCAACGGACATATCACAAGTATACCTAATTTAGGTATTTGAAAATTTTATCGAACCTTGGCTAAATATAGACTAGTCACCTATACTTAAACTAGGGACAGTGGAATATAGTCTGACTAACTATATTCGACTTAAAATTTTCAAATACTGAGAATAGTTGTACTAGGGTTATGTTCAGGTTGATTTCCTACATGAACACGATAAACCACCAGAATACATTAAAATAATCTAGAAACACGATAGTGCCTTACCACTCAGCAAGATCTTAACACCTTATTTGTATGATCTAATTTCATTCTTGAAATTTTTCATTTATAAGAGAATCCGAACTACTATCTTGGGATAGTTATCAATTCTTCTCTTCATCCCGTAGAAGTACTATCCTGTTTAGTTCCTAAGGATACCATTCCATCATAAACTTTTAAAATCTCTTAACATTTTTAAAGCAAACTTAACATCTATACCTAAGAGTATTAATGTTAAGCATACACTACACACTTTTGTTCATCAACATATCACATCATTATCTTCACAACCGTTACAAACACAAGCTCATTAATAGATCTTGATGCACTTTTGATTGAGCCTGAACCGTCAGATTATTATTGACCAAGGTCAACAAGTCAAAGACAGCCTAGAATCAATACTCCGGTGATAGTGTAGTGTTTCCCCGGGTCGTAAAAGTCCCAGCGAGATTGAAATGGTGCTTTTGGAATCGTTTATGAGTAAGTGGGACTGAGGACAGTAGCCCAGATGATATGGAATTGATTTTGCTACTGTTATTTTGGTATTGGTAAACAGATATAATATTCACAATAATCAGATACCAGATATATGCACAAATTCACAATTAAGATCACGTATCGGACTGGAAAAGTGGGTTTTTGGTAATTATCAAACTACAGGGGGTGCTTTTGACACTTTTCAAAACTTAAAATTAAAAATGAAAAAGAAATTATAAAAGTGATTAAAATAATATTAAACTATTATTTAATTAATTAAACTATTTAAAATCTAAATTAAAACCTAATTTAAATAAACTAAAAATGACAAATGATTTAAATTAAACTAAAAATTAACAAAAATATTTTCTAAACCTAAATTAGAACTTGAAGAAAGTATAAAAAATTAAAAATAATATTTTTGTCTTTTTGTGGTTTTGTTATTAATTAAAAACTATTTAACTTAATTAAACTAATTAAACTACTTTTAATTTATATTAATACTAAATTAACTTAGAAAATTAAGATAAAATTTGTAAAATTACTTAACCATCACAGGAATCCTACAAAATTATAAAAACTCTAAAAATTATGTTTTAAGATTAAACAACTAATTATTTACCTATTAATTAACTTAAGTCTATTTTAAACAAATAAAATAAGAAAAATAGAAAATGAACAGTAGAATCTCAAATTATATTTTCTAAAAACTTATTATATTATATTAGAACTAGGAAAATTATAAAAACTAGATTTAACCTTATAAAAACTAATTAAGCTATTTAATATTTGATATTAATTAATAATAAAGAAAATTAAAAGTAAATCTAATTATCACTAAATGACAAAATAAAAATTTGGAAAAATTATCAAAATTACTTTACTATATAAGGTATTTAATAAAAATATAAAAACACTAGTGACTTAATTAAAATATAAAAATGAAAATTAAAATTAACTTGAATTAAATAGAAACTATCACTTACTTTAACTTTGATTTTTTTGGAATTTTCTTTTTCAGAACTACTTAATACCTTAAAATGACAAACTTTAATGAAAACACTTTTAAAATTTAGCTTATAAATAAGCTGTGACACCCCCTTAACTTATACAGTTGACTTTGGTTGACTGTTTGGTCAATCTGGGTCAAATGGCCTTAGGGTTTAATTTGGGTGGGCTGTTTGGTTTTGGTTTTAAATAACTTAAGGATCCGTTTGGTTTATCACATTTCACAAGGACCAAAGTTGCAATTTTCTGAATTTTGAAGGGTGTGGTTTGGCACTTTTTAAATTTATTATAAGGGTTGGAATTGCCAAGTGTGAATAGTATGAGGTTAGGTTTTGAATTTTTCACTTTATAATACCCCAGGGACTAAATCTGCCAATTCACCAAACTTCAGGGACCTGACTTGTAATTTCACCAAACTTTCTTTCAAGGGACCAAACCTGCCATAAGATATTAGTGCAAGGACAAAATTTGTTTTTCTCAAAGTTTTCATATCCCAGGGACCATTTTTGACAATTTCCAGATTTCAGGGACTAAACTTGACATTTTGTGAAACTTTTCACCAAAGGACTAATTATGTAACTTTTTTATTTATAAGGGCCTTTGGTGACTTTTTCAAGTTTTTGGAATGACCAGGGACTAGATTTGACAACTTTTGAAAGTTGGGGGACTGAAACTGCCAATTATGCAAACTTTATGTGTTTTTCATCTGTTTTTGGTATTTTTGCATTTGAAACATGTAAAACACTTTCCTGGGATATTTTCACTATTTTGATTCATTATTGAGTGTTTTTGGATGTTTTGGCAGTTCAGAATTGGTAAAAATGATGAGTATTTACACACTCATCAATCCCCCACACTAAAACATTGCTAGTCCCTAGCAATCTTTTGAGAAAAACTTAATGGATTTGAAACTCTTTACCAAAAGCCATTACTTCTGGAGTAGCCAGGTGTAAGAACTGTGGCACACCTGATAACCGTGTGATTTTGAGCAAACCACCAGCTGTCAACGGATTTGATTTGTCTTTACCAAAAGCCGTTTGCTTCTGGACTAGCCAGCATCTTGATGGACTAAGTCAACATCTTGGTGAGCTGAATACCAATTATGGATTTTCCACTGCCTTTACCACAAGCCATAATCTTGTGGGCTAGCCAACTCATTTGCTTATGAGGATGCGGGGGAGCTGAGGAACCATGCAATTTTTGGCAAACTGCCAGCCATCAACGGGTTTGAGATGTCTTTACCAAGAGCCGTTTACTCCTGGACTAGCCAATCCCTTTGTCATTTAGACTTTGGCGGATTGATAACCACAAAAATTTTGGAATAAAGTGAAAAATTTTGAAAAATTTTGGCCTAAAATGGGGGTACTTGGAAAGTTTTGTGATAAAATTCGTAAGAATTCCCCCCCCCCCCCCCCCCCCACACTAGAACTGAATATTGTCCTCAATATTCAAAGTCCCGGCTATTATGCCGAATCTCTGAACGGGAAAAGCTAATATTTGATTCTAACTGTGGAAATTTCTATTTTTCACTTTATTTTATCTGTACATACGATTTTTTTTTTTCTTTTTTTTTTTTTTTTTTTTTTTTTTTTTGAATCACTACCTCCCAGGCTTGTGTTAGGTTTACCACGCTAGCTAATCACTTGTGAATGATTAACTGTAATAAATTTGCCCTAACAGCCCGGAAGTTGAATGATAAAGTTTATAATATACATACACATCCCAGCTTTGTGTCAAGTTTACCACGCTAGCTAATCACTTGTGAATGATTAACTGTAATAAATTTGCCCTGACAGCCCGAGAGTTGATATAATATACATACAAAACATGATTATTGAATTTTGAAACATATTTACTTTTGAAACGGTGGGGGATGGCCACTCCCCCACACTAGGGTAGTAGAAAGTAGAAAGAAGTCAGAAATACGGGTGAAAACCCATATATGCTGCTAATTTTTGTTCACCGAGTCATTAGCTTGACTCGATCCCCGAATTCATTGGTCCATGGGGAAAGTTTGGAGATCCGGGACAACCATGGGTGGTGTGTCCTCTCCAAAATAATGTTTCAATCTATGACCATTCACTTTGAAGTTGGGACCTTCGGGTTGAGATAACTCAACAGTCCCGTATGGGTAAACTTTAGCAATGGTGAATGGTCCGGTCCATCGGGTTTTTAATTTCCCCGAGAAGATCTTTAATCTTGAATTGAAAAGAAGGACTCTGTCACCGACGTTGAAAACTCGGTTCTTAATCTTAGAGTCGTGAATCTTCTTTGTCTTTTCTTTGTAGATCAAAGAGTTCTCGTAGGCTTGATCACGAAGTTCATTTAATTCATTAATTTGAACCTTACGGTGATCACCCGCTTTATGAAGGTCGTAGTTAGCATGTTTCAAGGCCCAGTAGGCTTTGTGCTCGAGCTCGATCGGTAAATGGCACGCCTTCCCGTATACAAGCTTGTATGGAGTGCACCCGATGGGTGTTTTGTAAGCTGTACGGAAGGCCCAGAGTGCATCATCTAGTTTATCCGACCAGGAAGCACGGTTCTCACCTACTGTCCTCTCAAGAATCCGTTTAATACCACGGTTGGAAACCTCCACCTGCCCACTTGTTTGGGGGTGATAAGCGGTAGAAAGACGATGAGTAACACCGTACTTAAGCATGACTTTTGCAAATTGATCATTGCAAAAGTGAGTACCGCGATCACTAATGATGGCACGTGGGGTTCCAAAACGAGCAAAGAGGGATTTCAAGAATTTCACAACTACTCGGGCATCGTTAGTGGGTAAGGCTTTAGCCTCAACCCATTTTGACAAGTAGTCAACAGCCAAGAGTATGTATTTGTTTTCACGAGAAGATGGGAATGGCCCCATAAAGTCAATGCCCCAGACGTCAAAGATTTCACAAACTTGAATAGCATTTTGTGGCATTTCATTCTTTTGTGAAATATTCCCGTGACGCTGACAAGCATCACAGGCTTTGACTAACTCGTGGGCATCCTTGTAGATTGTGGGTCAATAGAAACCGGAATCAAACACCTTTTTGGCGGTGTAGTTAGGACTATGGTGGCCCCCGGTGGGTCCAGCATGGCAAGCCTTGAGAATATCAGCGGCTTCCTGTCCGTATACACATCGCCTGATGACTTGATCGGCACAGATTTTGAAGAGGAAGGGGTCGTCCCAGAAATAATGTTTAACGTCTTTGAAGAATTTTTTCTTTTGTTGGGACGTCATCCCCTTCACGATGAAGTTACCCGCACGGTAATTTGCAAAGTCGGCAAACCATGGGGTAGTAGAGTCACCACGAAAAGTAACCGCACTGAGTGTCTCGAGAGGGAATGATTCATTTATTTCTTGTTTCTCGGACACATCTTGATGTGGGTTCTCTAATCGTGAGAGATGATCAGCAGCCAGGTTCTCGGCTCCTTTTTTATCACGAATAATGATATCAAATTCCTGAAGGAGGAGAACCCAACGGAGAAGCCTCGGCTTTGCATCTTGCTTTGCAAATAGGTACTTCAAAGCAGAGTGATCCGTATACACTACGCATTTGGTCAGGATCAAGTATGACCGAAATTTCTCAAAGGCATACACCACAGCTAGGAGTTCTTTTTCAGTGGTGGTGTAATGACCTTGAGCCTCAGTCATAGTTTTGCTTGCGTAGTGTATAGGCTGAAAGTATTTTGCTTTTCGTTGCCCCAAGACCGCACCTATGGCAAAATCACTAGCATCGCACATAAGCTCAAAAGGTAGGTCCCAATCGGGGGCAACAAGAATCGGTGCCTCGGTAAGCTTTTTCTTTAATGTTTCAAAAGCTTCGATGCACTCAGGAGAGAAGATGAAAGGAGCATCCTTCTCGAGGAGATGGGTCATAGGCCGGGCAATCTTAGAAAAATCCTGGATAAACCTACGGTAGAAGCCGGCATGACCCAAAAAGCTCCTAACACCTTTTACGGTGGTGGGATGAGGTAATTTGGCAATGACATCGATTTTAGCTCTGTCAACCTCGATCCCGTTTTTTGAAATTTTATGGCCGAGGACTATGCCCTCTTTAACCATAAAGTGACTCTTCTCCCAGTTGAGACTCAAATTCGTTTCTTTGCAACGTTTAAGCATTTGTTTCAAGTGGGAGAGACAGGTCTGAAATGAATCCCCGATGACTGAAAAGTCATCCATGAATACCTCCATAGTTTTCCCGATCATGTCGGAAAAAATAGACATCATGCACCTCTGGAACGTGCCTGGTGCATTACATAAGCCGAAAGGCATACGTCTGTAAGCAAAAGTTCCGTAGGGGCATGTGAAGGTAGTCTTCTCTTGATCCTGGGGATCAATGGGGATTTGGAAGTAACCCGAAAAACCATCGAGGAAGCAGTAGTATTCATTCCCCGCAAGTCTTTTGAGCATTTGGTCCATAAAAGGGAGAGGAAAATGGTCTTTACGGGTGGCTTCATTTAACTTTCGATAGTCAATACATACTCGCCAACCCGTGACCAAACGAGTTGGAATCAACTCGTTATCCTCGTTGGTGACAACGGTAATGCCACCCTTTTTAGGGACACAATGAACTGGGCTAACCCAAGGACTGTCAGATATAGGGTAAATCAATCCCGCATCAAGAAGTTTAAGAACTTCTTGTTTGATAACTTCGTGGATTTTTGGATTTACCCTTCTCTGTTGTTGCACTGCTGGCTTAAAGTCATCCTCCATTAAGATTTTATGAGTACAAAAGTTCGGGCTTATGCCCTTAATGTCGGAGAGTTTCCAAGCGATTGCTTGTTTATGTGACTTTAGAACCTTTAGGAGTGCAGCCTTTTCCTCAACTTTTAAGTCCTTAGCAATAATGACGGGTAATTTATCATCACCCTCCAGAAATGCATATTCTAGATGAGGAGGCAAGTCCTTGAGCTCAACCTCGGGAAAGTCTTCAGTTATTTCAACATTTTTGACTTCCGCTTTATGAAGTATTTGTGGAGACGGAGAGGGTGAAGGATCGTCATTTAACAATCTTTCAAGGAGAAGAATGTCCCCCTCCGGGTCAAGATAGTTTTCATCAACTCCATCGGGAATTGAGCTATCTTGAGCAAGAAAAGCCTCGAGCTCTTCCAAAAGGAAGTCACTTCCCTCAAACGGAGTAAGGGAAGGGGAAGAGTCGGAAATGATAGGGTCAGTAGAAAGACTGCCACTGGATGAGAAACCAAGGACCTCTTGAGAATACTCCTCAGACGCAACATCGATGATGTCAATTCGGTTAACCGTTTCTGCGTCATAGTTGGAGGAGTATTTTGAAGTCTGATCAAGATTGAATGTGATGGCCTCGCTACCAACACGTAGAGTGATTTCTTCTTCGAATACATTGATTAAAGCACGACCCGTTCTTAAGAATCCCCTCCCGAGAATGAGAGGAACTCGTGGGTCAGCATCGAAATCAACAATCACGAAATCTGCCGGAAAATGGAACTTTCCTACTTTCACGAAGATATCTTCGGCAATGCCGAGAGGACGGGATATAGTACGGTCTGCAAGCTCGAGTGTCATGCAGGTCGGAGTGAGAGCAGGAAGTGAGAGTCTTTTCCAGACTGTGTAAGGCATCAGGTTAATGCTTGCGCCAAGATCGGCCAAGGCAAAGCATTCAACCATCCCCGGGAAAATACAAGGAATGAGAAATTTCCCGGGATCCCCAAGCTTTTCAGGAAGCTTTTTCAAGAGCACCGCTGAGCAATGCTCATTGAGAGGAGTTTTTGCCATCTCACAAAGTTTTTCTTTGTTGCTTATTAGATTTTTGATTGTTGAAGCAAATTTAGGCATGAGAAGAAGAGCGTCCGCGAAGCTAATATCAAAGTGTAATTCTTGGAAAATTTGATAAAATTTTTCCATCTGATGGTTAGCTTTTTCACGGTTCTTTTGTTCACTCAATCGTGAAGGATATGGAATTGATGGCTTAGGATCATTCTTTGGGATTTCATCAGAACTCACAGGGGGATCAAATACAACTTTTGGCTTACGAGCCGAGACCGGGACAACTTGAGGTTGGACGTTGTTGGTACCTCCGTTATTAGTAGGAAGTACCTTGTCCGTAGTGACCTCAGGTTCACGTTCCGCTACCTTAGGAGGAGAAGAAGAGGTAGAGGGAATCGAGGGTCCATTGTATGATACCCCACTTCGGGTAGTGATCGCCTTGACATCGCCCCTCGGGTTAGCGATCGTGTTGCTCGGTAATGTACCTGAGCCCGAGGGTCGATCATTTAAAGACTTCTGAAGTTCAGAGATCGTTTTGATCAATAACCGATTTGTTTCCTCTTGTGCTTTCATGAATTGTTTAATTTCAGCATCGGAGGAAGACGGAGGTGGAACAACGTTTTGATTTTGAACAGGGGGATTTTGAACACGGTTGTTTTGAAAATTCCCTTGGTTTTGATTGTTGTTACCCTGAAAATTGTTTCTCTGATTGAAATTACCCTGATTGTAATTCCCTTGATTCTGGTTTCTTTGAAAATTTCCTTGAAAACCTTGGTTTTGATTGCCATTTTGAAAATTGTTTTGATTAAACCGGCCTTGATTTTGGTTCAGGTTTTGGAAATTTGAGTTTTGACCTTGGTTAAAATTCTGATTCGTGTTACGGTTTTGATTTTGGCTAAAACCGGGAGGTCCGAGAAAATTGTTGGAACGATAGCTTAAGAGATTACGGTCCCCTTGCGGTTGGTAAGAATTACCCCCCGTGTTGTAGGAACCGTTAGCAGCATAAACGTTCTCTTGAGGAAATTCAGCAGTAGCTGGACACTCGGAATACAGATGTGGGCCCCCACAAGTTTCACAACTTCGGGCCACGGCTTTTACTTGTTGATTTTGAACCTGATGTTGTATCGTTTGGTTCATTCTCAACACAGCCATAGAAATATCATCCATCTTTTTGGTAAGAGCAATTATTTCAGGAGATGATGATGAGGGAGTAACGGAATTACATGACGCTTCCCTCTCCGCAGAGGAATCTCAAAAGTTATGATGGGCAGTCATGTTCTCGATTAAGTCATAGCACTCATCGGGACGCCTTTTCATAAAGGTCCCACCAGCAGCAGCATTGAGAATATCTCGGTGCCTCAATGTCAGACCATTATAGAAGGTATCTATGATGGTAACTTGCAACATATTGTGGTTAGGGCACCGATCAATAGCTAGCTTATAACGTTCCCAAGCCTCAAAAAGAGACTCATCGGGACGTTGCCGGAAGTTGCTGATATCATTTCGTAACTTGGTAACCATGGATGGTGGAAAATATTTTGCTAAAAACTTGGTTACCATTTCATCAAAGGTTCGAATAGAATTCCTTGGGAGTCGGTCAAACCATGCAGTGGCATGATGAGTGAGATAATAGGGGAAGAGGTACAGCCGAAGGGCATCATCCGTGACACCATGCTGTTTCATGCTTTGGGTGACCGTGAGATATTTGTCAAGATGCTTATTGGCATCGTCACCCGGTAATCCGTGAAATTGACACAAATTCTGGACTTGTTGGATCATGTGGTGCTTGAGGCCAAAGTCCGCAGCCCCAATAGTGATTGGTGCAATAGGCCCACCCCGCCCTTGCATGGTAGGCTGGCACAGCTCCTCCATCGTTCGGAGATCGGGAGCTGGCTCATCCCTAGGAGGGTCAGGGGGTGGTAATAGTGGTGGTGGTGGTGGCCCAGCGGCCATTTCGTTTTTTGGTTCTTGTGTATCAGAACGTAGCTCGTGTACGTTTTTCTGATGTTTACGTTTTGTTTGTGACCGAGTGCGCATGCACTAAAAACAATTTTTCAAAACAAGATCGAGGCAAAACCACAGTGAACTTAAACCAGCAATCACAAGTGAATGGCTTCTTTGAAAAAGGTACACCACTCACAGGGATATAAAGGCAAGTTTTAATCTTAAGTTTGGGAACTTATTATGGGTTTATTAATTGATTTTTTTGAAAACTGCTTTAGGCATATGGGTGTGTGTGCAGAAAACTTGAGAAATATTTTTGGAACTGATTCGTTAACCGAAATCGTCCCTTTAAGATTACTCGCAGGCTGGCGGGAGGAAGTAAATAGGTTTCCTCTTCAGTTCGCAATTTAATGTCAGAACTTACCTTAAACCAACTGTTTCAGGTTGTAATCTTAAAGAACACGAAGTAATTTAACTTCACAGTTTGTTTTTGATTGTTTTTAATTTTTTTGGTGTTTTTCAACACTTCAGGAGAAGTGTTAATGAACGTTTTTGATATGATTATGTTTTTACAAAACTTTTTACAAATTTGTGTGAAATTTGTACAGGGAGGGTTTTGAAAACCACTAAACTTAAAACGATTTTATAAAACACGCGACAACCTCCCCGGCAGCGGCGCCAAATTTTGATTGAGCCTGAATCGTCAGATTATTATTGACCAAGGTCAACAAGTCAAAGACAGCCTAGAATCAATACTCCGGTGATAGTGTAGTGTTTCCCCGGGTCGTAAAAGTCCCAGCGAGATTGAAATGGTGCTTTTGGAATCGTTTATGAGTGAGTGGGACTGAGGACAGTAGCCCAGATGATATGGAATTGATTTTGCTACTGTTATTTTGGTATTGGTAAACAGATATAATATTCACAATAATCAGATACCAGATATATGCACAAATTCACAATTAAGATCACGTATCGGACTGGAAAAGTGGGTTTTTGGTAATTATCAAACTACAGGGGGTGCTTTTGACACTTTTCAAAACTTAAAATTAAAAATGAAAAAGAAATTATAAAAGTGATTAAAATAATATTAAACTATTATTTAATTAATTAAACTATTTAAAATCTAAATTAAAACCTAATTTAAATAAACTAAAAATGACAAATGATTTAAATTAAGCTAAAAATTAACAAAAATATTTTCTAAACCTAAATTAGAACTTGAAGAAAGTATAAAAAATTAAAAATAATATTTTTGTCTTTTTGTGGTTTTGTTATTAATTAAAAACTATTTAACTTAATTAAACTAATTAAACTACTTTTAATTTATATTAATACTAAATTAAATTAGAAAATTAAGATAAAATTTATAAAATTACTTAACCATCACAGGAATCCTACAAAATTATAAAAACTCTAAAAATTATGTTTTAAGATTAAACAACTAATTATTTACCTATTAATTAACTTAAGTCTATTTTAAACAAATAAAATAAGAAAAATAGAAAATGAACAGTAGAATCTCAAATTATATTTTCTAAAAACTTATTATATTATATTAGAACTAGGAAAATTATAAAAACTATATTTAACCTTATAAAAACTAATTAAGCTATTTAATATTTGATATTAATTAATAATAAAGAAAATTAAAAGTAAATCTAATTATCACTAAATGACAAAATAAAAATTTGGAAAAATTATCAAAATTACTTTACTATATAAGGTATTTAATAAAAATATAAAAACACTAGTGACTTAATTAAAATATAAAAATGAAAATTAAAATTAACTTGAATTAAATAGAAACTATCACTTACTTTAACTTTGATTTTTTTGGAATTTTCTTTTTCAGAACTACTTAATACCTTAAAATGACAAACTTTAATGAAAACACTTTTAAAATTTAGCTTATAAATAAGCTGTGACACCCCCTTAACTTATACAGTTGACTTTGGTTGACTGTTTGGTCAATCTGGGTCAAATGGCCTTAGGGTTTAATTTGGGTGGGCTGTTTGGTTTTGGTTTTAAATAACTTAAGGATCCGTTTGGTTTATCACATTTCACAAGGACCAAAGTTGCAATTTTCTGAATTTTGAAAGGTGTGGTTTGGCACTTTTTAAATTTATTATAAGGGTTGGAATTGCCAAGTGTGAATAGTATGAGGTTAGGTTTTGAATTTTTCACTTTATAATACCCCAGGGACTAAATCTGCCAATTCACCAAACTTCAGGGACCTGACTTGTAATTTCACCAAACTTTCTTTCAAGGGACCAAACCTGCCATAAGAGATTAGTGCAAGGACAAAATTTGTTTTTCTCAAAGTTTTCATATCCCAGGGACCATTTTTGACAATTTCCAGATTTCAGGGACTAAACTTGACATTTTGTGAAACTTTTCACCAAAGGACTAATTATGTAACTTTTTGATTTATAAGGGCCTTCGGTGACTTTTTCAAGTTTTTGGAATGACCAGGGACTAGATTTGACAACTTTTGAAAGTTGGGGGACTGAAACTGCCAATTATGCAAACTTTATGTGTTTTTCATCTGTTTTTGGTATTTTTGCATTTGAAACATGTAAAACACTTTCCTGGGATATTTTCACTATTTTGATTCATTATTGAGTGTTTTTGGATGTTTTGGCAGTTCAGAATTGGTAAAAATAATGAGTATTTACACACTCATCAACTTTTAAAGCTCAAATCATCCTTAGTTACACCACAAGCACCCTTATCAGCTTTACAAGATTGAATATTCATCTTGTACTTTTGGAACACCAGTATCATCTCGTAATACACTACCTTGTAACTCACCGGCTAATTGTGAATGTTGTGTTGGGAATTCTTAAGTAGGATGATTTGTAATTATTTGAATGGATTGGGATGCCTTTTCATTTAAATAAAGAAATTGTAAATCACTGAAGCATAAGTTTATATTCCTTTACTTACATTGTTTGGGATGCCTCTCTATGTAAATAAAGAATTATAAACAAGTGGGCTTATTTGTATCCGAAATAACATAAGTATGAAGTCAATAAACACTAGGTACAACAACCGATTACCTATTAGGCTATGATTGCAATTACTATCTCAATTCCTATTAATATTCGACTGCTATATCAATTTCCTTTGATATTCGACTATTACCATACCTTTCCTACATAAAGTAAGCCTCATCCTACACCATACACTGAAATGACAAACCAAATTACATCACCGGTAATCCCAGACTCTAGTCCTCATAAGTAACCACACCTCTTCATCGACACCACTCCAACATATGACACACATAGAACTTCGGGACGAAGTTCCCCGTAAGGGGTAGAGACTGTAACAATTCACAATTTCAGGTTAATTACTATTCCCGGAAAATTTCACTATTCACTTTTACTATTTATTTTTCCGAAATTTTCCCGAAATCTGATTTTTGTTTCTTGGCCTCGAGTGATAAATCATTTCCATGGCAAATTAAAAGTTTGACATTCATAAGCTCATTTTCGTGAAAGTTAATAAGGAATTACACGTTTTAGGGTAAAACGTCATTCAAAAATTCTACGCACAACGAAACTCGACCGCGTTAAGTGACCCCGCATCAGAAAAATGTTTGACACACTCATGATTTATTTGAGAATTAATCATGACTGGGAAAAACATGACCAAAATAAGCCTCGGCCGTGAAAAACTGGAATTTTTAGTTTTTAAGCGTTTTTACTCAGCCGTAACCTTAGCCTATACCTCCACCGCGTTTCTAAGACGATTTAAGTTTTCAACTTTTTAGAAAAAGTCAACATATTTTTCCCTCCTCCATTGACCAAAAATCATTCCTTGATTTTATAAGTCATTCATTGATTTTTATGCTTACGGTTTGATGTCTAAAAGACATTTAATACCAACCGACACTAGACTGAGCCCAGTCTAGACATTATAAGTCATTTTAAATAATTTTTATCCTATTAGAAAAGTAACATTTTACTTTTCTCAATTTTACTCAATATTCGTACATTTTACGTATTACGCGTTTTAGACCCGTGTTTCCAGTTTTAGCAGGGTTTTACCACCCCAATGGAACCTACCACTCATTTTATATTTTATTATAGAGTATTTTGACAAGTTTAATTATTCTTCCAAGTTTCGTATTTTTACGATACCCGGTTTTACGTTTCGTGGCTTAACCATTTACGGTTAGCATTTTACGGAGCCAAAACTAACTCAATAACTTGGATAATATCATCAAAAGTCCACACTTCCTCCCCAAGTATTCCCAACCGACTTAGGAGGGGGGATTCAGCCCATAGGTGGCTTGATCTCATGCTAGGAGGCCTTAGATTTCATCCATGTGTTATACTTGGTCTCCAAGTGTTGACTAGTCATACATGTAACCTCCTCAAGACTTTATTTAAGCCTCTCCTCCCCCTCCTTGGCCATTCCAACGTCCCACACACACAACACACTTCATTTTACTAGTTTACTTCAAGTTTTATCCAAGAGATCAAGAGCATAACAACACATAAACACTAGTTTGGTTTTGATTCATCAAAACTACTTCCAAACTACATAAACTTTGGTGATTTCTCTTGAGTTTGAATCTACTCAAGTCACCTCAACTTTCATCATCTCTCTTTCAAGAATACAAGTGTAGAAAGATTGTTTGAAGTGAAGTGGGTTGAAGCTAAAGTCTATCAAAGTCCTTTTCCTTACATGCTACTACCTTTCTTGTAGAAAGCCAAAGTTGTAAGCAAACTCTAATACACTTCCTTACTTAAATAATCATATTCATGTTATTTACATATTATTCTTGCTATATTATGTCTTGTATGCATGTCCATGATGTATAAAAATGAGCAAAACAAGTTATTGTAATTGATTGTTAAGATAAGTTATTAAAACAAGTAAACTAGTGACTTTCTTGGTAAGACCTGATCAAAATGGTAAAAATATGATATTGGATTATTACATATTGTAGTAGAGGACCTAACAAGGAAACCATAGCAATTTGAACCACCTAAAACGAGTATACGAGTCAAAAGTTATGACGATTTGAAGTTACCAAAATTTTGCGGCAAAGCTGCCAAATAACTTCTGTTACAGAAACTTTAAACATGCAAAAAGAGGCATTTCTAGTCCGATTCATCAAAAAGTTAAAACACGAAAGTTGTCCGGAACGACGTTTTCGTTCAGGATCAAAGAAGCTCAAGACCTGAAAATGCTTTTTGAGTGATAATTTCTTCAAATTCTTAACAGCCCATTTTAGACCAAAGTCACTATATTATGGTTATACTTTAAAAGGAACAAGAAGTCTTATGACTAATAATCAAGACCACCACCATGGCTAGAGCCAAGGTTGAGTCTCATGACCATGGAACAATGACCAAAGGTCATGGCAAGGCCATGACGAAATGACCATGTAAGCTTACTTAGGCGAAAACATGAAACAAGGAGTTGACGATAACTTGAACATTCAATTTGGATCTATTTCACCTAAAAGGAACCATGAGATATTACAAAGAAAAATGGTCATATAAGTTATAAGAAACTTACCCTAATAACAATCTTCATGTAATAATAAACTTTCCTAAGTTTATTCAAATATTGGACATGTAATTTTCGGATCAAAACTTATATATATATATATATATATATATATATATATATATATATATATATATATATATATATATATATATATATATATATATATACTTTATCAACTACTACAATAGTAGAGAGCCTCATGTGAGGAGTTCATTATGTAAGCCGTCGAGATGAGTTGTGGATTTACGAATTAAAGTGTCCTGGCTCCTCGAACGTTTACTAACATGACTTCTGAATTATGTCGGCCCGAACGGTAGTAAACGATATATCAAAACATACATGTTTCATGAATCTTTTCTTTCAAAGACTTACATTATACATCATACCACATCATGGACAAAATGCAAGATATATATATATATATATATATATATATATATATAGGCACTACTTCATATTCTTTACTCCGATCCTAAGTCGCAACATTCTATTATAGGTTGCTCGTAGAAACCTTCATGATTCAACCGTTACATTCATTACTTGCTATCTTACTTAAGGTGAGTTCATAGCCCCACTTTCTATTGTTTAACTATTTTACAAACCCTTGGAGGGAATACATGCTATTATTTTTCTACTCGAACACAATGCTTTCTACTGTATGCTATTCGACTATGTTTTATTATCACTAAGTAACATCCTTGCCAAACCAAGATCCCTTATTATGAACCATTTAATCACTTGCGAGGGTTACTTGCGAGTGAGCGCGAATATTGTGAATAGGCCTATTGGGATTGACGAATCCCATTTGTTTTGACTATGTTCAAACAAATGCATTAATATTTGAGACATTAGATATAACGGCAAAGTACCTACCGGGATAAATCTGCCGATCGATATTGGTACACGTTAACGTTTTGGTGTCATAAGCTTAGTGAATTAATAACCTTTCCGGACATATAACAACGTAGCCCATCTTTGTTTTCTAACTATGAGTGTGAGTCTATAGCTCACACTACAATTATTGTTTCAACGATTTAACTACCAACATATTGTGTTCAAATGATTTAACTAAAACTCTATGAATATCACTCAACCTTTGTGTTGACCTCTCAAGCATGTATTTCAGGTTCATGACGATCAAGGATTGCATGGAAGGACACGGATACTCAAGAGGGCTATAAATTTTATTATCATTCAAAAACTCATTTAATGTGATTTGTAAACATGGAACCATCTGGGACCTCATTTTGTAATCTCTGATATTTATATAATTTGAATGATAAATCTTTTAAAACGACTCAATTAGAGTTCGTTTTCTATTATTGTGACTATTGTGCCGTCGAGTAACACCCAGTTTGAATTTTGCTGCATCCATGAATTGGGGGTGTTACAGGCGGGGTGTGACATGATGGATGATTCTTTTTGTATTTTTATGAAAGCAAGTAAAAATCTCGGGTTTTGGATATGGGCGGAATTAGTTGCTAGTCAACTAACCCAAAAGCTATTTTTATAAAACAAAAATTAAAATGACAAGAAAAGTAAATAGTGAACTTCTTATAATGAGACAAATGTGTTTACTTAGATTTAATTACTCTCTAGTTATCTTTTATTGAATTGTTGAATGTCACAGTTCAGTTGTTTTAGTTGAAGCGTTGTATTCCTTAATACCAGTCGTGGGGCTATGCTAACTTTTCCCAACTCTATGAATATCAATTTCTCCTACAACCTTAAGTCAATTAAGCTATCATATGATCATCAATATCAACTCATGCATTAAATACAATGAGAAAAACCGATATTGCACATATGGTTACGTTTTCTAAGATGTTCAAGCTAGTTACACAAAGGAAGTTAGCCAGTTTTTTTAGCCTAACGTGAATAAATCAACTAAACAATAGACAACGCAACAATAATCAATAGCTAGGTTTCATTAAATCTAAGCAAACACTAAGCAAATTAAGATAGCATGTTAAAGAGAAGAGAAGATAAACATGTAATCAAACAACACATAGACATATTGAATGATTAAAGGAATACTTAACTTCAATTGAACATGGAAGAAAATAGGTTGTAAAAGCCTTACAAAAGCTACAAAATTCGTCTAGGGTTTAGGTCTCCTAAGCGTCACACTAATGAACGGAAAATCAAAAACTATATATAGATTTACAAAGCTGATGGCGTCAGGTTATGGATCTTGACGCCCATGATTAGGTTTTCTTTCTGTGCAATTCGCCGTTATGATGTCGTCGCTCTTTATCTTCTAATGCCGTCCTTCTTTGACCTTTCTGATCCGTCTCTCATAAACTTAACACGTGACACCCTTCTTCCAATTACACCTGCACCGTCAGGTGTAAAATCTCCAAAGTTCTCTGAAGCGTCGTGTGTTGATTTTCTCAAGCTCCAAGTTACCAAGTGACGGCGTCACATATTATAACGTGACGCCGTCAGGTGTCTTTTCCTGACAGGTTTTTCACGACTTTGTTGTTTTCTTCACTTTTTCGACAAAAACGTCCAGAAAGCTCCAAATTCTAGAATTCGCGTCCCAAGTGCCTAAAATGCTAAAAGAAACGATTTGAGGCAACATTTGATCATATTAACACGATTTTAGGCTTAAATGACCCATTAAAAATGTATCAAATAAATCCTTATCACTAGCTTAATATGAGAGGGGACACCTAGTCTTACAACACAAACTTCTTCCTTATGGATTTATTTATCTTTTATCTAACATGAGGTGCACATGCTTCAAACTCTGCAAAACAACTACACTAATTTTAAGCACATCTTGATGGCGTGACAATCTAACCTATAATATATATACATCCTAGTTATTCTTCTATAGTATGTATACTTCAACTTTAATCTATTTTTCCAGTATGAAACATCCCAGTGAATATACCACCACAACATATATAAGGATCATTATAAGTGGACATGTTCCATTAACATTATTCATGTCATACTCTCATGCTTGTTACTACTTTATAGAAATTAGCTGCTGCATGCACAATTCAACTTCAATCTAGTAGTTGGACTAATAGTGACAAAGTTGGTGAAAGAAAGGCATCTTTAAGCGATGATGTCTCAGAGCCCATTTGTATCGTCTCTTCAAACCTCTTTGCTCTAATTGGAAGAATCATTACTTCCTAATTCAATTAAATTAACATAACAAGGAAGTATTGAACCATACATAAAATTTTAGGTTTTGTGAAAACTAATAAACTATACAAGATGAGAATAGTTTTACATATAATAATGTTTAAATAGCTTGAAAACATGAACCAACAACTCACTCTTATAGCCAAATTGTTTCCAGCATGTTTGCCGCCGCTTATTAGTGTTAAGGCAGGGACAAGAAGAACATGGTTGCTTTCTCTGCCTGACATATCAGCAATATGTTTGAGAAAAAAAAAATAAAAAAAAAATCACACAATATCATCCAACCATCACACAATTTTAGAGAGATTGAATCTGGGTTTTGGTTGGATGATATTAAGTGATTTTTTATTTTATATATATATATATTTTTTTTGCAGATATGGGATTTTGTTTACTGTTTTTTGTGTGTGGTGGTGGTGGAGGGTAGTGATGATGGTTGTATGGTGGTAGAAGGTGGTAGTGATGGGAAGTGAAAAAGAAAATGAATAGTAAATTGCAAAGAATGTTCTTGCAAAAAATGTCCATAGTAAGCGAGGATAAAATAGTCATTTCACACGGCAAAAAAAGGTCCCTGTAGTAGGCGAGGGTAAAATAGTCATTGCATACGCCAGTAACATGAAAAGTTAACGAGTGTTAGGCAAAAAGACTTTTTTTTGCATCTACATTTTCTCATCAAGGACATTTTTTGCATATTTTTTTGGAGGACAACTTGCAATTTTGGCAAAGTTTAGAGATATTTTTGAAGTTTACTCTTAAATCAACACAAAATATGAAAATATTTGTTAATTTATATATTATATTATATTTCATATATATCGAGTTTATAAAAAGTATTATACATGAATAATTAAGTTAAGAAGTTGTTCTTATATGTATTTTTATTCATTTCTTATAAAAACACTTTTTTTACAGGAGTTAAATTTAAAAAATGGATAATTATCAAAATGGCTCGTTGCCCTGCGGTTTAGGCATTTTTAGCCCGATTTTGAAATATTCTTGATTTAGCCCGGATTGCCCTGTGCAACAAGCGTATAGCCAACCGCATGATGACACGTGTCCTTCAGTTGCCCAAAAATTACAAAAGTTGCCCAAAAAACACAAAAGCTGCCCTAAAAAATGACACTTGTCATCATGCAGGTGGCTATACGTTTGTTGCCCAGGGCAACCCGGGCTAAAACATGAATATTTCAAAATCGGGTTAATTTTTTTTTTTGAACGGCAACTTTATTGAAAAACTAGCAAGGAGCTAGAAACATTACAAAGAAATTAAAGAAGGATGTTGAAGCCAACTATCCCAAGAAAAAGAAGTTCTACATCTAGCATTACACCAACTAAAAGAACGCGCTACTATATCATCAAAAATCACATCCTTCCGAGGCTTTTGAGCCGCAAAGAGCAATCTATTCCTGAAGTTCCATAAGCACCACCAAGTAACAAAGAAAACTCCTTCCAACATAGATTTTAATTTAGATCCCAACCTGATGGAATTAAACCACGATAGCCATTCAGAGTAAGAACCAAGAGGCGACCAAGCTAAATCCCACCAACGACATACAAGACGAGTGACATCAGCAGCCATGATGCAGCTAAACAAAAGGTGTGACGTATCTTCAATATGCGAGGAACAAATCGGGCAAGACAAAGAAGAGACAAAAATACCTCGATGCATCAGATTCACCCTTGTAGGCAAGCGATCAAGAGAGACCTTCCATGCAAAAACATTAATTTTAATCGGAACAAATTTGATCCATCTTGTAGCTGTAGACTCCTTAGGAAGAAAAAACTCGTCCAACAATTTACGGACATCATTAACGCAGAAATCTCCATTCCCATTCATATCCCAAAACCATCTATCCTCAGCATTAATCAAAATCGGGTTAAATATGCCTAAACCAAGGGCAACCGGTCTATTAAATATTTATCTCTTTAGAAAATACTCCACGCCTCATGCCTTATCATGTATTTTTACGTCTCATCTCTTGTCACGCTTAAAACGGACGCCTTGCTTTATTGCATAACTTGAAAATCACGTCTCACGTCTTAGCGACACCTTAACACCGTCATTACGTGCCTTTTAAAACCATAATTCCTATTCCACGCCATACCAAAACCGATAACAATTGTGATTTATGACCACGAACTAAACATCCCCTAAATAACGTGGCAAGAGGAGTTGACAAACCAACCGACTTTTAAGTCGTTCACGACCTTCCGACCTTAGCCGTCCCATCACATGTCACGCCCGTTTGGGCCACACGTTTCTTTTTACAACTTCTAGGCTTCTAGAGTAAAATATTTCTGCTAACTTTAATATTCCAAGTGTTTAAACAATTAGTTATGCTAAAACATTCGAAAGGTCTTTTATAACATGTATTGTGAATTGGTTTCCATTGATAGTTATGTTTGAATGTTAGTATTTTACAAGTTGGTATGAAAATGTTGATTCAATGGCTTGCATGTCGTGTTCAATGCATTTCTTCTTATTTTGCTACATGCCTTCGTGGTATGCTACATCCAACGTAAAAGAAAAATCCCGAGCTTATACATGGTCTAGTATTCCTTGTTAGTGATTTATGTAACTTTATTCTTTATGTTAATCGTGAAACCAGTTGTTGGTCATGAGATACATTTCATACGCGTAATCTCCTTATTTTGACAGTCAGCCACATTTGTAAAACCCTGATTTCATGCTTACCTCATATGCCATATCCTGTCAAACGTTTAAATTTTGATGTTTGTGTCTTGTATGATGCCTTGTTCACAACTTCTACATCATAAAACATATACCACAGCTAAGTTAAAGAAATTGTTCTTATCCGTTACAATGTACATATGTGGTATAGCATATCAATTTCATATCAAGTTATCAACTTGTGTTTATTCACACTTGGTGTGTATCACACGAACCAATCTGTCGTTATGACACCATTGAAACGTTTTGGAAAAAACCAAACACGTACGTCTATGTCAATCAACAATAATATAACAACGTTTGGTTGTATTCAAACATGTGTAACATTTTTTCATGTTAAACGTATATATATCAAAGGTTGTATTTTTAGATATTTTTTTCACGCCAAGTAAGTTTTCTCATTAAATCATTAAACTAATACATTTCGTTTTCATTCTTTAGTTACACAAAGTGAAGAAAATCAATTTAAACACAATACTAGAGTTGTTAAAAATAAAATCTTAGTTAATTTGTCATAACCTTAAATTTTCATTTATTTATTTATTTATTTATTTATTTTTTTATCAAAACAGCATTATTGTTTCACGATAAATAATATAATTGTGAATCATTGAAGTAAACCCATGTATCATAATTCAAATATTCTATAGCATAAGATGTCCTTAAAGTTTAATAAATAAATAAATAAAATACAAAAAACAGCGAACACCACGCTGTTATATTATTCCACCTACAAACCACACAATTATTTCAAACTTTAAAAACATTCAAACTTTTCCTCCCAACAAAAGAAAAAACCAACAAACATTCATCAAACCTTAAAAAACAAATTAAAACCCCAAGATCAACTCCGATCTTGTTAGATTTACGTAAATTCAAATTCCAATTCCGTCAGATTCCAATAACTCGATCTCTGGTATCACACAGATGCCAGAGATCGTCAATAATACAACCATCATGCCACAACAACAAGCACCTTCAAATTCCTTATTTGGCAAATACGACGTAGGACGACTCCTAGGCTGCGGTGCATTTGCCAAAGTGTACCATGCTAGAGATATCAATACGGGCCAAAGCGTAGCTATCAAAGTAATCAACAAGCACAAAATTTCTCATAACGCGCATCTTGTAGCGAACATTAAACGTGAAATAGATATCATGCGTCAACTGCATCATCCATATATCGTTAAATTATACGAAGTTATGGCTACGAAAACTAAGATATATTTCGTTTTGGAGTTTGTAAAAGGTGGTGAGCTTTTTGCAAAAGTAGCTAAAGGTAGATTAAATGAATCACAATCACGTAAGTATTTTCATCAGTTGATATCTGCTATTGGATATTGTCATGCTATAGGTGTATATCATCGTGATCTAAAGCCCGAAAACCTTTTGATCGATGAAAATGGCGATCTTAAGGTTTCGGACTTTGGATTAAGTGCTGTAACAGGCCAAATTAGAGCAGATGGCCTGTTACACACGTTATGTGGTACGCCATCGTACGTAGCACCAGAGATATTGACAAAAAGAGGATATGATGGAGGAAAAGCCGATATTTGGTCTTGTGGGATTATTTTGTTTGTTATGAATGCTGCTTTTTTGCCTTTTAATGATTCGAATTTGATGATGATGTATAAGAAGATTTATAAAGGTGAATATAGATGTCCTAAGTGGATGTCTCCGGATTTAAAAAGGCTTTTATCGCGCCTTTTGGATACTAATCCGGAGACAAGGATTACGGTTGATGAGATTAAATCCGATCCGTGGTTTAGGAAAGGATTTAAGGAAATGAGACTAGATGATCAGGATGTGGAAAGTGTTGTTAGGCCTAATGGGGCTAATGATAGTAAAAAGGCTTTAAATGCTTTTGATATAATTTCCTTTTCGTCTGGTTTGAATTTATCGTCGTTATTTGATGGTACGAGTAGTGCTTCGGTGCCTGGGGTGGGTGAACGGGTCGTAGTGGCCGAGTCGCCAGAAAATGTGATCGAAAAAGTTGTGGAGATTGTGAAGGAGGAGAATGTTAAGGTTAAGAAAAGGAAGGAATGGGGTGTGGATTTGGTGGATGAGAATGGTAAATGTGTGATTGGATTAGAGGTTTTTCGCTTGACGGAAAGGTTTGTTGTGGTGGAGGTACAAAGTTACACTGGAGGTATGGATTTCTACGAAGAGTTGTGGAGTAATAAAATTAGATCGGAGTTGTTACAACAACGGGATGCACAAGTTTCTGATAACTAGTGACTTACCGTTGGGCATGTGTCGAGTTATGTACTTATGGGGTGTTTGAATCGCCTTTTGAACAGCTTAAGCACACCTTCACAGATGCAGGGCATAATTCTAATACTTGTTGCATCGTTAGAGGTTTAAAACGCAGTTTTGAAAAAGCAGATCGGCGATCTGTTTGTTTCAAAAAGTACAAGCTGTTTCAAGAACACGATCCGGATCGGAACACCCTTTTAATTTAATCATTCATATACAACTTGTTTGCTTTTTGTTTTATTTGTTTTTTGATACAAAACCCTTCATGGGTAGGAAAGAAAACAGAATGGGCACAACAGTAGACAGTTAATGGTTTCTGTACATAACATGTTACTTGCCCTACAAATCAATGGGGCAATTGTAAGTTTTGGTTTGTGTTGTAAAATTAAACAAAATTTCATATATGTTGTGTGAATGTTGTACGCATTTTAGTCTGGTTTGAAGTATAATTATCATCGAATAAAAGAGTCGAATGTTTATATGAATATATTCAAGTCTTGTCGCGCCCTTGGTTTCTTCATAGAAGTAGAAAATCAGGAATAGAATTGATTGGATCTTGAATCCGAAATTGGCTTGCAGTAATATTTTGTATTCTTTTCAATCCTCCTAGTAATGAAATCGCCCCGGTCCAAAAAACTGAAGTTTATATGAAAGAATTGTTATCGTTTGGGAGGTTAAAGCTTCTACATAAGTACATATCATTTGCTATGTGCCTATGTTATTAACCTTCATCCTAGAAGACACGTTCGATGGGTTGTTTGAGAGAAACAGATCGATGCAATGCCGTGTTACATAGTCAATCATCATTCATACCACATGTAATCTTCAAATGGGATCAATGAGCCTAAATTGACCATTTCACATGTCGTGTTCACAGTTCACTTGATGATGGATGCAAAGTTGGTATCGGTAATACCTATAAATCGAGACTAATTTCGTGGCCAGGGGGGTCAGCAAACTGATCAATCAAATAAAAAAATAACACGTGGCAAAATTTTGTGGTGTTGATCAGGTTACATCAACAAGTTAATACTTTTTTTTGCTTTAGTTTTGTCAAAATACTGGTACAATCTTTGAACACGTCAAACATAAGCCGGGGGAAACAATGACATTGAACCTACATTTTTTGCTTTAGTTTTGTCACACAGGATGCCCCAAACATATACATTAGCTTTTGTAGCATTGTAATATATGTAGTAATATTTATTTACATCTTTTTTGATGTGATAAATTAGAGTATTAGTTCTGATGTGTTAAATTGATGGACTGTATTTAGCGTCTAGGTGCTTCAGTTTGAAATGAGATTGGAACAAAGTGGTGCCATAAAACTAAAAAAGGTTAACACTAGGTCGTGGAGAGCCATGTGTTGTGGTCTTTTTATTCGGGTCATTCAATATCTTTGTGGTATCCAGCGACAGAGCCAGCGGTTCCCACGGGTGCCCGGGCATCTCATAGTTTTTTTTAATGTAGTGTTAATTTTTGAAAAAAAAACATTGATTTTTCCTAACGTCAGCTTAAATGCACCCGATTTATTGAAATATGTTTCTAATATTAGTGTCAATTTTTTTGTGCACCCGATTATATTCAGTCATGATTCTGTCCCTGGTGGTATCAATCTCAACTCGATCAGATGAGCGATTTGTGTCTCTAAGACGAATCTGATTTCATATCTCCATCGGTTGTTCAATCGCATAAGACCTTAGTGGTTCAACCGCAAGTGCTGGAAGATTAATCTAAGGGCGATCAATATTATGCAAGGGTTGTGTTAAGCACGTCTTAACTTGATGCGCGATTTAAATGTTGTTGTAGTTGCTTTTGGCAACTTAGGAACACAATGATTTTCCGCATTAACAAGTCTGCCTACAAAAGAAGTTGTCAAAATGAAGAAACGTTCGCTTAAAATGGTTTGATTAATGGGTACCCGACCTTTAAGACACTACTAAACTTCCAAGACGTGCAGAAGTAGCTATGATATTCCTTGTAATGCATTTAACCTCTTTATTCAGAATTTAATTTTTTCTGACTTGGGCCATAAAAGGAAACAAAAAATGACATCTTTTATGTAACCAATATACGTAATCATTCCTTACAAGAAGTCATAAATTACAAACATACTTATAGAGCATCCACAATTGGTCACGATAGAAGCTATCAATTCGGCATCACCATTGCAACTGGATCAAGGAGTAGGTTCTCATTGGTGCTCGCATCCCTATGCGAGCCTTATCCTTTTTTTCTTTCAATTGTTTTTAAAGAGTATGCGAGTGAGAAGTTTATTTTAGTGTTGAAAATTGTTAGTAGCGATGAGGTTGGGGTGTTCACAATTCGGGTAATATCTACGGGAATCGAAAATCAAAACCGCAACCAAACGAACTGAATAAAAGAGAACTTAATTTAAATTCGGTTTTCGCTTCGGTTTAATCCAAATTAAAATATGTTCGGTTCGGTTTTCAGTTTTATCAAAAATAAAATAAAATAACCGAATCAAGCAAATCGAATAAACCAAACAACCCCTGTAATGAACCGATGAACACCCGAAGAAATAATTGCAAAGTAAAAGTTGTAAAATAATGTTTAGATTGGTCCTAGAAAATTGTCTCAAATCAATGGCCCATTAACTAACCTCTTTTTTTGGGTCGAAACTTTAGGCCCAAATGTGTAAATTTTGGGTTGGAAGTTACAGGCCCAGTTAAATCACACTCACACATACCAGTACTCCAGTAGTGCAAAGAAATAACAGAACAATGTTTGTAATTTTCATATAATTAATTAATATATATATAATAGAGCGTCACAAACGGTGTCGTTTTTGCTGTTGGGTCCCTTTCCACTTGCATAGCCTGCTACATATCCAATGGCCCAATGCCATTTTGACCGGACTGTGGCCCATTGTAAAAAAAAAAAAAAAAAAAAAAAAAAAAAAAATGTGTAGAAATAATCCTTAAAGGTTCTACTATCGTTGACCATTTGGTTATTGTTGCATGCTTTATTTTGTCATCTTCCTTGGCCATATATGTAACCTGCAATTGAAAGCTTCTCTAATCAGTTTATATATACTATAATTCTTACATGAACCAACTTTTAGCCTGACAAATAAGTTAGCTTTTATACTGCAATTGAAAGCTTCGGTAACTATAATGACCTGCCGCAACGCGGCGGTCCGGAGCACGACTAGTTATACTCATGTCGTGTTCACTTGATGATGGATGCACATTGGTTCAGCAAACTGATCAATCAACCAAAAAAATAACACGCGGCAAAATTTTGTGGTGTTGATCAGGTTACATCAACATGTTATACAATGACTGGGACAATGTTTGAACACGTCAAACATAAGCAGGGGAAAACAATGACATTTAACCTACACTTTTGCTTTTGTTTTGTCACACATGATGCTCCAAACAGATAGATTTGGAAGCATTGTAATATACGGAGTATTTAGCTCTATAGTTAAAGACTTAAAGTTATGGTCAGAAACAAATGTTAAAAAGTGCAAGAAACAGTTGAGAAGTGTCTTTTAGATCTTGTATTTAGCTTTAATCAAAAGAGACATCGATATTATGAATTACTTCTAGCTCGGGTCAATTGGTATCTTTGTGGTGTTGATATGAACTCAATCGGATTAAAAAGCTTTGTGTCTTCGATATGAAATATCATCTTCTTTTGCTAATTCGGCCAATCACGTTACGTAGGACCTCAGTGGCTCGACTGTTAACTGTTGGAAGGTAAATTTAGGTGCGATCAATAATACGCAGCAGTTGTATTCTTTAGTGGATACTGGATAGGTATTATTGATGGGGTAGTTGCTAGGCAAATTAAGAACACAATGTCTTTCCACATTAACAACCTCACTAAAAATAGTTCTGTTAGTTTTAACGGATAATAAATTAATATATCATGACCGGACTCGAACTCGAGACTTCGGGATTGCACACTTTACATATGAGTTTCAATGAATTAATAATTATTGTTTTAGTGACGAATAAGTATTACATACACGAAATATAAACTTAACGGTAACTAACGACCGTTAGACGAAACATGAAGGACTAGATTTGGCAAAGAGTGAAAGTTAGGTTCGGGTTGGGCCTTGTGTACCCATGGCCGGCCTTCCCCCTCTCCCTAGGGCTTTGGGATGGCTTTTGCTCCAAGCTACTTGATTAGTATATAATGAGACCTCCTCTCATTCATTATTCTCATCCCTTGGTTCCATAGCAACCTAATCTTCTTAATCTCCTTCTTTGTGTCTAATCGATCTATTGATTGATAGGACCAATAGTTTAATCTTTTCGTGTAAAGCGAATCTAGCATTTCCATTGAAACGCTATAGTACGTGTGTGTGAGAACGAAGTGTTAGCATACTTTTGCTAACGGTGATCTTGCCTTGTGACTTGCCCTAGTCGATCCATATAAGCCCTCATCTAGGGTTTATAAGTTCTTGTTCTTGCTATTGAATAAGAGGTACGCTTCCATTTATATTCGGTTAATTTATTATTTGTATTTGATCTATTCCGCTGCGTACTCTTTGATGTTTATATGTTTATTGTTTTATATTATTCATATATTCCAACAGTGGCATCAAGAGCCGTTAATACATTATAATGAATTACCGAAACACATAAAATTGAATCGTTTGATTATAACATGCTTGGTGTTCTTATGTTTTTATTTTTTTTCATAAACCCTAGTTTTTATTTATTTTTTTTTATTTTGAATTTATTTAATTATTTATATATATGTCGAAAGTTTTTTTTTTTAAAAAAAAGAAATTAGGGTTTGATGAATTATGTAATAAAAACTTGTAGAAACCCTAGGTTGCATGTAATTTATGTGTATGGATATTGTGATATGCCGTTTGGTTGCGTTCCTTGATTGACATGATTATTTGTATAATATGTGCAATATGGGCATTCATGACACACTATGCATGTGTTGTTATGGATTATGATTTGTTTGATTTCATGCTTATTTATGCGATTTTATTATAATTGATAAATTGTTTAGTAAATATTATATATAAAGATTACTAAAATTTGATTAATTATAATATTAGGGAAGACCCTATTAATCGTGTATTAAATCAATAGTGTGTTTTAATATTGATTTTAATTTGCATGACCATTATTGTTGTTGTTTATTTATTTTATTTTATTACTTTTGTTTTATATGTTTTTAACATGATAGTAACAAAGGGTAATTTCAATAAATAAAATATTAAACGGACTTAATAATGGTGAAATCTTGTTTTGAGCTTACTTAATAAATCTTGGACTTTTGGTTGATTGATCGCGACTGTATTAAGTGGTTGAAAGGTGGAACTAATTATGACAAACTATTAAAGTGGGTATAAGGATGGCTACGCATTAAATTGCGGCCTTAGTGAGCCTCCATTCTGGCTTACCGCTCGCCTGTGAGTCATATTTTAGTATTTACCTAACATCCATGATAACTACGAAGCACTTAAGACAAAGTTGTAAGTTTCTCAACGCCTCAATCAAAAGTTTGGAGATTTAAGCTCGTAAAGAAACTAATGAGTAAAAGTTTTTTTTACATGAAACATATGCTACAAGATGAATGCATGACATCTTTGTACATATATTTTGATTACACACATCAAAAATACTGCCCTTAAATTTAAGTTATATGCCATCCAATGAAACGGAAACACCTGAAATTGGATCTACGCCAGGGCGTAACCTGACTAGATTGCAATAGAAGGGCAAATTACATGATTTCATCACTAGCAGATCAACTGGTGTGGTGTCATTATGTAAGTTTGTTGTTTCTTAAATTGGTTAACTTAATTGAGTTGATAGTGGGAACTGATCACTCAAGGCATAAGAAGATGGGGATAAAACATGCTTACATTGCAACTGCGGTTAGCAATTAATGTAAATCCCATCGATTCTAGGAATTGCAATTGAATATTGGCAATTGGGACACGTCTCGTACCTTATTGAATAACGTCATCACTAGCAGATCAACTGATGTGATGAACTTATGTCAATTTGGATCCTAGTTTTTCAATGTAAAATTAAATGGTTATATGTTTATAAACCTAGGGTATTTAATTTTATTGAAATTTAATTATCGAAAGTACTACTTTTGAATTTTTTCTGTAGAAATGGCTACACCTGAAAACACTAATATGAGCAACATGAGTTCTGCGTTCAAGCAAATGATTGATCGAGACAAGTTGACTGGTGAAAATTTCAATGACTGGTATCGATCTTTAAGAATCACCTTAAGGATGGCCAGAAGATATGATTATCTTGGTGAACCCCTTCCTGCTGAACCTGCTGCAGATGCAACCCAAGCCCAAAAGGATACATACAAAATTGAATATGAGAAGCACAATGATGTAGCTTGTCTCATGTTGGCTGGGATGGATACTCAATTGCAGAAACAGTTTGAGCCCTTTGGTCCCATGGACATGATCAATGAACTAAGACGAATGTTTGAGAAACCACCTGCTGCAGAATTATATGATTTAATAGAATCTCTGCATAATTGTAAGCAGGAAGCAGGAGAATCCGTGAGTGCCCATTTTCTGTCCATGAAACATTATATGGACCAATTGGAGCGACTTGGCTGCGGAT
The DNA here is from genome assembly GCA_030686995.1 of Artemisia argyi. NCBI lineage: Eukaryota > Viridiplantae > Streptophyta > Magnoliopsida > Asterales > Asteraceae > Artemisia > Artemisia argyi. Next base: position 60,732,671 of record CM060707.1, read on the forward strand.
ATCAGGAAAGCGTATGTATTGGTCTCATTCTACGATCCCTTAATCAGTATTTGTATAGTGAGTTTGTACGCAATTACAATATGCATTGCAAGGGGAAGACAGTAAGTGAAGTTCATGCAATGCTTATTGACTATGAGAAAGGCCTAAACAAAAAGGCACCTACACTAGCTGTAATGGCAATACAGGGTGGTAGGATCACCAAGAAACCCAACAAACCGCATAATGCGAACTTCAAGGGTAAAGGCAATGGTACTGGTAAAGGCAAGCAGATTGCAAACCACCAACAGAAGCCTAAAAAGCAAAATCCTCCTTTTCAGAAGAAGAAGGAAAATTTCAATAAGGATTTGGCTAAATGTCACCACTGCAACACTCCTGGTCATTGGAAGAAAAACTGTCCATTGTTTCTAGAGGAGTTGCGCCTCAACAAAAGTAAAATGCCTGGTAACGTAGCAAGCACTTCAGGTATGTTTATGATTGAGTTATTTTCTTTTCCTCGTAAGAATAATTCCTGGATATATGATACAGGATGTGGTACTCACATCTGTAATACGTCGCAGGGACTTAGAGGAGCAAGGAAGCTGGCCTATGGAGAAAGATACTTGTACGTAGGAAATGGAGTACGTGCAGCAGTTGAAGCCATAGGGACTTTCGATTTAGTTTTACCCTCGGGGATGATACTAGTATTGAATAATTGTCACTTTGCATCCTCTATTGTTAGGGGTGTCATTTCAGTTTCTTTGTTATTGGATAATGGTTTTGTTCACACATTTATTAATAATGGAATTTCTGTTTCTTTAAATAATATTTTTTACTTTAATGCAATTCCAATAAATGGTGTGTTTAAAATTGATATGGAAGATTCCATGTCCAATAGAAATAATTTTGTGTATAGCATTAACAATAAGAGAATCAAGTCTAACTTGGATTCGTCTTATCTTTGGCACTGTCGTCTTGCTCATATAGGCAAGGATCGCATGGAAAAGCTGCAACGTGATGGGCTTTTGCATAAGATCAATGATGATTCATTTGATAAATGCGAGTCCTGCATATCTGGGAAGATGACAAGGAAACCTTTTTCACCACAAGTGGAAAGGGCAACAGATCTACTTGGATTAATACACACTGATGTGTGTGGTCCACTTAGACATGTGTCAAGACGTGGTGCTACCTACTTCATAACCTTCACGGATGATTATAGTCGTTATGGTTATGTTTATTTACTTAAACATAAACATGAAGTCTTTAATACCTTCAAGGTTTTCAAAAGTGAAGTAGAATTACAACTCGGTAAGAAGATTAAGGCACTTCGATCCGATAGAGGCGGTGAATATTTAAGTCAAGAGTTTAAAGATTATCTAGCTGAGTGTGGTATAGTCCAGCATCTCACGGCTCCTTATACTCCACAGCAAAATGGTGTATCTGAAAGGAGAAATCGTACTTTGCTAGACATGGTACGATCAATGTTTAATCTTACATCTCTACCCTTATCCTTTTGGGATTATGCCCTTGAAACTGCTATTCGCATATTGAATATGGTTCCAACAAAGAAGGTTGATAAGACTCCATATGAATTATGGACAGGAAAAGCTCCTAGCTTTTCTTACTTAAAGGTCTGGGGTTGTGACGCGTTTGTTAAGCGTGATTCACCAGATAAACTCCAACAGAGATTTGTTAAGTGTATCTTCGTAGGATACCCAAAGGAAACAATGGGTTACTACTTTTACTTTCCACCAGAGAATAAAGTCATTGTGGCTAGGTATGGAGATTTCTTTGAAAAGAATCTCATATCTCAAGAATTCAGTGGGAGAGTTTATGATCTAGAGGATGAAGATACATCACCTTCTGAAAACACTAGCACACTTCCTGTGGAACCTGAAAGCTTAGGTCCTCCACCTGAAGTGGAAGTGGTACCCATTCGCAGATCTTCAAGAACTGTGAAAGCACCCGAACGTCTATGTCTTAACGTAGAGTGTGAGGAAACGATACTAGGGGATCTTAATGAACCTACTAGTTATAAGGCTGCCATTAATGGTCCTGAAAAGGAGAAATGGCAGAGTGCTATGAATGGGGAAATGCAGTCCATGAAAGACAATGAAGTCTGGGAAGAAGTAGACTTACCTCCAAATGCTAAGGTAGTTGGAAGTAAATGGCTCTACAAAATGAAAACAGACATGGATGGCATTGTACACATCTATAAGGCTCGTTTGGTAGCTAAAGGCTATACTCAAACATTTGGTGTTGACTACGAGGAGACCTTTTCTCCTGTAGCTGACATTAGAGCTATTAGGATTCTCTTAGCCATAGCTGCCTACTATGACTATGAGATATGGCAAATGGATGTCAAAACCGCCTTCTTGAATGGTCGCCTAGATGAAGACATCTATATGGCGCAGCTTGAGGGGTTTGTGAATCCAGAGTTTCCAAACCGTGTATGCAAACTTAAAAGATCCATTTATGGATTAAAGCAAGCATCACGTCAATGGAATAAGAGATTTGACGCATAAATCAAAAGTTTTGGATTTAGTCAAAATCTTGATGAGCCATGTGTATACCAGAAAGCTAGTGAGAGTAATGTTACTTTCCTTATCCTATATGTCAATGACATATTAATATTAGGAAATCATATACCAAGTTTAAACGAAGTTAAAGCTTATCTTGGTAGATGTTTTTCTATGAAGGATTTAGGAGAAGCAACATTCATCCTTGGAATCAAGATCTACAGAGATAGATCAAAGCGGTTGATTGGATTAAGTCAAAGTACTTACATTGATAAAGTATTAAAGAGATTTAATATGCAAAATTCCAAGAAAGGATATTTGCCAATGCAAGTGGAACATGGCTTAAGTAGCAAACTGTTGGGAATAGACTTTATTATTTCAAGTGTCGGTCATTGAGTTTTGGTATAGGTTGCATTACTTAGTTATAACATTAGTTATTTTATATATTTTGTAAGTTTTATGCTTGGTTTATAGGTTTGGATAAAGTCTAAGGGCTAAGTATGTCATATTGTCTAAGTTTAGAGAAGCCCTAATCCTTACCTATAAATACCTATGTATAACCTCATTTTGAGGTTGGTTGGTTCACTAAGTAAGGTTATTTGTCTCATATTATTATTAGGTGTTCCTTCCACTCTCTCTCTCTAAACTCTCTTTCTCTCTCTAGAATTCTTATGTGATTATGTTGTAGAAATGGTGACCTAACAAGTGGTATCATTCGCCAAGGGATAATATAGGTTGATTTAGGTTTGATTTGGTAGAAAAACTTGGTTTTTAAGCGATTTTCTTACATTAAAAGCTACTGTTCATCGAGTTTTTTCGAGTTAGGTGTCTAATAGATCTTATCGAGTTAGGTGTCTAATTCTTCAAAACTTATCGAGTTAAGTTAGTTTTTGGTTATCGAGTTAGTGTTTAGATTCTATCGAGTTAGGAATAAATCTGTATCGAGTTAGAGTAAACTGTTCTATCGAGTTAGAGTTAACTGTCTATCGAGTTAGGATTTTTTAACTTTATCGAGTTTGAAGATTGAACTTTTGGCGAGTTAGCCTTAATTTCCTAATCGTTTATCGAGTTAGGATCCGCGTTGCTACCTTCTAAGGGGTTACTCTGCCAAAATTTTTATTCTCTATCGAGTTTGAAGCACTTATCTTATCGAGTTAGAAACTTTAACATCTTATCGAGTTTGAAGCTAAGCATCATATCGAGTTTGAACTTTAACATCTTATCGAGTTTGAAACTAAGCATCATATCGAGTTTGAACTTTAACATCTTATCGAGTTTAAAAGCACACTTAACCTATCGAGTTTGAAGCACACTTAACCTATCGACTTTGAAGCACCTACCTATCGAGTTAGAGATCAAAAACTTATCAAGTTAGAAAGCAAAGAACCTATCAAGTTTGGAACAATATTTGGACTTATCAAGTTTAAAGATAAATTGACATACCGAGTTTGATATCACGTTTCTCAAAACTAATTTCAACCTTTATTAATCTTTAACGATCTTCGTTTACCATAATCACGAAAGATGTCTCAACCACCCAATCATTATTTTCCTCATTCTACGCATCAACATCAGCAGCAGTATCAGCAACAACAATACCTTCCGCAGCAACAACAATACCTTCCGCACCAAATGAATCAACAACCTTCTCAAAAACAAACATACAATCCACTACATCATTACCTAATGATGCAACAACATCAGATCATTCCTCAACAACAACCATATCAAGTGCCACAACAAAACACTCAGTTTTCCTCCAAACAACCTCACTGGTTTGACAGAATGTGTGAAGTTATTACAACTCAACAATCCCGACATGAGGCAGGATCACTTGAAACACCTCCTATGCTTACACCTGGAAACTATGTTCAATGGTCAAGTCGATTCTTAAGATTTCTTGAACTAAAGAAACCTCATGGGAAATTCTTGAAGCAAGTGATACTTGAAGGACCATTTGAGTGGCCGACAAGATTTGAAGCTGGTGATCCACATGCTGATCCTCCACGTCCTCCTGGTGATAGACCTCTTCCAGAAACTTCACTCACTGAAGAACAGAAACTACATCATGAAGCTGATGAGTATGCAATGGCTTATATACTTCAAGGAATACCTAATCCGATCTATCGAAGTGTCGATGCTCAGAAAACAGCCAAAGCTATGTGGGAACACGTTCATCTCCTAATGGAAGGCACTCAATTGAACAAAGATGATATGGAATCCAAACTATACATGGAATACACTGACATCACAATTGAACCAGGAGAGTCCCTTGAATCCTACTATCATCGTTTCACAAATGTGGTGAATGATCTGGAACGTCACAAAATCACTGTACCAAGGATCGCTGTGAACTCCAAATTTGTTGGTAGTCTTGGCCCTGACTGGCATAAATATGTGACATTTGTCCGTCAGACAAAGAATCTTCATGATGCACCATATGGTTTGTTGTATGATTTTCTGAAACACCATGAACCTGAAGTGGAAAAAGATCGAGCTCTACGAGGAGGATACACACCAAATTCTTTGGCTCTCGTAGCTCAGTCTCCCTATGCTCGACCACCAATGTCAAATCATGCATATGTCCAAGAGCAAAACTACTTCAGTTATCCACAATCTTCCACCTTGAACCAAATGGTCCCTTATGATTCATCTCCACTGGATACTTCTACTCAACTTGTTCCGTCAAACTACAATGATGTTGTGTACTACTTCAACTCCAATGATGATGACGATGATGCCTTTAATACATTGAATCAGGGACTTGCTCTTATTGCTCGTGCTTTTAGCAAATTCTCCAACAAAACGAACAACCGTCAACGTTCATCTTCTAACACAAGGAATCAAGCTGTTGTCAATGATGGAAGAGTGGAAATTCAGAATCGTAACTTTGGTCGATCTGGTTCAGGAAGTTCTTCAGGTAATTATGGGAATGGTCAGAGGTTTAGTAACAATGAGGGGTTCAGGAACAACTCAGGATCTTCTCAACAAAGGTCTGCACCAGTTGCAACAAGGAACTCCAACTCAGGGAATGCAGTGTGGTGTTATAACTGTAATGAACAAGGTCATATTGCGACTGCATGTCCTAAACCGCGAACTCGGGGTAGTAAGTTTCACAAGCAGGCATTACTCATGGCTCTTCAAGGTGAAAAGGATGGACATTTCCCTGAACAGGACAACAACTTCATGGCAAATGTGCACAATGACGATGACATGGAAGATCTAGAAGCTAATGCAGCTGTGATGCTTATGGCCAACATGCAGGAACTTAAGCTCAATGATTCAGGTCCAGTGTATGACACTGACGGCTTGTCTCAGGTACATGACCTCAATGCATGCTTTATTAATGATATAGTCTCACCGTCTGCTTATGAATCAGATATGGCGCAAGTTGTTCCATCTAAATCATCTTCATCCTCTCAAACAGATGAACAAATAAGCACCGTTGTCATATTTGATGATGACACAGTTGTTTCATTTGATGATCCTATTGAGAATGATAAAGATGATCATTTAGAACAACATGAACCATCATTTGATCCAGACCCTGACCTAATATTGTTATCTAAACAACTGGATGCTCAACAATTGCAAATCATTAAATGCAACGAGATAAATAAAGCTTTAAAAGAACAAAATGCGTCACTTGCAAGGGACATTGAGTGCTATAAAATTCAACTTTCCAATCAGGAAGAAAAGATTAAAAATGCAAAAAGTTTTGAAAAAGCTTTTCAAGATTCTTACAATAAAGAACAAGATCTTCAACGCAAAATACAAGATATTATTGAGTCAAATGGAAAGTTAATTTCGAAACTCGAAAGTGAAAAGTGTGAATTGAAAATGCAAGCTGAACGTCTTCAAATAGTTCTTTCAAAAACAGAAACAGAATTGTCTAATTGCAAAAAGGAGTTTTGTGACCATAAAAAACGCAAAAGGAAGTATATAGATGACTTACTCGGTGATATTGTTGATCTTGAGAAACAACTCAAAGAATTTCGTCACATTGTTTACAAATACGGGAACTCTGTCACAACAATTCAAAAGTTTGCTTTAAAACCGAGACCCGATAAAGGATTTGCACTTTGCGATTTTAAATCAATGTTTCTTCACAAAGCTTTCAAAGAGAATCCTAAGGTTTACAGTATTGATCACATGTTTGATAATACAATTGTGCGTGCTGTTGTTTTTGATACTGAGGAAGAAGAAGAACTTGACGAAGAGAGTCGATCTAAAATGAGTTATGTTCAATATTGGACACCATATGACTATTCAAAAGCTCCTCCCATTTCAAAATCTTTTGTTACTCAAAAGGACTTACCTGAGAAATCATGGTTTATCGAAGAGTCATATGTTTCATCTCACAATGCGGCTCCTGTCCAAACTGTAGCACAAATAAATGGTCCTTTACCATCATCCGGTGAACTTACACCTTTACCGAAAACTTGTCGTGTCTTAAATTATTTCAAAACCTTTATGGAAGACATCGAAATTTTGGAGGAAACAATTGAACGTAATTCTGAAATAAAAATTGAAACTTTTCAATCCGCTTACGAGCGAGAAAAGAGAGATATTTTTCAAAACCAAATGAAGCCAATTGTTCAACACCTCCGTCTATGTGCTACACGTTGGGATCAGGAACTTCAAAAGGAGGTCAAAAATATGATAAACGTTTTCAATGCAACTGAAAATGACATTTTGGTTCAAAAGCAAAGAAATAGAGTTTTAAAAAATGATGCTGATCGACTCTTGGAACAAGTTCTCAATGCTGATATTTTGTCTATTATCATGAATGATCTCTATAATTCTGGTACTTCTATGCTTAAGCATGATCATTGTGTTGATAATAACTTGTTGAATGTGGAAATTGAGACACTGAAACATGAGAACGATAATCTGAGGAAAAAGAATGATGATGTGACAAAACAGTTTTCAAAAGAAATTTGTCAACTCAAACAAAGGCTTGAATGGTGTCAAGCTCAAAGTCTTAAAAAGGAATTGAAACTTCAAAATCAAAATCTTTCAAACTCTTGTCAGCTCTGCAAAAACAATGAGTCTTTAAAAAGTCTTTGTCTCAAATACGAGAAAGAAATTGCGGATTTAAAAATTGAAAACGTTGAATGGCAACAAAACCGCGATGACATCAAATATTGCAATGGTTTACTCGAGTCTGAAATTCAGGATAAAAATCACATCATCATTGATTTAAAAGAGAAAGTTAAGCTACTTGAAAAAGGTAAAATGGTTGACACCACGGTGATAGCACCAGGAATGTTTAAATTAGACACAACTGATAAAGGAAAGGTTGTTCAAAATACTAATGTTGATAACTCCACTTCTACAGGACTAGTCTCCCCTAATAGCGTTAGCAGACCCAAGCGACAAAGTAAAAAGACGAATAGGCTCTGGCAACGTAAGAGAGGATTACTAGAAGCTCAAGGAGTAGAAGATCACCTTAGGAATTTGAATAAAACTCATGTTGCATCGGATTTAGATTCTAATCTGGCAAATTCTAATCAAAATCTAAATGTAACGAATGATGAACCTTTGAATGTTTTGAATATTAATGCATCTTGTGTGTTTTGTCGTAAAAGCGTATCATCTGGTGAACATACTAAGTGTATAGCTAATTCTCTTCTTAATCGTCATAAGAAACGTAGGACACGCATTCCTTCTAGGCCCACTACTGCCTCTAAGTCTATTTTAGGAAAGCCGCCCTCTACGGTTTCTAATGTAGTAGAAGTTACCCCCACAAGTGCCGAGAACAAATCTAGGACTCAGCCAACCACTAGTGAATTCACCATTAAGAAAGCACGAACTAGTTGGAATTGGCAACGTTGGTTACAACAAAAACCAGAATTCAAATGGATTCCTAAATTGTTGAATACATGTGATTCTAACCAACCGGAACCCGCACTTTCTTTGGGTTCCACCCTTACTTCTGTTCCATCCGTGTCTTCTTCTTGTGATGCAGGTGGTACAGATTGTTCTATGGATTGTTGATAGCGGATGCACCCGACATATGACAGGCAATCTCAAACTGTTACACAACTTTGTCTCAAAGTTCATTGGTACTGTCAGATTCGGGAATGATCATTACGCTTTAATCATGGGATATGGTGACTTTATCAGTGGGAACATTGAAATAAGTCGTGTTTATTATGTGGAAGGCCTTGGACACAACCTTTTCTCTGTTGGTCAATTCTGTGATGGGGATCTAGAAGTTGCATTTCGTGAGAAAACTTGCTTTGTTCGTGACTTACAAGGAAACGATCTAATGTCTGGCTCACGTGGCTCCAATCTTTATACAATATCTATGTCAGATATGATTGCAACATCTCCGATATGTCTTCTCTCCAAAGCTGAATCGACTAAATCTTGGTTATGGCACAAACGTCTTTCGCACTTGAATTTCAAAACAATGACGGACCTTGCTCGTTATAAACTTGTTGATGGATTTCCAAGATTCCGATTCACCAAAGATCACTTATGTTCAGCCTGTGAACAAGGTAAAAGTACTCGTGCTCATTTTCCCTCTAAACCAGAGCACAGTACGAATCATGTTTTACAATTGCTTCATATGGATTTGTGTGGACCGATGCGTGTTCAAAGTATCAACGGTAAACGCTACATTCTTGTAATTGTGGATGATTACTCCAGATGGACTTGGGTTTATTTTCTACGAAGTAAAGATCAGGCTCCTTCAATGATCATCACCTTTCTCACTAAAATTCAAGTTCAGTTACGCAACACGGTCCGAATAGTCAGAACTGACAATGGAACTGAATTTAAGAATCAGACACTTCGGTCTTATTTTGAGAAAGTGGGAATCGAACATCAAACATCTATTCCTAGAAGCCCAGAACAGAATGGAGTTGTTGAAAGACGCAACAGGACGTTAGTGGAAGCTGCTAGAATTATGTTGATTAATGCTCAATTACCAGATTACTTATGGGCGGAAGCTGTTTCAACTGCATGTTATACTCAAAACCGTTGCATGATCTCAAAACGCCATCGCAAAACACCTTACCAAATTGTTCACAAACGGAAACCAAACATCGACTACTTTCATGTATTTGGAGCACTCTGTTATCCGAAAAATGATCGTGATGATTTAGGTAAACTTAAAGCTAAGGCTGACATTGGAGTGTTCGTTGGATACTGTGAACATTCTAAAGGTTTTCGAATCTGGAATCGTTGAACAAGAGAAATTCAAGAAACAATTCACGCTAATTTTGATGAACTCACACAAATGGCTTCTGAGCAACACAGCTTAGGACCCGAATTCAACCGTCTTCACTCTCCGGAATCTTCGGCTGAACCACTGCCACTCAACCGCAAAGAATTGGAAACCTTGTTTGCTCCATTATTTGATGATACAATTGAATACCGTTCTACTGAGGTCTCACCTAATTCCGCTGCTCAACCTGACAACATTCCAGTACCAGACTCACCTCAACAAACCACTACAACTGTTGAGAGAAACGGTCCTCCAATTGCATCACCATCTACAGTAGAACAAACTGTTTCTAACTCCCGCCACTCAGCTGAAGATCCAACACTACAATCAGTTCCACAACCCGCAGAGCATGATCCTGATGTGTTCTTTAACCCGTTTGCACCGGCTCCTCCATCTCCTGATATAGCTGAGTTATCTACACGTAATTTGGATCCTGCTAACATGCGAGATACTTATCAACTACACCCTTCAACACACAAATGGACTCGAGACCATCCACTAGTTCATATTATTGGTCATCCAGATGCACCGGTCATGACAAGACAACGCCTTCACACTGATGGAGAAACTTGTATCTATGCACTCACAGTTTGTCAAGAGGAACCAAAGAACATTAAAGAAGCAATGACTTATGACAACTGGATTGAATCTATGCAAGAGGAATTTCAGCAGTTCATCCGATTAGAAGTCTGGGAATTAGTTGAAAGACCTGACGGAGTCTTTGTCATTGGTCTGAAATGGATTTGGAAAAATAAGCTAGATGCAGAAGGAACTGTCATACGTAACAAATCACGCCTGGTAGCGAAAGGATACTCCCAACTAGAAGGACTTGACTTTGCTGAATCCTTTGCTCCAGTGGCTAGACATGAAGCTGTTCGGATCTTTTTGGCCTATGCTGCACACAGGAACATGGTTGTTTTCCAAATGGATGTTAAAACAGCATTTCTCAATGGAGATCTCCGTGAAGAAGTGTATGTCAGCCAACCAGAAGGCTTCGTTGATCCTGAGCGTCCTAATCACGTTTACCGACTCAAAAAGGCACTCTACGGACTCAAACAAGCCCCACGGGCGTGGTATGACAAACTTTCTACTTTCTTGCTAACCAATAAATTTACTAAAGGATCGGTGGACCCAACATTTTTTACAAAAACCTACGGGGAGGACTTACTCGTTGTTCAAATATATGTCGATGACATTATTTTCGCTTCAACAAAAAGAAGTTACTCTAATGATTTTGCAAAACTAATGAAAGATAATTTTGAAATGTCCATGATGGGTGAACTTTCGTTCTTTCTCGGACTGCAAGTTCATCAATCACCCCGTGGAATTTTTATAAATCAGTCCAAATATGCTCTTGAAATTTTAAAGAAACATGGGATGATGAGTTGTGATACTTATAATACACCGATGGGCTATACCACGAAACTAGACGCTGACTTACATGGGACACCTGTTGACCCTACCAAATACCGAAGTATGATTGGGTCCCTCATGTATCTCACGTCTAGTAGACCTGATATAGTATTTGCTGTCTATATGTGCTCTCGCTATCAGTCCAAACCAACTGAAAAACACCTCAGTGAGGTCAAACGAATCCTTCGATACATTAAGGGAACCATTAACTTGGGAATCTGGTATCCGAAGGATTCTGGCTTTGAACTAATTGCTTTTTCAGATGCTGACCATGCAGGTTGTTTAGACACACGCAAAAGTACATCTGGTGGATTACAATTTCTCGGAGACAAACTTGTATCATGGCAATCAAAGAAGCAGGACTGCACATCACTGTCGTCTACAGAATCTGAATATGTAGCCATGTCTGCTTGTTGTGCTCAAGTCCTTTGGATGAGATCACAACTTAAGGATTATGGCTACCTATTCAACAAGATTCCCATCTACTGTGATTCCAAAAGTGCAATTGCTATCTCCTGCAACACAGTACATCATTGCAAATCCAAACACATAGATCTCCGATATCACTTCATCAAAGAGCACGTGGAAAAGGGTACCGTTGAACTTTATTTTGTTGGAACTGAGTACCAATTGGCGGACTTACTTACCAAATCTTTAGCACCATCAAGGTTTGCGAGTCTAGTTCACCAAATTGGTATGCGATGTTTGACTCCAGATGATCTGGAAAAGTTTTTAAAACATAATTGATCGTCAAACATCAAACTATCTTTGTAAAATATTTTCATCTTAAAAAAAAAAAAAAAAAAAAAAAAAAAAAAAAAATTCCCCGTTCAAGACATGCATGTTCACAACGTTTTTTTTTTTTTTTTTTTTTTTTTTTTTCTCTCTGAAAAATCATTATCACATGCATATCTTGAGGGGGAGAAAAGATTTTTGTTAACTTCTTTATTTTTCGTTACTTCTCAATTTTTTTTCCTCATCACTATTTTCGTTCAATCTCGACTCCTCTTGAACCATTACTTGTTAAAAAGTTTTCCTAATTACTTCTTATGGTTGGTTCAAGAGGGTGCCACATCCATTATTCTCGTTACGTTTTATTTCTTTAAAACTTAAGGGACTAAATGTGTTTATCATAACAACTTCTTTGATTTAACAAGTAGGGGGGCCAATAGTGTCATTATCTTAAACCCATATGTATATCTTTTCTTTATACGGCTTATTTAATTCTCTTACTCATTCCCTAAAACCACCATACGCGCCCAACAAAACTCAAAACAATAAGTTTTCCAGAATTCAAGAAATTTTCCAAGAAGTTGTGTTATTGATTGTGAGTATTCACAATTTACTTATTCTTTACATGCTCCTAATTGTTAATCTAAGTCCATTCGAGGGTCTAGGGTTCTATGTCAATCCGAAATTGGGGGTTTCTTGTTGAGTGTAACTTAGGTTAATTAATTGTTATAGTCATTTGCGGCATGACAAATTGAACCTATTTCCAACTTGGTGATAATTGTAGTTGCCTCAATTAAGAGATCTTTAGGTGGTTTAGGTTTCATAAGCCCAATTTTTTTCCTATGATTGAACTTAGATATATGAGCTTATGTGATTAGTCGCGTGTAATGTTGATTTTTCTTGAATCTTGGGTACTGCTTGTTGTGTTTTTGGTATAAGATTATCGAGTTTAGATTTATGGCTATCGAGTTTGTAACTCCTAGTGCATATCGAGTTTGCAACACATGGTGGATTTAGTGTTTGAAAAATCTTGTTATTTTTCGAGTTTGAAACTGTAATGTGATTATCAAATGTGATACCTTAGGCTATCGAGTTTGAGACTCAAATTGGTTATCGAGTTTGAGACTCAAATTGTTATCGAGTTTGAGACCTTAGAGGCTATCGAGTTTGAAACCCATGAAATTATCGAGTTTGAGACCCATGAAATTAACGAGTTTAAGACCCATGAACTTATCGAGTTTGAGACCCATGAACTTTTCGAGGTTGAAACTTATTGTGTCTATCGAGTTTGAGACCCATGAGGTTATCGAGTTTGAGACCCATCAGTCTATCGAGTTTGAGACATAACTGCATATCGAGTTTGGAACTCAACTGTCTATCGAGTTTGAGATTTTTGATGTTATCGAGTTTGAAAAATTTTTTGTGTATCGAGTTTGAAAAAAAAAATAAAAAAAAATAATATCAAGTTTGGAACCAAATGAGCTTTTCAAGTTTGAAACTCTTATTTTTTCTTAATTGTCTATCGAGTTTGGAACCAAAATTTTTCAAGTTACGTACAATTTTTTTTTTTAAGATAAGTCTAAACTATCTTTCGAGTTATGCTATTAAGTTCATACTTATTTCACTCCGAGACAGGAGTTTCATAATGGAACCATCACGTATGGGTTCTAATTTTTCCACGTTTATGAAAAGAAATGCTGCCGAAATTTTTCAAAAATTTTGTCAAGCCATGGATTTTTCGTCAATGGAAAAATGATCGAGTTTCATGTTTATCTTAGTATTGTGATTGATTCTAATGAGGATTGTGTATGTCTCTTGGTTGAATTATCATGAGTTGAATATGTGTTGATTGACTTTATCTTAGGCGATTGTTTTGGGATATTATTCTTTTATCTAACACTAACGAGCTAATCACCTTGTGATTTTTGTTGGTCTATGAATCATTTCAGGTCTCAATATGGCAAAGAAATCTACACCTAGACACGAATTGATTCAAGGAGATGAAAGAGTAATTGCTAAGACAAACCATAGGATAGATCTTGACTTAATCACATGTCATGATACTTGTTTTATCATTCCGGAAATCCTTAAGAGACACTTCATTTACAACCTCCTCACCATCACTACTGAAGTACCTGAGGTCTACTTAACACAGTTCTGGGAGAGTATTGAAATCAGCAAAGATGAAAAGTCACTGGGGGTTCATCTTGATCACAAACTGGTTATGTTCAATGTACAAACTCTCCGTACTGTTCTCGGTTTGCCGAATCTCAAAAAGTTCCCTCATATGCCGTCATTATCTGATGTCATCAAACTTCTTCGGGAACTTCAGTATGATGAATCAATAATCAAACTAAGAAACATATCCCACGTTGATAGGAAATACATTCCACAACCCTGGCTCACACTTTACTCAATTCTTGCCAACAGTTTAACGGGCAGAGAAACCGGTCATGAACATCCTACTCTAGAAACGATGCAGATCTTCTGGGGGGTTGTCAAACAAGTTCAGTTAGACTATGCTCAATTAATTTGGGTAGACATGGTTAATCACGCAAAACAGTTTCTCAAATCATCTACCTCTAGAATTCCATTCTACAGATTCACAAAGTGTCTCATTGCTCATTTCATGGAGAAACACCCTGATATTGATCCTAGATCGGAAGACAAGAAACACACCCCTTCTATAGATCATAAATACTCTAAAACCAGGATTCAGAAGACAAACACTGAAAAACAAGGAATGAGAATTCCCGATAGTCTTATACCTGATAATGTTCGTGACACTGAAGCATACACTTGGTATGATGAAGCTCAGAAAATCGGTAAAGTGGGTTTGACTCAGACGAAGAGAAGAAGAACTTCTAAAAAGAAAACTTCAAAAGTTGCTTCTACAATCACAACCATTCCCAAATCCAGAACCAAAAGGGTCACAAAAGAGCCTAAGAAGAAAGTGACTACAATTCGTGATGAACCAACTGATGACGAAGGAGATGCTCATCAGGAAACAGAAACTGAAAAACTCACTAAGACTTCAAGCAAGAAGCCAGATAAGGGAAAATCTATTGAAACTCAAGAAGAAACAATCACCTCACCAATGTCTGAATCCGAAGAAGATGAACAACTGCAACTAACCTTAAGAAAAAGCAAAGAATCGGAAGCAGAAAGAATCGCAAAAGTTACAAAGAAAGGTGAAGGTTCTGGAACTCAAAAGCCTGTAAGCCCAACTCAAGAATCAGAAAATGATCAAACATCAGAAGAAACACAATCACAAACCGAATCATCTTCTGAACAAGGTGATGATAACTCTGAAGATGAAGCTGAGTCATCAAGTTCTGATCAAAACGAATCACTCGATAAACCAGCTGAACCTGAAGTTGAAGTTGAAGCTTCAAAAGACAAAGATGATGTGGAATCCGAGAATGAAGAAAGTGATGATGAAGAAGACGAATCAGAAAGTGAAGAAGTCAGTAATGATGAAAAAGTGAATGATGAAGAAGAAGTAAATGATGAAGATGATGAGGAGTCGGATGGTGAGGAAAAGGATAAGCCACTTGAAACCAGTCAAGATACCCCTATTGACACTGTAGGAGTTGATGAAGGACAACCAACAGTACAACCACAACAACAACCTTTATCACAACCTCAAAGTCATCCACAGCAAATCCCTAACACAACTGTGGTTCACTCAAGCCTGTTGAAATCATTACGTGATCAATACAATGCACTCCAGTTACAAGTAAATGAGCAAAAGCTTGAGATTGAATCGTTCAAAACATATAAAGTTGATGAAGCAGTTGAGGAGCAGGTGAAACAGAGGTTACCTGGGGAAGTTCAAAAGTATGTTCAGAAGGAACTTCCTTCTACTGTGAGACATTATGTCAACCGGAATCTTGCAGAGCTCGTTTTTAACCGGTTTCAAACTACACCAATCACTATTCAGACTGTTCCTCCAAAACCTTCAATAAGTGATCTCAAAGGTAAATTACTGGAAGCTATTGTGAATGATCCGGAAGAAAATGAGCTACGCAAGGCACTTATCAGGTCTATCAAGAAAGCTGAAAAGATAAGCGAATCCTGCAAAAAGACTACTAAGCGTCGACATGATGATTTCGACCCTGAAGATCAGCCACAACCTGATAAGAGGAAGAAAGTGTCCGGTTCCACCTCCAGTGCTCCTACCAAAACCGCAACCGCTAACGTTTCTGCTGATCCAAACCCTCCACAATCTACTGCGGATCCTAACCCCTCACAATCAACTGAAGATGCTGATGTCGATATGGATGAAATCCCTCCGCTTATCACCGAAACCATTACGGAACCGCCCAAGGATGCTCAGTTAATTCCTGCTCCTGAATGGATTAACCCTGATGCTCCTTCCTTTAACTGGTTTGATGAAATGGTTGATGCTTACCCTGATGACCCTGAAGCTGAAGAAATGACTGAAGGATCAATTATAGGCTTCACAAAAAGGATTAAAAAGGTGATGCAGACTCAAAGACTTCAGCTGTCTGATTTAGTTAAGATTCGCAAAGCAGGGTTCACCGAGTTCAAGACATGCACTACATCTGAACTTGAGTTTGAATACAACGTGGAGGAGGTTGCAAGAGCTTTGTCTGAAAACATTACTTGGGAAAAGAGACCGTCTTGGGATAAACTCTATCATGGCACGGAACCCCTCGTTGATGAATTCCATTATCAAGACTTCTCACAACCATTACCTCTTGTTGGTCCTCCAAGTGATCCTAAGCTACCCAAGCAATACTTCTTCAACAAAGATCTTCTCTATCTTATTCATGGGAACACGAATCCGAATCACCGTTATGCAACATCTCTCACCAAATTCAGGGCCACCTCATATCCTCTGGAAACACTCGAAGATCAAATGAGAGGCTTGCATTCCACCTCTATCTCCAAATATAATCATGAAGCTGCCTTGTGTACGCTTCCCTGGCCAGAGATGCGTAGATGGTTCTACAAATACAAGCTGACATTCCGATCCAGTCACAGAGTCTTCTCTAATCATCGCATTCTTGCCATCACAGCAGTCCTTAAAACTTAGAAAAGATATGGATATAACTTTCTAGATAAAATTGAGGTCCGCCGAAGTGATGATCAACTTTATACTTTCAGTGAAGCTGACTATCATCGCTTGAATCTCAATGACATTGCTGACATATACTTACTCAAGGTTCAAGGCAAACTTCAAAACTTGTCCGGCAGCCTTCAGTATGACGTCATCACCTCTATTTTGCTCTTCATGCGCCAAACCATTATCAAAGCAAGAGTCGAAGATGCACAACTTGGGGTCGAAAGTTATCAAAAGTCACTCAACTTTACTGCTCCACAAACATATCCTCCTAACATTCGCTTAAGACCTTTCATCTTCAACAACAAACCTTTTGGAGTAATTTACCCGCACAATGATAGTTACCGTTTCATGAAATACGAAGAAGTTCATAAATTCGGGGATCAGACTCTCAGATTTGTCAGAATTAAGCTGAATGAAAAGATCAAGGAACATAATAGTGGGATTAACGTGGGATGGAATAAAAGAGATGTGAAAGAAGCAGTTAAGTTCTTGGCTAGGATTGATCAAAAGCTTAGGTTCAGGGAGCAGATACGCAGGTTGGAGAGCTTGATTGGAGCAAGGGAACCGATTCCTGACATACTCACTTACCGCCGTCCTGACACTCCTCGAATGTGATCAATTTGGTATAACATTAACTTTGTTTCATCATAATTTTTCTTCATCTATTACTTTGGTTTGTGCACACATAACAGTGTACAACCCGTGCTTGTAATTTAAAGGACCCTGAGGTACGCTTCAGTGCCTCAATCCTTATATAAGGAGCGAAGGCTTCTTACTTTTGAGTACAATTAATCAAACATTTTTTGATTTTCATAATTCTGCTCAAAAGACAAGTATTTCACCTCAATGAGTATTCACTTGTTGAGGGGGAGCACTTGAAAACTCATCGTTTTGGAAAACAAAAGTTCTTGTTGATATCTCCCCATAAGACTCAAAAAGCATATTTTAATCAAAATGTTTATCAAAAACAACATCTTATATGCTATTTTTGAGGGGGAGAAAAGGAAAGTGATTAAAATATGAAAGTTAAAAAAATTGCAGAAATGTCAAATCTCATGCGAGCTAGACTCAGATTTACCCAGGAATTGACGAAACATAAAAGTTAGTAAATTCGAAAAGACTTTTCCTCGACGGGTAATAACATCAAGTTAGTTACTAGAGCTAGTTGTCACCTAAAAGCTGACAATGGAACTCTTTAACTAGCCACGTAAGCGTGTCTCGAAAAGGATTTGTCTGAGTAGAAATGTACCGTTTCGAGAAACTTTCTGTGGACTTGACCAGGCCGGGTAATAACTTCAAGCTAGTCTAACTAGTGATGTAAGCGTGTCTCGAATCGGTCTTGTTCACTGAAAGTGGATCAATTCAAAAAATGCTTGCACCTCCCGCATGTGCAAATTTCTTAAATAATCATGAGCACATGTGAAGGGGGAGCCCTTCATAAGGAAAACATAAAACTCTCAAAGTGTTAAACAAAATGTTTGATAAACACAAACACTTTGAGAGATTTTCAAAGGTTTCAATGGCAAATTATAGGATAGTCATGGAGTTATAAGGTGACTAAGGTTAGGAAATAACCGTCCTATGATCCGCCTAAGCCGGAGGGATCTACCCAAGGACATCACCAATAGTTAGAACTAGAAGTCCTTAGGTATGATACGAAAAAAAGGAGTAAAGAATGAAAAGGAGAAAGAAGGGGTTGAAGAATTAAAAAGAAAAGTAAAGAAAAGGGTGAAAAGAAATAGCCCTCCATATGTTCAACCTTAGGGCAGACACCGGGTTCAATTCATATGCTACTGGTTGTTGCAAAGACAACACCGGTATTGAAGATTAAGTCGTCATGGACCCAGTGACGCAATGCACTAAACCTTCTTAACCACTCAAGTTCTCTTAAAAGAGCTTGTTTCATTCTCACGGGGAACCAGTGTAATCTATCGACTTATCTCTTAGAGATAGTTGATATTGAAGCAGGAGACCCCTCCCTAGTCTCCGTATAGGAAACCTAAGTGAGCACTTATCGAGTCTAGAGCCATGAGATACATCAAAGATCTCTTAGGAACACTTAGTATTTCTACAACTGGTGTTCTACATCAATGGGCACCAGCTGTAAATTATCGAGTCCTTCGCAGATCTTAGCAATCTGCCGAGAACGTTTATGAGAGAATTACATATGTATTTCTCAATGATTGAACGGAAATTCCTGCCAGGGTCAACATCAAACAGCCCTGACAGCAGGTCACTTCGGTAACCCCTCAAGGGTTACGCTTAGTGTTCGTGGTGGTTCTTTAGCGATCTACAGTCGTGGAGTGATCCCCAGCGACTCACCCAGTCATTGAGCTACCTAGTAGGTCTCGTAAGCTCCTTCGGGAGTATCTGATATGGGAACGGCCTGGATAAGGATTAGAAGGAGTCTTCACAATATGCTGTTGAAAATCTCTATTTCCTTATCTGTAAGTACCGGTTGATTATTGCTAACTGTTTGCTTGCAGGTACATCTCCTCCATAATGGCAGATTCCAGCATGCTTATACATGCATCTTGAAGCAAATGAACGCTCCCCCAAGGATCTTAGCACCACAAAGTTCAAAGAAAGATTCTACGCCTTAAAGAAGAATCTACAAAGTATCATGACTAAAGATCTAAGTGTATGCAAAAGTACTTCGTGCATTCATAAGTCAAAGTCCAAAGATGTATGAGCATGTTGGAATGGCGGACAACCACCACAGACACCGAAGGGACGATCGGCAGACAACTTCATAACATGATCACCATCACATCAACAAAGAACAAAAGTACAAAGAACGATGAAAGATTATTCTAACCATTTTTGAGGACGTCGACTACAAAGTCAAAGTTTAGAAGATGACGACGTCACGCAACCTTTGATGACCGACCCTTAGGGGGAGATTGTTGGGAATAGACTTTATTATTTCAAGTGTCGGTCATTGAGTTTTGGTATAGGTTGCATTACTTAGTTATAACATTAGTTATTTTATATATTTTGTAAGTTTTATGCTTGGTTTATAGGTTTGGATAAAGTCTAAGGGCTAAGTATGTCATATTGTCTAAGTTTAGAGAAGCCCTAATCCTTACCTATAAATACCTATGTATAACCTCATTTTGAGGTTGGTTGGTTCACTAAGTAAGGTTATTTGTCTCATATTATTATTAGGTGTTCCTTCCACTCTCTCTCTCTAAACTCTCTTTCTCTCTCTAGAATTCTTATGTGATTATGTTGTAGAAATGGTGACCTAACACAAACTATGTACCTCAACACCTGAAGAGGTTGCAATCATGAAGAAGGTTCCGTATGCTTCAACAGTAGGATCTATCATGTATGCAGTTAGATGCACAAGACCTGATGTGGCGTTTGCACAAAATATGACCAGTCGTTATCAACAGAATCCAGGTGGAAAGCACTGGCACGCTGTTAAAAGCATTCTTAAGTATTTAAGGAATACTAAAGATATGTTTCTAGTGTATGGGGGAAATCCAGAAGCAGAACTTGATGTTACAGGTTACTGTGATGCGTCCTTTGAAACTGATAAAGATGATACAAAGTCTCAGACGGGTTATGTCTTTGTTATTAATGGAGGAGCAGTTGACTGGAAGAGCAAGAAGCAGACAACAATTGCGATGTCTGTTACAGAAGCTGAGTATATTGCTGCATCGGAAGCTGCGATGGAAGCTGTTTGGATCAGGAAATTCATTTTGGGGCTTGGTATTATGCCGTCAATTGAATTACCTATTAATATGTATTGTGACAACTCTGCCGCAGTTACATTCGCCAATGAACTTAGAGTTATGAAGGGCGCCAGACATTTTCCAAGAAGATATCACTATGTTCGAGAACAAGTCGACATAGGTGAAATCAATCTACTCAAAATTCACACAGATAACAATCTAGCTGATCCATTTACGAAGGCTTTATCTAAGGAAAAGCTTACTCGACTTGCTGATGGCATTGGACTTCGTTTAGCTAGTAGTTTCATGTAGATCTGTGGTTAGTATTTGGATAAAGGATTGTAAACAATAATTATTCGAATGAAATGAAGTATTGTGTTATGTTTATTTCTATTCATAAATATTGTATCCTATATTTGCATGTTTAATCCATGAATAACTTAAGTTATTCTAAATTGTCCGTTGTCAATTAATGATATGGGAGTATCATTGAACTAAGACAAATGTGAGATTTGGTATAATATATATAAATTATATTGGTGCGTAGACATGCCAAATTCACATGATATTCAATGATTGAAAAATTGGATATAGGACAAAATCCCAATGCATGATTGTACTTATGGATGTTGTCATTATAGTAAATCATGAATATTTATCCTCATACTTGAGATACCAGGTAACTACTGTGGATGTAGCTCATTTTCTGTGAGATAATCTAACGCTATCCGTAACTGGTAGTTATAAGGATTATTTTCAGAGGTGATGCGAAGTTCATAGGTTATGCTTGTAGTCAATAAAGGATTTGGTTCCTTCAAATTTGTTTTGAGTAAAATACTATTTGGCCGCTCGTAGGATTAACAAGATGTTTGCATGGCCATGCCCAAGGTCTATCTGGAATACGTTCAGAAGAATTGGTAATCTTGCTTAATCATAAATAACGAGAAACACTAGTTAATTATGGAATGACTTCAATCCATATCCAAATTAACATAGTATTAGAATCAAAAGGATAAGTATGATGATGAATCATCAAAGGTGGTTTTTCCAGGAAACCATACTCGAGATCGTTCTGGGACATTGGCGTGTTATGCTAGACTAACCATTGTCATTGTTACATTAATCTATATCCGAGTGGGAGCTGTTAGTTTTAACGGATAATAAATTAATATATCATGACCGGACTCGAACTCGAGACTTCGGGATTGCACACTTTACGTATGAGTTTCAATGAATTAATAATTATTGTTTTAGTGACGAATAATTATTAAATACACGAAATATAAACTTAACGGTAACTAACGACCGTTAGACGAAACATGAAGGACTAGATTTGGCAAAGAGTGAAAGTTAGGTTCGGGTTGGGCCTTGTGTACCCATGGCCGGCCTTCCCCCCTCCCTAGGGCTTTGGGATGGCTTTTGCTCCAAGCTACTTGATTAGTATATAACGAGACCTCCTCTCATTCATTATTCTCATCCCTTGGTTCCATAGCAACTTAATCTTCTTAATGTCCTTCTTTGTGTCTAATCGATCTATTGATTGATAGGACCAATAGTTTAATCTTTTCGTGTAAAGCGAATCTAGCATTTCCATTGAAACGCTATAGTACGTGTGTGTGAGAACGAAGTGTTAGCATACTTTTGCTAACGGTGATCTTGCCTTGTGACTTGCCCTAGTCGATCCATATAAGCCCTCATCTAGGGTTTATAAGTTCTTGTTCTTGCTATTGAATAAGAGGTACGCTTCCATTTATATTCGGTTAATTTATTATTTGTATTTGATCTATTCCGCTGCGTACTCTTTGATGTTTATATGTTTATTGTTTTATATTATTCATATATTCCAACTAGTTCAATGTCAAGATGTTTGCTTAATTTGGTTTGATTAGGTAACTGACACTAATTAAACCACCAAGATGAGTTTATCAGTGATAATACAGCCTTTTAATTTCACATAGTCGCTACAGGGCGCTTTCTCCACAAGACATATCTTTCTTGTAGAAATAACAATGAACATGAAAGTTTATACTTTATTGACATATTTTTCTTCAATATAGTATATTTTGGACCAGATATGCAGAGCGTTTAAGTAGTTTATGGACATCTTGCGTCTTAGTCTAGTGGAAAAGATACAGAGAGTTTGTAAGAAACTGGTGCCAATAAAGGTAAAACATGCAGTCTTGGACCTCGAGAGCGTCAGGTTGTCCTCTTTCCACTCGAATTAATCTATATCTTTGAGGTATTGATCTGAGCTCAGTCAGATTAATGATTCTGTCTTCGATATTAATCTGTACCATATCTTCTTCATTAGCTAATTCGGCCAATTTCATAGGACCTTAGTGACTCAAGCTCATGGATGGAGCCATGAAAACTCGTCACCCAGGTTCAAAAAAAATTCAAAAATAAGAAACGTAACATCATATTAAAAAAAAAAAAAAAAAAAAAAAAAAAAAAAAAAAAAAAAAAAAAAAAATCTTATGAACAGATGAAATCAAATTAGCAAACCAATCCAACAGATGATGCATTTTGAGATTGAAAAAAATTTTAAAACGTAACATCTTATTCAAACAGATGATGCATTTTAAATAAAATTTTAACAACACTTTAATATCAGACCTTATAACTTATAAGAGCACAGGGTGACGACGTTACGTGTTATAGGTTAAAGTTATAGCAAAAAGTGCTGCAACTCATAGTTCGTGACTTTTGAGTTGCGACTAAGTCAATTTAGGGGAGTCAAGGTGTTCAAGTACATAAATACAGGGGTTTCATTTTGGTGAAACTGCGCAAAAAATGTTTGGAAATATGCGTATGCGGATATGCCTTTAAAAAATCTCATGATTTGATTGGGTTCGCTTCAACCAAATTAGTATAACATGACTCCCCATTGCACAAGTTGCTAATTGTTGGATGGTAGCGATCGACATGGTAGTTGTGTTCTTTAGTTGATATTTTTTCTAACATGAATGATTCAATCATGTCGTATTTTGATGTGTAGTTGTTTTGGCAATTCAAGAACACAATGTGTTTCCACATTAACAAGCCTCCCAGCAATAGCTATACTAAGAGGATAATACAATCATTCTCAAATTTCAATAAACTGTTTATGAGAAAAAGAAAAGGGAAAACACCAGACATGTAAAATGTGTGTAGTAGTAAGTTTTAACAAAAAGATGGATATGTTGTTGGCCTGAGAATTGAACCAATGACTTTGAGGATAAATCACATTTCGCTTACCAAACCAACCACCTTCCATACATCACTTAACATCCTAGTTGTCATATTTATTAGCACTAAAGTTATTGCCAAAGTGTCAAACGGCTCATTTTAGCTTTGTTTGTTCCTTTTATAAAACATTCAAACTCAATGTTAAACGAAAAACACTTCTTATTATTTTCTTTAACAACAAATGATTATCTCACAACGGATAACAATTAGGAGATTTTCTAGGTGACAAACCGGCAACATGCTATTGGGTGGTGGGCCTGAGGTCAAATTAATACGCTTTAAGCAGAAAATCTCAAATACCCGATCATGAGACATATAATTATCACTATAAACAAGAACTACAATTCCAACATCAGCGATTAATAGTGACATAATAGAAGTAAGTGACACTAAGGGATCAATCAAGTATCCAAATTCTAAAGAAAAGTCATTATTGATCATCCAAGACCATATATATATTGACAAACAAAATTGCTATTTAATTGTTTTAATAAATGAGTGGCCTAAAAGTAAAAATATTTAATAGTTAGGTGGTCTTGTAATATATAATCCTAGTTTTTTCACATATCTTATGCAGGACTTGAGACCACAACCATTTAATTAGAGAGCATAACTATTGAAACACATACCCATTAGCAATGAAGAATTAGTTTGTTTACTAAGCTATAAAAGTATGTTACAAAAGTAAAAGCGGACATGATCGTATAATAGGTAACGTTGTTATTCGGATAAACCCAACCCGAATAAACCTTATTCGGATTGGGTTAATCGGGTTGGGAGAGAAAAACGTTATCTGTACCTTGACCCTAATAAGGTGCAAGTTATTTGGGTGTTGGGTTATTCGGGCTCGGGTTAATCGGGTACAGGCTAACTCGAATAAGTCAAATTATAACATAAAAACAAAAAAGTGGGCAAATCATAAAAGGGTGATGATATGTACACATGAGTTTTTACTTTGCACACATAAAGTGTAACGGGTATTATTTGTCTTTATTCATTAATAATATATGTGCAAAGTAAATTCTTATATGTACATATTATACCCATTATAAAAATCTATGAAATTAAATTTAAAATCTCTCAAGTGCTTCCAAGTTCCAAGTAAAGTATGTGTTTTGTCTTGGGCCCAAATTAACAACCGAGCTCTTTTTTACTTTGGGTTGAAATTTTAGGCCCAGATTGATCACACAAACCAGTACTGCAATTCGGTATCCAAACCAAACAACAAAATAACAGGGCACACTCAAGAAACACTCATGCTAAAAAGAAACCTCAACAAACCAGTTTCATTTTGCACCAAAATAAACAAACTCTTAATTCAGATGAAACCATAAAAAAAAGGTTTGTAATTTCCATATAATTCTATTCACATTCATTAGTTAACTAATTATATATAGCAAATTGATACTATATAGTTAATTTTATATTTTGTTGTTAGGTTTTGAATTAATAGTTAAGAATGTTCCCAGAGACAAAATCGAAGTTTGGTAACCTTAAGAAAAGACCAAAGTTTGCATTAGGTAAATCAAAACCTTCTAATAGGGAAGACTCTAAAACCCTAGGGTTTAAGGAGAAAAGTCAAGCTAGGAAAGTTGATGATGATGAGGAACCGTATAAGCGAAGAAATGATAGGAATGAGGATTCGGGTGGTTATCGGGGTAAAAGATTTGAGGGTGGTGATACTAGGGGAGGCGGTTTTAAGTCCGGTTTTAAGGGTAGAAAAGATAGGAATGAACGTAGTGGTTTTGGGGGAGGTGGTTTTGATGGAAAGAGGAAGAGGGTTTACGGTGGTAAGGATGGTGATGGGGAGAGTAAGTTTCGGGATAGTGGGAAGGGCAATGGTGGTTTTGCCGGTAAGAATAGAGTTTTTGAGAAAAGGGATTCGCGGGATGGAGGTGGTGATAGGAGAAGGAATTTTGAAAATGGGGAGAGAAGAGTGTTTAGTAAAAGGGATTCGTGGGATGGAGATGGTGAGACGAGAATGTTTAATAAAAGGGAACCGAGTGTTGGAGGCGGTGATAGAAGAAGGAATGGTG
Organism: Artemisia argyi; assembly: GCA_030686995.1. Lineage (NCBI taxonomy): Eukaryota > Viridiplantae > Streptophyta > Magnoliopsida > Asterales > Asteraceae > Artemisia > Artemisia argyi. The sequence goes on from CM060707.1 coordinate 60,758,587, forward strand.
AAAATGGTGAGAATAGAATGTTTGATAAAAGGGACTCGCGTGATCGTGGTGGTGGTGATAGAAGAAATAGTGAAAATGGCGAGACTAGGATGTTTAGTAAAAGGGAGCCACGTGATGGAGGGGGTGATAGAAGAAATAGTACTGGCGAGAATAGAGTGTTTAACAAAAGGGAATCACGTGATGGAGGAAGTGATAGGAGGAATAATGCTGAAAAAGGTGATAATAGGAATGGTTTATCGAGGAAAAATGGAGAGACGAAATCCGAGAATAGCAAACAATTACAAAGTCCTCCCGCAGAGGATAATGAATTTGACAGGAAGAAACTTAAATTCATGAAGAACTATGAAGTTGCGACAACATTTGATCGACCAAAGAGGAAGATGCGATTATTCCGGGTAGAATATCCAAATGATCCTGCAAAGAAGCGGTTTGATGATAGCCCACCAACCCCACCCACAACCGGTTAGTTTACTTCATGGATATATGTGTTTACGCGTTCAGTATTTTGAATATTGCTTTTGATGTATGCATGTTATGAAGAGTGTAAATCAGTCCAGTTTTCTCTCGTTTCCCATCTATAACTCGTACTCGTTACCGTTACATCATAATTATTCTCCATTTTGGGTGTCCATAGATAAATGCTATTTGGTTTAGGTTCACAATATAACGAGTAATTTGGATAATTTACTAATAGTCAGATAGATATTATCCTTAGACCAAGTTCTGAGTCAAACATCAAATTTGTTTCTGGGCAGATGAAGTATATGTTAATATCCTTTTGTTCGGGTCTTTTTTTAAAATATTCCTTTTTGCCATCTGTTTTGGAGATTTAGAGGCAAAAGTTGTTTATATAGTATATACCGACTATGACTTGTGAGAGCAACTAAGCTTATTTGAAAATAAGTTCATAAGAGAGTTAGGACTTAGGATAATTAAAAATGCCATTTTGTTGCCTCTTTTATAATGCATGAATTATTAGCTTATAAAAGATTTTATACTTCTATGGTAGTGATGTATGTGGATGTGTGCAAATTGTTGAACCACACCAATTTGCTTGTATGACACCTGCAACTATACCGTGTGATTATCTATCTTCGCAACAAAGTTATCATAGTACTTAGCAATTAGCATATCAATACTCACCTATAACTCGAGTAAATTTCGTCTCTTGCTTTTTAGTTAATGATACAGAGCAAAAAGAAGATTCAGATAGTGAAGATGCCGAAGAAAATGATGAGATGTCAAAAAATGCACAATTTAGGGCCATACAGCCAAGTCCGTCTCTCACATTGTTTGTGAATGAAAACGTAAGCGTCTTGGTTATATTTATTATGATTAGAATATATCCACTTACTATGTTATATTAATATCAGATATTTATCATTGCAGTTATTGGGGCGTAGACGTGAACTTGAGTTCAGAAAGGCAGGATACAATATCGAACTTCCTTCCCCTTTAGATAATGTTCCCTTCTCTACAAGCTCGGAAAGAGAGCGAATAGAAGAATCAGTAAGCTTGCACACATTCATTGAGTTGCAAAAGCAGAATGTTTTAATAGTTACATATGTAAATGCTCAAATATTTTTTCAGGCTTTTAGAAATAAACTGGAATTCTTTGCTGCTGCAAAAGTTTCTTCATCTTTTCCAGATCATGATCTTCCAGAAATTGCATTTGCAGGTAAAAGTCATAACTGAATATAGATACCTATGTCTGAATGTAAGATACATAAAGTCTAATTCAGATATGCCTTGTGTCCTATGAAACTCACCTTAATATACGACATCTCATGGAAATTGTAACATTTCCATTTTGTAAGGTTTTTCTAGTTCGATTTACTTAGAGAACTAATAGCTTTATACCAACCGGTTGAGGATTGAGAATTTTTGTAAGAATTTTTAAATTTCTACCCTCTCATAAGTTGACCATTGAAAAGTTTTAAATAAGTTTATGTGCAATGGATAACATGTTTGAAGATAGGTGTTTTAGGAAATAAAAGTTGGCAAAGGTGATGTGGCAAAATAGAAAAGTTATTGAAATTTTGGTTATGCAGTAGAGATGCTCTTATTTTCTCATTGAGATTATTTGGAAATTGGATGATACTGGTTTTGGTCTAACATAGTTTTTTTTTTTTTTTTTTTTTTTTTTTTTTTTTTTCACTGCTGAGTTGTACCTTAAAATATTTTCATAAATGGTTAAACATGTATATTGGTGGTCAAATGTTGCAGTTTTCATATGACCATATGGAACAATTAGTGCACTCTAGTGAGTTGATACTACTAGAGTTATATGATTACTTGAGTTTGGTGATCTAAACATGGTTCTATCCATAATTGCATATACCTTGACCACATATAAATCCATCTCATACTTTTTTGCATGGATTATACGAAATTAGTTTTAGATTGTTCATCCAGTATATTGTCTATTTGATACAATATATTTTATAATATTTGGCTTACATTTTGATTTCTTATTAGGTAGGTCAAATGTAGGCAAATCATCATTGCTAAACTCACTTACCAGACAGTGGGGTGTCGCACGGACATCAGACAAGCCTGGCCTCACTCAGGTCAATTTTGTGTTCTTATGTATGCTTGGATGTGTTTTTTAAAGTGATTATTTGACATTTGAATGATTAGAATCTAAAAATCAAGATGTAGTACATTGTTTAAAGTTGTAATGATAAGATGTTCGAGTGTTTTGGCAACTTCAGTTAATTAAGAGCTAATTTTGGAAATGACCAAGAAAGAGATTTTCGTTCAATAAATAATAAGTACATTAATGTGAAGACGAAATTGAAAAATGTATAGAGAAAGGTTAGCAAACGCCTCTCATATTAGCTGAAAAGAACGAGTAGCTAGAATTTTATATGCACTCCTATAATTAGGTTTGTTGTTGTGGTATCAAACTGATTTTCTAAAACCAATTAAATGATTAATATCAAGATCTATTCATCCAAATTGTAAATTCTTTCCGATGTACAATCAGTTACAAAATTATAATCCAGACACCTTCTTAGTGGTGACAGAAACTGATGCTCTTGAAGTCTTCTGCAGACTATTAACTTTTTCAACCTTGGATCGAAGCTTTGCTTAGTTGATCTACCTGGCTATGGTTTTGCTTATGCAAAAGATGAAGTCAAGGAATCATGGGAAGAACTTGTAAGTATTTAATAATCGCCGAGATTTTGGCTGCACTTTTTAATGGATCTATAGTCAAGATGCTTTTAGACATGTGTATATGTTTATCATTGCCATTTCTCTGAAAAGTTAGTTGGCCTATCCACTTATCTCTGCAGGTTAAAGAATATGTATCCACCCGTGAAGGCCTAAAACGAGTGTGCCTTCTAATTGACACAAAGTGGGGTATGAAGGCAAGAGATTATGAACTCGTTGATCTAATGGAAAGGTAAGTGTAATGTGTGTGCACTTGCAATCAAAGATTTGATAGGTTTCAGTCATTTTATGTATGGAGAAATGAAAACGAGACCTATATAATAGAGAAACATGGTATATATGAATGAAACATAACTCTTTAGAGTAGTGATTTTTGTATTACTGCTATAATTTTTCGTCATAAATTTTTAATAGTGTTCCTGCCTGTTTTGAATGCCAGGTCCAAAACCAAATACCAGATAGTATTGACGAAAACAGATTTAGCATTCCCCATTGATGTGGCAAGGCGTGCAATGCAAATCGAGGAGGTATTATTCATGCCTTTTCCTTTCTTTCTTCTAGAGCTGGAAATTGCGATTCATTTGTTTATGAATGGGACCAAGTTGAGATGTGTTGGTCAACCTAAAAGCTTAAGGAGAATGAGTCAGATGTGTTGAAAGTTGTACATTGCTAAATTAATGCATATGGCCTAAAAAAATGTTAGTATGATTTGTATTGTTATTGCAATATAATTGGTTTGCTATCATGGTTAAAACATTAATCATTTATAAAAAGGAGAAAAAGGTTTGCTGATGGGTTTAACCTGGTTTGTTTTTAACCCTACATGGTTGATAATCCGTTTGACACACCTATCTTGCTATGTTGTCTTCCCTTGACATTGTTGAGCTAATGTGTATATTTCTCTGATTGTACAGACCCTTAAAACGAAGAAGTCTGCTGTTCAGCCCTTGGTAAGATTTGTTGATTAGTTAATATGTTTGGTCTCGTCATCCCAAAAACGACAAAATTAAAGTTTTAATGCTAAACCTACTACTTCTTAAAGCCAGATTCACATATATTCGGTTTTGATAATTGTTTCTGTTTTCATCCATTTTGTGTAGTTAAAACATATATATATATATATATATATATATATATAGGGGGACTTTCTTACGAGAACCATTTTATCTGCGAGAACTGAGAGAACCACCAAAAACATGCATGCACGCCTTTTAAAATAAAATAAAAATACATGCAAATCATCAATAATCGTAAGCATCCACCTATGTTCTTCAATATCATTATGAACTCATCATCTTTTTTCACAAAAACCTTACACACGGCCGCAATATTGTCGTTGCACGTCTTATAAGAACATACATGCACACCTTCAAAGAAAAATTTTGTATTTTCAATTTCTTATCAAATTCTTTAGAACAACTATGTTTTTTTTTTAAAACATATGTGTTGTTTTTAAAACATATGTGCAAAAATACAATTATTGAAGGCGTGCATGTATGTTTTTGGTGGTTCTCTCAGTTCTCGCAGTTAAAATGGTTCTCGTTTGAAAGTTACACTATATATATATATATATATATATATATATATATATATATATATATATATATATATATATATATATATATATATATATATATATATATATATATTTTCCTACACGAAGAAAACAGTTCTTGTGAGTTTAAAGCTAAAAAGACTGCTATTTGACCCTTAACATGTCATATATGGAATTTTGTTTTTGGGACGGAGGTAGCAAACTACATAATGCATGTTTAAGTTTTATTTTGCTTTTATTTAACTGCAGATGATGGTTAGCTCAAAAACTGGAGCTGGAATTAGAAGTTTAAGAACGGTGCTTTCTAATATATCTCGATTCGCAAGATTGTAGCGTAATTTATCACATGCATTTGTTTCTTTCAGTTTACGGCTACAAATTATCATAAAGAAATCCATATTTCAGAAATTTGACCTGGTTAGCTCAAAAACTGGAGCTGGAATTAGAAGTTTAAGAACGGTGCTTTCTAATATATCTCGATTCGCAAGATTGTAGCGTAATTTATCACATGCATTTGTTTCTTTCAGTTTACGGCTACAAATTATCATAAAGAAATCCATATTTCAGAAATTTGACCTAGTAAGAGGATTAACAATCTCTATCATGCTGTGCACTGTGACCATATGCATTGTTTATATAAACATTTTTATCTCATAAAGAAATCCTATGACCAATACATAGGATTAGCAATCTCTATGTATTGTTTATATAAACATTTTTACCCTCGATTCCATTCTTTTAGTGATTCATTTGTATAGTATTTGTTTTATCTCATTACTAGCCTGGTTATTTTTCTTGCTGTTTGTTATATTCGTGAGATTAGTTCAGTCTCGGTGTACATTTACCGAGCATAGTAAAGCCAAGAGGGGCACTCGAGGTGCAAACATTTCTGTACACGATACATGGACGAGGACACATACCCTCTCAGTAGAGTGGCAAATTGGGCGGTTCAGCAGGTTGGTAATGGGTCAAAACATGTAGTTTTTGGTACCAGTTGAAACGGGTAGGGCTGGGATGATTTGGAACACTGTCTTTACTTTTTTTGAATTATTGAATTAATTTGTGTAGAGTTATTACTGACCCATTTGGAAGTCATATACGTTATTGGTATTTTTATAATTTTAGCTATTTAACCCGTTAGAAAATGAAAAGCAAATCGACCATGCATTAATAGATGAGTCGAAGCATTAGCCACTTCAAGGACATTCTTGGGACATTTTTCTATAGAGTGAAACCAGTGTGACTTTTAAGGTCAAACTTAGCCTTTTAACAATTTAACATAAACATAAAAAAATGTTAGGAATGCAGTCAAAATTGTTTAGTTTATACTCCGTAAATTTGTACCAAATGCAAGCAGTGGGGTGAAACTTGTGATAAAAAGCCACACTAATCTTAAATTTGGAATGTTTATGTGTTTTAGCTTAAAAGTAAAAAGCCATTTGCAAGTATTTAGACTCGAAGTTATAAGTTGGTGTAGCGGTGATGTGATCCTGTCACATTGGCATCCACTCACAACATCAAACCCCGTAGTAGATCTTCATTACCATTTACACATACCATTTAGACACAAATACATAACTAAACTGACTCAATAATTGGCTGTACCACGCGTGAAGAAAGCTTGTGTAGCAAGGACAAAATGTGGTCCTATGTTGTTCAAACGTCAAAAACACCCTTACCACGGGTGGTATTAGGTTAAGTGCTATGATCACCAAACTCATCACTTTCACGTCAGCGATACATCATTATTTAACACATTACCAAACCCACTACCAAACAGGTGTTATGGTCACCACCAAACAAAAAAATAAAATAAAAATACCTCACTTTATAAAAACATAAAAAAAATAAAAAAAATAAAAAAAAAAATTGCATCAATGCACCACCAAACCAAATGCAAAAATTTGAGAACCGCATGTGATAATTGGTGATGTTTATGAGAATCTCGCGTGAAGGTTGAAAGTGAGGTCCTTGAGTCCTTCACCCACCATAATGACCAGTCTTATAGGCTAAACTTTAGCCTCTAAATTACTACATTGATATTGGAATTCGTTGTGGCTTTTAGGTTCCGAGGTCAAATCTTTAAAACTTCCATATGCTAAATGATTTTGGTATTGGAATCATGACTTTATTGACATCTTAGTGAAGTGGTTATAACCGATTAATAAGATTTTTGCTCTATCATGTTAGGTGGATAAGTTCTACTCCCACTCTCATTCATGGACCCAGTAAAGTTGTCACAAATTTGCAGGTCTTTAAAAATTAGTAAGAAAAACAAAAGTGGTAAACTGGTAATGAACTAATGATATGTATGGTAAATGCCACTTTTTTTAAGTGGCAAGGAAATTGTCATTTTTATTTTATTTGTGTGACAATTTTTTTGCTTGTCAGCAAATAGATAAATACTTCTTAACCTATTTTTACTTCTTTGTAAAATGAAATGTGTTTTATACGTTTCTAGCTAATATGCAAAATAATAAAGTAGAAAGCTTAAACTATAACACTATCCTTGTTTGCATATGCTAAATTTTAATAAGGATGAAAGAGCTAGTTGTATTTTTACTTTATGGCTATAAAGTAGAAGTTTGTAGTAAACTTATATGGAATAAAAGTATATAAGTTTGAGGTATCTAGATATGTGTTTGCAACACAAATAATTGTTATGGTTAGATAACAAAATAATTATTCAAACAATGAGTGATTATTATATTACTTTACATTATGTCAATAATTGGCTTTTCTTGCGATAATTATTGCTCTAAAAAGCAGAACAAACATCGGAATTTAACGTACTGAACATTTGAAAACAACAAGGTTTTCGAGTGCTCGCGCGCTGTATCGAGATGGTTCTTGTTAGTGTCAGTATTCATGCAAGTTTCTTTTTATAAATATAATAGTTGTATATTCAACTCGCGACTTTAATAATGACATGCTCTCAACAATCACACCAAGAATTAGGGATGGCAACATGACGAATTTGGGGCAGAGCGGCCATCCCCATCTCCAAATCCATCAAAGTCTTCCCCAAACTCACCCTGATCTCCATCCATCGGGGCGTCTCTTTGGGGCGCGATGGTCCTTCAAACCTGCCTCATACTAGTTGGAGATCTTATCGGAGTGTCCTTTTTGGGCTCAATTCTTGATCAAAGTCGCACCACATCACATTTATTATTGTTTATACACCTTTAGCAATAACATCAAGAACCTATCAATATCAATTACGAACAAACAAACTTTCTTAAGTTTTTAAAGATATTATTATACATTAATAATGATAAAATACACCACCACAAATTGTTGGTGATTTTAGTGTCATCAATCATTTTATGTGTAATGGTGATTTACCCAGGACCAAATGGATTTCAAGTTAAGTTATAATACGAGTTTGGAGGTGCGGAGTGCACGCTTGTATAAACTAGTAACTTGATTTCGGGTACAATTAATGGTAAAGGTTGTTAATGTAAGTTAATATAGTGACAGAATTTCGTGGTCACTAAAGTATCCATATACACTTGTCGTTAATGATGGCAGTTAGCGACAGTTTTTGGTTGTTACAAAACTGTTGCTAGGCAGATTTAAATGAAGTTTTGTGACTATTACAAAAGTATGTGACTTTTCACCAAGAGTCTCAATTTTTCCAACAACCACAAATATGTTTATATATATATAAACATGATTTGGTCTTCCATATGAACATATATTCATATCAACAACACATACAAATTCTTTATGTTTGTGCCTAGAATTTGAGTGTTAATTTTTGTCTTATCTCTATACAAATTTCGTGTAACCCAAGGTACAAATAGGGTTGAAATATAGTATCAGAAAAGTGAACTTTTAAACGATTCAAGAATTTATCCGGCAACCTTTGATTATCAAGACCCAATTTACTAACACAAATTACAATGACATTAAACAAGTTTCTTTCATCATAATCTTACAAAGATAAAAAGAAAAGCTAACAATATAGAGAAAGAAGTTTTTATTACATAAATACTAACATAATACTATATGAATATAGATATATTTGTATATGTATGTATTATTCAGGTGAGGCGGGGTGAAGATGTTATTCTTCGCCCCTGCCCCAAACCCGATTAAATTCCTCATTTAAGCCTAAACCCGTCCCATAACCTGATAAGCATGTCTGACCCCACCCGATTAAAATCCTCCTCTAATAGTAATACTACAAGACAACAATTGTAAGTTACTATTCACTGAATAGTAAATTTCGATAATTGATACATGGTGTGTGTGCATATAAACGAGTTTAGTAACCCGCGCGTTGCGGCAGGTTTTTTAAATAGTAGTTTGGTGTTATGCGTTGGTTGTAAAAAAAAGAGAGAAATAGTTTATATATTTTTTTAAGTAGTTATTGGGTGTCGGTTAAGTTTTTGGGTTATGGTAATTGCGTTAAAAGCATTTTTTGAAAAAATGTTAAAGATAACAGTCATTAGTTAATAGCCGTTAAATAACTAACGACCGTTAAAAAAAAAAAAAAAAGAAAAAAAAAAAAAAGAGTACTGTAGCAAGCACAGTGCTTGCTACAGTAACCTCTTGAGGTTTAGTATATATATAATTTATTGTCGTTTCAATTTATGGATGAACAATTTTAATATTACTAGACGATTACCCGCGTTATACGAAAAATAGTAACCTTTTACGCAACTAACAAATAAGATTTTAAACGAACCGTTAAGTCTGTCTCGACATTGTCTTCTAAATACCGTTATCATATAAAATGTTCAACGTTACCAATTATCTACTCAGTAACATTTTATTTGCAAGACAAAAAGCAAACCTAGTTTACAAACTTAAAACAAATATCTCTACTTTATATAAAACATAAATATTTTTGCTTAAACTTAAAAAATTAAAAATAAGTAATGTTTAATTCTCAAAATAGCTTTTTAAAAATTCAAATTTCTATAGAAATAACTTTTTTAAAATTTAATTTCTATATAAAAATTCAAACAATGTTTATTTATTGAAATATTTCCTTAGCAATGTTTTCATTCAAAATTTTTACAAATGCATGACAAATTTTTTAGTGTAGTTTCAAGAAAAAGAGAAGACGTTTTTTATATCTTTTTCCAACGTTATTAACTTTTTAAATTTTGCTATCATTCGCCGGCAGAGACGGAGATAGTGGAGGAGCCAGGGGTGCTTGGCCCCCTCCAACACGTCAAATCACTTTGCTATTTACATTATAAAATTTAAGCATATGACACAACTATAAGCAAATGAAATTTTAAGAAAAAATTTTTAACCCTCTTTATTCCTAATTCTTGGCTCAGTACCTGTACACGGGTATGTGTTTGGTAAAGATAATGAGTTAAAGAATAGGCAAATCAATAAAGACGAATACAATTACACGATTCAACTTTAATACTGTCGGTCACCCTCACCAACTTTGAAACTTAAGTTACCACAAAAAGTGGAAAACCCCAATAATTAAACTATAAAAAAGAGGAGGGAACAACTAAATTAATTCACATTAAAATCATCAAAATAATAATTAATCAATCAAAACAAATATATAAAAAACAACGATAATGATGAACCCCAATGCTTCAATCTCATTCAACCAAATAACCAACACTTTCTCTCTCTAAAAAAACTAACTAAATTTCTAGAGAGAGAAAATTAAAAAAAAATGTGTCCATTGCGATTTATTCTCATCTTCCTATCGGCAACACTCGCCGGAATATTCTTTCTCCGTAACATCAATTCACATTCCTCCGATGACGATTCCACGTCATCATCATCATCCCCGTCTTCCGAAACTAACAACGCCGCTAAAAACTCGCCTTCTAAGGTCAATTTTTCATAATTCATGTTATTTTTAGGGTTTTGTGATTATGTTATAAGTTTAAGTGATTAATGTGTAATGATTGCAGATTGTGAATGTGTTTTGGACATGTGTTGATATGGCGAGTGGGAGGTATTTGTGGAGGAATTTGGTCTCGGTTTCGAAGAAAGCCGAGTGATCAATGTGAGTGTTTGGTTGTTGGTTAACTAATTAGTTGTGATTGTTGTTGAGTTAGGTGGAAAGTTTGTTAGACGGTTTTTCGGTTTAGTGATTAGTTACTGCTAGTTTGTAATTTGTTATGATCAGTTAGGTCTGAACTAGACGATTACCCGCGCACCGCGCTACGGTGGTGTATAGTAGCATTAATTTACATGTGCATTTTTTTTTTAAATGTATATACACCGTGTTTGGAGTAAGTGAGAGAAGAAAGTGAACGGTGTAAATTGTAATTAAGTATTTAAATATTTAACTTATTAAGTTTTTAAGTTTTAAGCAAATGTATTTTCTATTTATATGCATTATAGAGCTACTAGTGTCATGTGGCATGTTTCGTCTAATCTTATGCCTCGGGTTAAGGATCTCACCCGCTTAACTCGATTAAGTCGTCCAATTGAGAAAAAGTGAAAATCTCACTAGGTCTCACGCTTAGAGGTAGATATGCATTTTTTAAACCAGAAAAATAGGTTTATCATCCAAACACTTTCTGCTTATCTGCGTTTCTTTAAGATAAGCAGTTTTTCAGTTTAGCTGCTTATTTCATATTGATTATTTGAAATTAAATTAGAATTTAATTTTTTACTCTCATATTTAACCTAAGAACTTTAAGAATTAGTTGAAATGTTTGTTAGGTGGTTTTTTGATTTAGTGATTAGTTACTAGTTTGTAATTTGTTGAGAATAAGTAGTTAGAAAAGGTCAAAAGAAGTCAAGAAAACCTACAAAGGCACAGATTATTGCTGAGATGAAGACTTTTTGTTGCCATGTTGGTAATATGAAGATGGCTCAATTCAAAGGAATGTCACATGATCAGATTGAAGGAATTTATTACAGAATCAAAAGACAAGATAGTAAATTCATTCCAATGGATCAAGAACCAATAGTTATGAAGACAAAAAGGACTGGAGAGAGTCTTGAATCAAAAGATGGAAAGAAGTTGAAGCTCAAGCAACAGAGGGTCCTAGCAAGTTGACAGAAGAGCAAGTTACAAACATGTTGTTTATTGAGACTGATGTACTTAACATTGAACCTCTACAAGCAAAATATCCAGTTGTTAGTTGGGAGATCTTTTCTAATAGTTTTGGTATTGCTTGGAAGATCATCAGAACTGGAAGTGTCACAAATATTTGCAGAGACTTTGAAGATATTGTTAGATGTTGTGATAGAGAAGATTTGGATACTTTGTGGAATATTGTTCAAGATCAGTTTAAGAAGGATGAACTTGTTGATGTCAAAGCTAAGAAGTTATGGGTTCACTTCAGAAGACTATATGAACCTGACCCAAGTGATAGGTATTGGAGATTTGAAGCTCATGGTACAAGAACTTTGTGGAAATTCTATGATTCAAGTTCTGTACATCATGTTTCTACTCAAGATGGAGTTGATGTCTTTATGCTGGCTGAGAAGGAATATCCATTGAGAGCTGGAGTATTAACAGTGATGTTGTCAGAGAAGCTTAGGTGCTGGGAAAGAACTGAAGTCATAGATGATTTGCTACAAAGGATTTATGATCAAAGTGTGAGAGCTGATAAAGAGTTAAGAAGAAAAAGATAAGTGTTTGGAAGAATTCCCATATCCTCATATTTACTGAATACTTGAAGAAACTTATTGATTTATGTATTAATCATAAGTTAGGGGAGGATTGTTGTGAATTATACTAACAGTTACCACGGCTAAGAGAAGAAGTTACAACTGCAGAAGATTGTACTTGCAGTGGAAACTCATTACCACTGCAAGAACAATATATTACCACTGCTTATTAGATAACTGTTAGGAAACGCGTCTAGATAAATATAGAATAGATCTTGTGTATATCTTATTCTATTAGCTTTATACTTATCTTGTAGAAGAGGATTCCTTGTGCTATAAAAGGAGATCCTAGGTTAAAGGTTTTATATACGTTTTTCTAGAGCTTCAAGGTGTAACCCTAGTGATATCAAGATCACTCGTATTATTATCATTAATAATATTGGAGCTAATAGTTTGTTTACATACATTGTTTATATACAACTGTCTTACTCACAATCAAACTTCTAAGTGTTACTAAGTAGATTCCGCATACTTAGTGATATAATTCAAAGTATCAATTTAACACAAGTTCAAGGTGTTTAGATCCATCATATACGTTCGGAGTGTTGTGAAACGAATTCACTAAGCGGGTAGGAAATTGCGGGGAGAGTTGGGCTAGCAATTCATTTACTAACCATATTACTATATTTTTCGTCGCAGCTGTGCACGGGTATCCGACTAGTCGTTTTAATTTATACTTAGTGAATTGAATAACCAAAATATCACAGCTATAAATTTTTGTCATTGTAAAATTTTGTTATCATTCACCGGCAGAGACAGAGATAGTGGAGGAGCCAGGGGGTGCTCGGCCCTCTCCAACACGTCAAATCACTTTGATATTTACCTTATAAAATTTAAGCATATGACGCAACTATAAGCAAATGAACTTTTAAGAAAAAAATTTCGGCCCTCTTTATTCCTAATTCCTGGCTCCGTCCTTGTTCACGGGTACGTGTTTGGTAAAGATAATGAGTTAAACAATAGCCAAATCAATAAAGACGAATACAATTACACGATTCCACTTTAATACTGTCGGTCACTCTCACCAACTTTGAAACTTAAGTTACCACAAAAAGTGGAAAACCCCAATAATTAAACTAACTAAAATAAAAGGAGGGAACAACTAAATTAATTCACATTAAATTCATCAAAATAATTAATTAATCATCAAAACAAATATATAAAAAACAACGATAATAATGAAAACCAATGCTTCAATCTCATTCAACCAATAACAAAAAACACTTTCTCTCTCTAAAAAAAACTTAACTAAAATTTCTAGAGAGAGAAAATAACTAAAAATAAAAAATGTGTCCATTGCGATTCATTCTCATCTTCCTATCGGCAACACTCGCCGGAATATTCTTTCTCCGTAACATCAATTCACATTCCTCCGATGACGATTCCACGTCATCATCATCATCCCCGTCTTCCGAAACTAACAACGCCGCTAAAAACTCACCTTCTAAGGTCAGTTTTTCATAATTTGTGTTATTTTTAGGGTTTTGTGATTATATTATAAGTTTAAGTGATTAATGTGTAATGATTGCAGATTGTGAATGTGTTTTGGACATGTGTTGATATGGCGAGTGGGAGGTATTTGTGGAGGAATTTGGTCTCGGTTTCGAAGAAAGCCGAGTGATCAATGTGAGTGTTTGGTTGTTGGTTAACTAATTAGTTGTGATTGTTGTTGAGTTAGGTGGAAAGTTTGTTAGACGGTTTTTCGGTTTAGTGATTAGTTACTAGTTTGTAATTTGTTATGATGATCAGTTAGATGACTCTGAACTAGACGATTACCCGCGCACCGCGCGACGGTGGTGTATAGTAGCATTAATTTACACGTGCATTTTTTTTTAAATGGATATACACCGTGTTTGGAGTAAGTGAGAGAAGAAAGTTAACGGTGTAAATTGTAATTAAGTACGTATTTAAATATTTAACTTATTAAGTTTTTAAGTTTTAAGCAAATGTATTTTCTCTTTATATGCATTATAGAGCTACTAGTGTCATGTGGCATGTTTCGTCTAATCTTATGCCTCGGGTTAAGGATCTCACCCGCTTAACTCGATTAAGTTGTCCAATTGAGAAAAAGTGAAAATCTCACTAGGTCTCACGCTTAGAGGTAGATATGCATTTTTTAAACCAGAAAAATAGGTTTATCATCCAAACACTTTCTGCTTATCTGCCTATCTTTAAGATAAGCAGTTTTTCAGTTTAGCTGCTTATTTCATATTGATTATTTGAAATTAAATTAGAATTTAATTTTTTACTCTCATATTTAACTTAAAAACTTTTATAAGTAGTTGAAATGTTTGTTAGGCGGTTTTTTGATTTAGCGATTAGTTACTAGTTTGTAATTTGTTGAGAATAAGTAGTTGTTACGATTAAGTATATGGCTGTTTATGCTCGTATTGTGTTTTGATAAAGAAGGTAAGTAAGAGTGTTTTGATTGCTTTAAAAAACTTGTTATTTGAGGCAAAGAAGGTCTTTGGGATTACTTGCAAAAAATCAGTTTTTCCATCCAAACATTTTTTGCTTATCTGCGTAGTTTTAAGCATGCTTAGTTTTATGCAGATAAACAGTTTTCCATTAGCAAGTAAGGGGAGCTGGTTATTTGTATTGTTTATTTGATAGACAGATAGAGTATTAGATTAGTTTTTACTCTCATAGTGAACCTAATACCATTTCTAAATGAATTCGGTTGAAAATTTCTATCATATTATGTTACATTTTTATGCAAAATAAGCAAATCAAAACACTGTCTCTGGACGTACTTATATTTAAGCAGAAAAAACAATACTTATATTTGTATTGTTTATTTGATAGACAGATAGAGTATTAGATTAGTTTTTACTCTCATAGTGAACCTAATACCATTTCTAAATGAATTCGGTTGAAAATTTCTATCATATTATGTTACATTTGTATGCAAAATAAGCAAATCAAAACACTGTCTCTGGACGTACTTATATTTAAGCAGAAAAAACAAGGAATCCCAAACACCGTGTCAGAGTTGGTTTTAAGTTTTGAGAGTGTTCGATATTTCGTATCTGAATTCTAACTGCTTATCTGATTGAAATGAGAGGTTTTATTCATCCCGGTGTTATTCTTTAGCTTCAATTGTCTTTGGGCAAAAAAAGTTCTGGTAAATTGAGCATCTACTCCTGTATTGTGTGTGGTGATTGTGGTATATGAGTATAGGTTGGTCCACTAATTAATATGAACTTATAATTATTGCACCAGTGTTCAAAATCAGTTGTAGTAGGCCTTTATGTATCGCCATCAAAGTTCTAGATGGCAGCCTTCAATTATTTTGTCAAACTATCTCTATCTTAATAGTATTGGGTGTGCTCCACATGTAGTTATTGAATCATGCAATTAATAGTTACGTCAAACTGATTAAAAAGACGAATATTAATACAATTAATGATTAACTGCTTATCTGCTAATTGCGTTTTAATAATGAAGATAAGCAACTTTGAGAGTGTTTATGATGGCTTATCGTAATTGCTTCTCCGTATTATTAAATATTAAGCATTCTTGAAAAACTGCCTCACAACGTCAAAATCTCTTGCCACCATTAGATAGAGATCCTTGATCGAGAACCTAGGCCTAATCAAAGTGTAGTTGTTGTAATGTGCTATCTAATATAACTAGAATGGATATGCCAGAGGGCTTTTTGTATCCATGATTATGAAGTTTCCATGAACATGTTTACATGCTGATGTAGAACAACTCGTAGCAGTGACATTATGCAAAATCAGTTGTGTACTGAAGTTCTAGATGGCAGCCTGCATTTATTTTGTCAATCTAGTTTCATTTTTTCAATAAAATTGGTGCGTGCTGCATGCAATTATTGTATGATGCACCTGTTTCTTATTGTTGGAATTAGTTTAGGTGATATTTGACTTGAATAGCTCCAAGACCTCCTAGCTTGAATTTACTTACTTTCTTAAGTAGTACTGCTAATTGGAATTCATTTTTCATGGATATGTAGTTTGGTTGGAGAAGTTGTAATGTGATACTAGTTGCTTACTGATTGTGCAAGGTGTATGTTTTACATGCAGTATATTTTGAGTTTAACAAGCTAAGAATATTATTCCACTTGAGGATTTCATCTTTGAAAGAATATGTAACATAAAAACTAAGCATTGAATTCTAGATTTAGGTGGAGTTTGCTAAGATTTAAGAAACTTGTGTATCAGTTGACCTTTCTGTCAGAAGTGTCAATTAAAATCATTTAAATATTTTGAATTTGCAGGTTGAAACTTGGTGTGGATGTGGTCTTCCTTTACTATGTACAGGTTAGAACTGGAGTGGATATGAATTTGCATTTTGGTAATCCTTTGTTGTATTTGCGAAGGAGCGTATCATATTGATATGTAGGCTATCATAGCAAAGTCTTGCTTTCTTTCTGTACGTCAAGTTAAAAGCTTCTTTACAATCATAGTTATGAAGCTGCAGAATGTATAAGGGTGCTGTTTGGATGCTTGGATTTACTCAAATGTTTTTTTATAAATTCTAGCGTGTCACATGTCTAGCTGATATTCTGTCAAATATACGAATACTTAATATCAAGTATGCGTGATAATTCCTTACTTTTGAGTTTAGATCAATGCTCTCTCTATGTATGTTGCAATTTATGAGTTCAGAAGTAGGTTGTAAGTTGCAGCTTATGTTAATAATTTAATATCCCTAGTGATGTCTTGTTCAGTTGTTCTAGCTATTGTGGCTTTGAAAAAATAACATTATAACATACTTAGTCTGAAATCTGAACGTGTTAACAAATCATTATATTGAAAAATTACCAAGAAAAATTATGATTGATAAGATTGTGCGAAATAATTGACATACTCGATATGAATATGTGAAACTAACCACAGCACTAACATTACTTCTGTCCTGATTGTACAAACTTGCCAATTACAATTCTTTTTCATGTTGCACACTCATACTCGTAGTAGTATAACAGTTTTTCGTGAAAAAGTTTGTAACTTTCTTTGAAGATTTATACTTGAGCTATTTTGCAAAATTAAGAGCATAAAAGTCAAAAGAATGGAATACATTGTAACCAATTTATCTGATTTTGATGTACCAACCAACTCTTATAATTTCAGATAAACAAAAAGGATTGTTGTTATTTTTACTTGCATTCTATAATGTCTAACCTTTTGCACATTCCTTATCAACTATAGTGTCTAATCATGGTTAATGATTTATACCAAGTTACCAAGTTGGATAGAGATGTTATTTGTTCAAATGTCATGCAGTACACTAGAACTCGCTAAAGTGCACATATAGAAATTACCATGTAGAATGGAATTACAACAAAGTATGATGAAAATGCCAGTTCTCATAACTTTGGGTTATAACCTCTGCATAGAAAAGGAAGACCACATCACACCGAGCATTCAACTGCAATTGTAATACACTCTTTGAAGTGGAAGATTGATTTATATATATACAAATTCTGCATACTTGAAAACATGCAATGCATGTTTACGAATTATGAGTGCACCTTTTGTAAATGAATTTGATTGAAATTTTTTGAACAAATAACTATTTTTTCCGTGTATTCTTTCCTCTATAACTTCAAAAGTGCAAACATGGTTCATGTAAGGAACATTGGGTATGCTTTTTGTCCCTGGTAAAAATGAGATAAGTAAAACACAGATTCAACCTTTTACTCAAATAATAGGTATTTCGGTCATTTCACTTTCGACATGAATGAAAAGTGAAATGAGAATTCCGCACAAGACTAGTTCTTAAAGTCATAGAGACCGTGTGTGCGATTTGGGTAAACCACAAAAAACAGTTTTTGTGATTTACATATCAGCTGATTCAAGATAACTAATCTCCCAAGCAATTAGAGAAGAAGGACAAGACATTTGGGGCAATTTTCTGTTTTGCTTTTATTCCATAATGCAAAGACTTTTACCATGCATGTCTTCCTAAAATTAAGGAAGAAGACTATTGAGTATTGACTAGGAAGTAAATAAACGTGGGACAAAAGTGCAAAGAGTAGTGGTCGTATCAGCTCGTATAAGTAAATCACAAAAATGTTTTTTGTGGTTTACCTAAATCGCACACACGGTCTCTATGAGTCTATGACTTTAAGATAAATGGGTGACTAAAGGAACTAGTGCCAAGTCTTTAGGAAGACCAAGTCTTCTTATTCTTCACTCTTACTAACTGATGGGATGAGACGACTGGTAACCAAAAGTGTCGATTTGACTTAGTAATCGTATCATTTACCATAAACAAAATAAGCAAATTCAAAAACCAATTTCAAATAATATCTAAATTTAAGCAACATATAAATATTTATTTTCATTAAAAAAATAAAAAAATAAATAAAAATCATTCAAACTTCGTTTAATGGGCCGAAACTATCCGAAATGGGCCATTATCCATAATTTGGAACGCAAAGGCGGTTGCTTTGGCCTTTGGGTAGAAAGTCAACGGTCAACAATCCCAACGGTCGGATTTTCATTAACCAAACGTCTTCTAAAGATCAGATCACCATTCTTCACTAACTGTGAAAATGGGGAAAAGAAAGGAGCGTGCAAAACAAACCCTAAATAATTCAAATAACAAAATCAGATCATCTGATGATTCACAAGAAGATGCTGATGATGAAAAATCAGGGGGTTTTTTCGCTTGTTATTTGCTGACGTCACTTAGTCCTAGACATAAAGGACATACTTATATTGGGTATATTTATATTTACTTTTCTTTTTATATGTTTTTGAACTGTTACTGTTTGATATATAGTTATGCGTAAATTCAATAGTTTTTTTCAATGTATGATTATGCGATAATGAGCGATATATTTTACTATGTGTTATTGAGAATCAGTGACGAACCGGGACCGAATATGACCGGCTGCACAAAAGTTTTTGAATCGTAATATACAAACACATGGACCGGGTGCATTTAAGATGCATTTATGAAAAAGTGATGTTTTTTTTTTTAAATAACACTACACCGAAAAAATCCAGGTGTCCCGGGACTGTGGGAACCCGCTGGTTCTGTCCCTGTTGAGAATTGAAACTAATGAATTACAGTACCCTGATTAATTAATGTATAGTAGCTTTTTTCGTGTTTAATTCTCTATCATTGTGATTATAAATGATCATTGTTTGACATAGATAATGGACTAACTAAACAAGATATGTAACACAAAATTATAGGACCATGTTTATTTCAGATGGGTCAAGATTTTTGACAAAAGTTTATAGTTCTGGGGTTATATTTGTTATGGATTCTGTTCGATTAAGATCAAACTGATTAAAACTTTTGCTGCATTGTAAAGTTTGCGATAATGTCCAAAGAAAGGGTATAATTTGTAAGGATAAGTAATTCTAGATAAGTTTTTATAAAATGCTTATATCACAGGATTCGTTATTTGGGGAAAAGCTATCATTTTGCAAAATTTGTTGTGCCATTTTTCGGAAGAAGTGTTTTGTCTTTTGTTTGTAACTAAAAGTTAAGCACATGGCTTACGGTTTGTCCTATTTTAATTGGTTGAAAGGTTGAATCCTAACTGTAGTTTTGGTGTTGTGAATTGGTTTTAGATCATTATCATGAAATGTATTTATTGATGTTTTCATTTTGTAGGTTTACGGTGAACCCGAGAAGGCGAATTAGGCAACATAATGGGGAATTATGTAGTGGTGCAACTAGGACCAAGAAGAAACGTCCTTGGGAAATGGTACTCTGTATACATGGATTTCCAACTAATAATGCTGCACTTCAGGTACGAATTAGCATGTAGCAACACAAAAAGACAATACTTTAAGCTAATTCTCATTATTCTTAGTGAAATAATCAAAATACTTAGAGTTAATTTTATTTATGGTGTCTGTGCACTTGTAACGATTCAGCCTCTTTGATGTTTATAAAGTAACTCCCAATACCGTCTTTCACGGGTTATGGGTCCCAATACCGTCTTCCACGGTGTATGGGGGAGGTTGAGACGTAGACAACCATACCCCTACCTAAGGTAGAGAGGTTGCTTCCGGTTCTACTTAAAGTAGAAAAGGACCTCCGGCCTTCTGTAGGGAGTGAGGATCGAACCCTTGACCTCTAGGTTAAGAGGCAAGGGGTTTTCCAACTGATCCAACCCTAATTGGTGATATGGTACAGTTTGAGTGGGCGTGGCAACACCCTGTGGAATCACTGGCTGTTAGAAAGGCGGCTGTTGAATTTAAGTCCCTTGGTGGACTTGCAAACAAGATCAAACTGGCTTACACGATGCTCACTTTACCAGCCTGGAACAAGTATGTACTGCTGTTTTCTTCTAGTTGTAGCAAATTTTGACCAATTTACTTATAATTGGGTCTATATGGTTGTGTTATATGTTTTAAACGGGTCAAGAAAATTCATTTAAAAGGGAAACACGTCAAATGGGTTGAAGGGTAAATTCTATTTTTAATGCTTACAACCTCCCAAAGAGTTTTTATTCAAATGATATATTTATATAGATTATTGGATAATTTTAATTCTCACAACATGACCCTTAATGAACTTGACCTGTTTCAACTAAACATTTTGACCCGTCCAGCGTGTCACCTCTTGTGGTATTGGTCTTCAGTAACTCAGTGGGTATCATCTGTGTGTTCGAAGTTGCTAACATCTTTACTGTCTTGTTTATTGGTCACAGCTTGAACCTGACTGTAAACTTCTTTTCAACAAAATACACAAAGCATTATGCCGGGTGTCCTACGTTGCCTAGCCACATGAGGGTACACATTCGCTCCATGGATGAACTTCCATGTTATACAGAAGGATACAAAGAAGCTGAAGATGATATGTTCAAATTTGACAATGGTTCGTGGGATGATGAAGAACCTGAAAAAAGTGGTGGATCCTGCGATTTGGATGTACCAAATGAAGGTGTAACGATGCCAGTTCATGTTTCAAAAGATCATGCCTACAATCAAGAAGTGTTTTCTGTTTCAGATGCAGAAAATTACGAACAACCATTCTGCTTAAATGATATGTGGGATAACGATTTGGAGGTAAGACATGAAGATGTAACGATGCCGGTTCATGTTTCTACAGATTATACCGACAATCAAGAAGCGTTTTGTGTCATAAATGCTGGAAATAACGAACAACGAACCTGCTTAAATGATTTGTGGGATAACGATTTGGAGGCGGGACATGAAGATGTAACAAATCCAATTGTTGGGTCTGCAGATCAGCAAAATAATAAAGAAGCAATTTGTGTTTCTGATGATGAAATTGATGAACGGCCATTCTGCACTAAAAAACGTTCCCCAGGATCGTTGTTCGTCGACATACCTGAGAGTACAGGCGACTATTATAGTGCTGTATTTCCAACAATGGAAAACGATAATGGTAAAGTGGATAAAGATGAGCCCAGAACGACGACTGCTGGTTCCAGTCGCCAGGTTGAGGTGATTGATATATTTAGTCCATCACCTGAGTACAGAATCAGTTCAAGAAGGAAGAAAAGAGGGGTTGTCGTTTGTCCTGAGGTCATTGATCTGACCGACTCTCCCATCTGTGTGTAGCTTGGGTATTGCTTATTTTTTATTTTATTATTTTTTTTAATGTATTTGTCGTTTATTTAGATATAAACTGGACACTTCATATTTGTTTGTTACTTTGACATGTAAACACACCAAATAATACGAGTTGTATACAAATGAAAGAGAGGATTTACATGTATACTAGGTTTTTATTACTTGAAGTTCTCAGCAATGCTGAATTGAAACAAACATAGAGTCAAGTAGGCTTACCATGAGTTAGTTGGATTGACTTGTAAACACCAGTTGTGTATTTTTCTGCTTTTATCAGTAAATTTTATATTTTTTATAGATGGAGTTGACTGGGATCAAAATACTGATGCAAATGTTCTGAACATAATGCCTTACAAAGTTACAAATCTGATGTTTCTAACAGATAGCAAGTGGCAAATTATAGCGAAAATTATCATTTGTTTTACAAAACGAGGACCAATAAACCACGGAATGCACATGGTTACCCCAATAAACCAACACATCCCCCCCCCCCCCCCCCCCCCCCCCCCACCCACCCACCCCCCTTTTTTTTTTCATTTACTGAGAAGATTCAAGGCTGAGTCCCATCTCCAAAAGGTTGTCCCCGATATAAGATTTCGTGAATAATGGGGGCTATAGTCATATTTACTGAAGAAAAGGGGGCTAATAGTGTCCTAGGTCACATATTACATTGGGAAATTTATCCCATTAATCCTTTAGTAGTGGCTAAATAACAAATACTTGTTACGTAGATTAGCAAGGATTACTAACCATATACGTAGTACTTCTTTAGTAGTGTCTGGATCAATGTTCGGTGAACGCATTTTGTAAATGTAAGAAAGCTTTTCTGAGAAACGAACGGTATAATCTTTGTTAGTATCTTTAAGTTTGATGAATGACATCTAGTTATGAACTACCTTTTATAGATGAATTTGGTGAAAGAGTTTACATGACTTATTTATTTTGTGTCAGATTTCTTGATGAAAAATACGTATCATAAACTAATGAGAGATGTGAGTTGTCAAGTCAATAATTAATGTGTTTTGCACAAAAATAACGAAATTACAAGACAATTATGATAACAATAATAAATGCGTGACACACAAATGATTTAAACAACTACGACTAACAAAATAAATAAGGCTGACTATTGTCGTAGTTGTTTTAAGTCATTTGTGTGTCACACCTTTATTATTGTTATCACAATTGTCTTGTAATTTCGTTATTTTTTTTTTGCAAAACACATTAATTATTGACTTGACAACACAAACTTATCATGACAATGATTTGACAACTCACATCTATCATCAGTTTATGACACGTATTTTTCATCACGAAATCTGACACAAAATAGACAAGTCATGTAAACTCTTTTCTCAAATCCGTCTATAAAAGGTAGTTCAAAACTAGATATCATTCATCAAACTTATGGGTACTAACGAAGAATATACATTTCATTTTTCAGAAAAGCCTTTTTTCATTTACAAAATACGTTCACGGAACATCGATCCAAACACTACTAAAGAAGTACAGTATATGGTTAGTAATCCTTTCTAATCTACGTAATAAGTATTTGTTGTTTAGCCACCACTAAAGAATTAATTTGGAAAAATTTCCTGATGTAATACATGATCTGGCTAGATATTAGCCCCCTTTTATTCATATGATTATGGCCCCATTATTCATGAAATGGGGGGACAAACTTTTGGAGTTGAGACCCAAATTATAAGCCTCGTTTTTGTTGATCCAATGTAAATATTAGATGCTTTTTGTTATAGGCACGTGATCCAATGAATCAGCATTTATGCATTCATGAAGCAAAGTAGTTTTTAAACACTACAGTTGTAACTTTGTAAGGCATCAACCAAAGGGAGGACCATATTCAAAGTCACAAGTACAAGTAACAATGTGTGAAAGATATGATATCCAGCACATTGACAAGTGATTCTTCCCTTAATGATCAACAAAGCGAAAGATACCTTTGACTCTACCTAAATAACAAGAAACTCGAACACACTCACGTAGTCACGTATCATGTTTAAGGTAACCGTAACTAGTTGAGAACAAATGATTCAGGCAGTTTGAGAAAGTGTTCAAATGAGTAATTTTGTATGGGTCGAAACTTCTTATGTTCAAATTTCTTATTAAAAATTAGTGTGCCAAATGTGAATTAATTTACACTTTGGGTGACGTTCAACCACTTGTACACATTAACCAGTTTGACCCGTCTGAGATAAAATACAAGGCAAATCCATTCATTCATATTTAAGTGGGTCGTACCTTGATGCATACTGGGACTTGTTCTGAACTCTGTCACAACTCGGAAAAAAACAGTCTAAAAGAGGTGAGGGGAGATGATATTATATCTAGTACTTTGAATCATTAGAATTATAAGCATAATTAAAAAAAAAAAAAAAACAGTCTAAAAAAGCCGCATAGACAAGTGATTTGCAGCCTATATGAACTAAATAGTTAAAAAAGGCTGAGTTTGGCTACTTTTAGCTAATAAAAGATTATGCTTAGCAAAGATAACAAGTACTAGATATCTATGACAGAAAAATGCGACTACTTATCCTGCGTCGGTAGTACCTCTTGATGTTCTTGTTGTACTTGCTCATCCCAAGCAATATCTTGCAGTCCAGGTCTTAAATGTTCTATCACATTCTGATATTCCAACGTATCTCCATTACATTTCTTCACTTCCACCAAATGGAATGATTGAGTGAGTTCAAATATCTCTGCATCAATCGACAAGATTCCCTTTCTACCCTCCTCAATTGCCTCAAGTTTCAGCAACCCTGCTTCTCTTTTGCTCACTTTCATCCTCAAGCGTTTACCGAAGTCTTCTAGTTTAGATAAAATAACTGAAGCAGGCTGCCAAATGGTAAATCTTGTTTCTTTCTTTTCTCGAGGCTCCTGAAACAATGCTGTCAAATCGAACCCTGGAGATAGTGATATGATATCAAATGCATTCATACTTGAAGGCTTCATCGAATCTTGATTTTCTGCATGATCTGCGCTAGTACTGGAGGGCCCCGAGGATCTGTCTAAACTTAGTTCTTTGGATATTTTTCCTTTTCTAAACCATGGATGTTCTTTAATTTTGGGCATTGTGATTCGACTTACAGGATTTGGATCCAAGATTCTCAAGAGTAACTTCCGCACGTCTGGTTGAAACCAATGTGGAAATTTAAACTCGGATTTCCCAATCTTTCTATACATTTCAAACAAATTTGAATCTTGAAAAGGAAGATAACCCGCTAACAAAACAAATAATATCACCCCACAAGACCATACATCGGCTTTATCTCCATCATAGCCATTCCTAGTGATAACTTCGGGTGCCACATAAGCAGGAGTCCCACACGTTGTATGTAGTAGTCCATCCTGACGCCTAGATTCAGCAAGAGCACTTAACCCAAAATCAGAAACCTTTAAATTTTCATTCTCGTCTAATAGTATATTTTCAGGTTTCAGATCACGATGATATACCCCTCTGCTATGGCAAAAATCAACCGCACTAATTAACTGATGAAAATACTTATGAGCAGTCTGTTCTTTTAGCCTTCCTTTGGCAACCTTAGCAAAAAGCTCACCACCTTTGGCATATTCCAACGCAAAATATATCTTGGTTTTGGTTGCCATAACTTCATAAAGATGTATGATGTTAGGGTGTCTAACTAGCTTCATAATAGATATTTCTCTCTTGATCTGATTAATAAGACCACTTCTTGAAGCCTTATCCTTGTCGATTACCTTAATAGCAACACTTTGGCCGGTTGACATATTACGAGCATAGTATACCTTTGCGAATGTGCCTTGACCTAGTAATCTCCCTAACTCGTATTTTTCCATCAGGATGTTTCCTTCTGTATCCATATTCCTTAAATACCAAATCTAACTATATGAAATGAAACAAACTACTCACCCTCGAACTTACTCATGTTGAAAGATTTTTGAACCTTCAGAAAGATTAAGTGAGTCAGGCACGTTATTCCAGAGATGAAGAAAGGTCGTTTAAGAGATGCTAAATCCCACTGGAATCCCAAAAAGAAAGTCTCTGAGCCCACAAGCATACCTTTCAGCATCCCCTTTGTCTGCACAACAAAAGAATGCAGAAAACTATATAATAGGCAGATGAAAAACAGACACAATAAACACGAGATCCAAGCCTGAACATCAAATTCCAAAAATGAGCATGTTATGCTTCTATATCATGTCAAAATTCGTATGCTGAATATAACTTAAATGGTAGGCTTCTCATCATACATGTTTTAATTCTTTTCAATCTTATAATAAGCATTTAATTACTTCTGAGCATACATATTAAGTCTAAACTAGTATGCATATATGATTATAATCATAATTTCTTAAGCATATTTAAGACCAATTAACACTACGCTATTTTCATAGATTCAACACTTTGCCTGTTATGTGATCAAACCATAGAAGACTTGCAACACCTATTTGTAGATGTACGATAGCTAAAGATTTATGGTCCATGGTGAAGACTTGGTGGGGTATGGATGATTACCCGAAATTGGTGCTTGACACTTGGGGGGACTCGGTTAACCTAAGTAGTATCACAAAAGACATGTTTCGATGCGGTTATTCAAAGTACTACTTGGATCGGTTATTCAAAGTACTACTTGGATCATTTGGCAATACCGCAATGGGGTTTGCTTCAACTCAAAACCGCCTAGAAAGGATACCCTGGTCGATGAGATTAAAATCCTATCTTACACTTGGATCTCTCATACGAGCAAAATTGTTAAACCAAATTGGATTGATTGGTTATATGATCCAATCAAAGCTTGTTCCAACTCCATGTAATCTGTAATATGTTTTTCTTGTTGGTCTCTAGCGTCTTGCTAGAGTGTTTTTAATAAATGGCTTCAAAAAAAAAAAAAAAAAAAAGGTACTCCATAGAATTCGATGGCTATTAGCAATTTTTGTACTGAATTGGCATCAAATTTCAAACCTACAGATTTTTTACAGTCTTGAAACACAATTTAAAACCTAACCCTACAGCAATAACAACTAATCCAAACACAAGGAATGAAACTAATTTGTAAATTAATTAGGACTAAATCACTGATAATATAAATGATATCCCTTAAAAGACATTCAATATAATTTTACACACAGAAACAAAAATTTCAACAAAACTTAAATTCAAAGTTAAATCAATCTACTTATAATCACAAAAACAACTACCAAATTCGACTACGAATCATGCCGAATGTTCACAACTAAAATGAAGTCTAAAGAGAATAATCCATATCAACTTAACATGTTTCCAACTCAAAAACAAATAACTTAAATTCAAAATCAACATAACCCTAATAAAAAAAGACAAGAAAAACAACATCATATCCATATTAACTTAACATGTTGGGCTCAAAAAAGACAGCACAAATCAATATCAAATTACCTGCTTCTTGCTACGAAATCATGCATCTACTTTAAAAACCTTGGTCATGAAGGATTGATTATTTCAAGATTTTAATTTGCAAAATAAATTTGTGATGTTCACATGAGACACGATGAACTGAAATGAAGTTCACATGCATATGTTGTATTCGATCGTCATCATGTTACGGAAGGGTTTATATTCGTGTCTTTTATGTTACTCCTAACAAAACAAGTAACGCTTTTAGTCCCTTTACTTATATTACAATAAATATTTTACCACACAATGTAATAGGAAAAAAATAATAATAACAATAAATATTATACCTAAGCGAGTACTATACTACTATGGGTTTGAACATTGATGTGTTATAAATTGAAGGGAAGAAAGAGTATGCACAAAGTTGCAAAAGGAATAAGTAAAAATTTAAATAGAGAAATTAAAGTGAATATTGGTTGTTTCACGTCATAGAAACATGTGAAACTTTTAAAAATTATGTTGTTTAGCAACAAAAACATCAAAACAACTTTATATGTATTAAGCCCCTTTACTATATAAGTGTTTTCTTTTAATTGCGTCATAACATCGTTAAGATTGGGTTTATTATAATATATGCTTTTTACATCGTTGGGTGTTTTATGTTAACTAACCGATTCATTCTAAATATAACAACTGTTTGAATGAATTCATGATTAAAAAGTGTTGCATTACTCATAAATTATTTCCGATACTTAAGTTTTGAATTTTTTGTTTCTAATTAAAGTAACGTAATTTAGGAAGATTTTTTATTTTATTTATTATTTTGTGTGTGTGTGTATGTGTGTGTGTGTTGAAATGGCAAGGATATATAAAAAAAACTAGCAAGATGCTAGAAAAAAATTACAAAGTACCATGAGCCATATTAGGGAGGTACAACCACTGATCCCATGACATCTTACATTTCTTACTTCTCTATTACTAATCCAAAAATAAGAAACAGACCGAATATCATCAAAGATGTCATTTTTTCGAGGCTTACTCGTTCCAAAAAGGAGTTTATTATGAAAACTCCATATAGTCCATAAAGCGACCATAAAAATCATCAACCCAAGTAATTAGTGATTTGACTGATACCTCCGTTGGGGTAGGCACCCCCCACCAAACAACAATCCTATGCCAAAAAGGACATAAATCCGGGCAAGAAGAAAACAAATGCTCTGTAGATTCTCCTACCTGCATACAGACCGGGCATAACAATGAATCCAACTCAATACCTTTGTCTCTTAAATTCAGACGAGTAGGAATTTGAATTTGGTCCCAAAAAAATGCGCCACAACAATATATTAAGTTTTCTAGGGACCAACGAGTTCCACCTAGTAGGAACCCAAGAAGAACCTAAAAAAAACGAGTCCAAACATGATCTCATTGAAGAGACAGAGAAGACGCCGGACTCATCAAACTCCTATATAAAACAATATGGGGCTTCAGAGAAAATGAACTCTTGAAGATTTCCCTGTAAGGTAATCCATTATGAATTTGGAATGCCACTTCTCGGTTCTCTCCCAAACGCCACCAGAAGCTTCTCCGAAGAATTTCTTTCTACCACCTTAGCATACGGGTCAGGGT